>CM057156.1:20650782-20746845 GCA_029962745.1 Echinometra lucunter
AAAAAAAAAAACACTTTCCCACATTTTAGGCATTAGGCAGGGCTTGACACTAATAGGGAAACATGCCCCCCCCCCCCCCCCCCCCACCGATTCAGGTTTTGGACCCCCAACACTGAATAATTTTCACATAGGACTCAAACAAAAGGGCCCAAAAAATAGAATCCATAACATACAAAGCTAAATATCTTTTGGTGTTGGTTCATTTTAATCCAATCAAATTATAAATACAGATGGTATGGTGACAGTATGAAAGGCAATATCTGTTTCTGTTTCTATTCCTGACAGTTTGCATAATAATATCATTTTATTTTCAGCTGAGATATCATTATATACAATATGGAGTGAATTAATGTAGTTCACGTATAGTACTGTGCAGTGTTTGATATTATTTCTCAGCAAAATGAGAATGATTGCATTACAAAAGAGCCATGCAAACCAATCTTAGTTTGTGTTAGAAATCACAATGGAGACAATAGCTATTCATGTGCACAGTGGATAAAATAGCTATTCATGACATAAAATTCTGCAAAAACCTCATTATGTGTGCTGTTATTAACTGCTGCCAATCCCTCTGAAATGCATTTATTTGAATCCAAAACAAAAGAGCCACAAATAATTTCTGCTTGCTAATTCACAATGGACATAATAAAGTTATTTATGGCAAAATGCTCTGAATAAATAAGTGCTATATTTCCTGACATTATTCCCTCACAAATTTGACTAGAATACAACAGAAAGCATGCACATATTTCATTTGTTTCCAAAATTACAATGGTCACAGTAGTCTTGTTATTGATAGAAAAATATTCTATGAATGACCTGTATATCCTGAGCTATTTGGATATCTATTTTATGAATATGATTCAAAGTTATGAATCATTAAATTATAAATACATTGCCATTGTCTCAAAATAGTCCTGCATAACACAATTGACTTGTTTACCAAAATGAATAATAGAGTACAATGACAAGTGTGAGCATTACTGAGTCTACAGTATCCAAATTATGCATGACTTTTTGAAAAGAATTCATTGGGAGTTGATTATTTCCAAACTGTCTGAACTAAATGCCATTTTGAATATCATTCAGAGTGAAATTAAATGATTAATTGTGAAATAAACAGACCATGTAATCTAGTGCAAAGTTACTAATGTCATTATTCTTTTTTTTTTTTTTGGGGGGGGGTCAAAATATGGTTTGTATGTACTGTGCAAATTAGACTGATAGCAATATGTCAACATCCTTAGGAAAAATAATGATGAAATTATTTGTTGTTTCTCTTCAAAATTTCTTTATGAAAGTGTAAGACACACACATACAAGGCAGGTCTGTAATTATTTGCAGAAGCAGATCTATGAATTCCATTAGGAGTAGGGGGTCTTAAAAAGGAGACCTTCAACTCAAAATCCTATCCAAAGGACTAACTTACAATGGAGATCTATAGAATGTATTAATTTATACTTTTAACAGCTATTTAGTTACAAAAGCAAAGTCACATTGTCGCTTTAATTTCACTATGCACTGGTACGCAGCTTTATGTACTTTTTGTGATTTTTATCAAAGTGTTATTGTGGCCCTGAGAGAAATAAATGTTACACTCTAACGAGGATACTCCAAAAGGACTGACTAAATTCTAAACTAAAGATAAAAAATAATGAATAGAGCTTTAATACTTCATAGATCAATAAGGAAACACTTTAATCCTTTCAGCTAATTCACAAGTGATTAGTCCCTAAATCACAATTCTGAGTACATCCAACATTCACTACCACAGTAAGTCTTCTAGCTAAATGTTCTGATTCTTATTTATAGTTTATAGATCCATATCTGACACACATGAAATATCCGCACCCTTTTTTCCGATTTCCAGACTTGATGAAGTGCGGTACTTCATACAAAAGACCACAAAGAAACCCTGGGCAAACAGTCTATTGTTAACTCTTTTAACACCAGAGGGAGCCTTTTCTGTAAAGAAAGACTTGTATCTAGGAGGGCACCAATCTGCGACCATTTTTTCTGTATTTTGTAATACAAAGATGATTCTAAAAACCAAAGATAGACATCTGCCTGTTCCAATGAAGTGAAAAATGAAAACAAACAAAGTGGCTACAATTTCTCTAATGTTAAAGGGGCGGTTTGAGTTCAAAACCTATTCAATCCATTAAAAGTTATAGATTGTATTTTTAATCCCTCAAAATATCGTTGTCACATAGTTTTTGTAAGTCCTAAATAAAAACTGTCAGATAGTTAAAGCCTTAAAAAATCTTTGTCAGATAGTGTTAATTAAGTGAGCCCTCAAAAAAAATCTTTGCCAGATATATATTTCTGCTTTTAGATAGGAAATATACTAGTAAACAAAGATGCTGCAAAGTTTTTGCACCTCAAGTTGCATATCAAACAAATAAAAGGCAAAAAAATAAGTGTAGATCCTGGGCAGGGATGTAAACCTCCCACAACATTGATGCACATCACACAGTAGCTGCTCACATGTTTAAACCCATGAAGGTTCTGTGCATGCGACAAGAAAACGAAGTGCAGTGATCGTTTTGTGGGGAGTGGTCGGGTTGCAGGGATCCTAGGCTATAGAGCAGAATATAGCCCTTTTTGGCATTCCTTTCACACATTTGGCTAAAGTTTACAGGAAATCAGAAATGAAATATCACGTGGTCTCGCACAAGAATCTTCCGATGTAAAGCGGACAACGTGAGATTATATCTAACCAGTGACAATCATCTTTTTGATACCAAAAATGTGCATGAGCTATTAGTACACAGGTGCACATTAGGCATGCAGAGGTGACTTGTGACAAATCACATTCCTAAACCCATCCCAAGTACAATATCACAATATTTCTTCCAGCTAAATGTTCTGATTCTCTTTTTAAAGGTCAGTCCATGTCTGACACACTCAAATTCAAACTACTGCCAATTGTCAGAAGTCATGAAGTGCAGTACTTTATAATAAATACACACACACAAAAAAAAAAAAATCATGAGCGAACAATCTATTGTTAACTTTTTCAACACCAGAGGGAGTCTGATCAGTAAAGAAAGAGGTGTAGCCGAGAGGGCACCAATCCGAGACCTTTCTTTTCTTTATTTGGTAATAAAAGAAGATTCTAAAAATAAACAGACATCTGCCATTTCCAATGAGACATATCATATTATGTTCACAGTGGTTTGTCAAATCACCAACTGTTTCTTGGCTTCCAGAAGTCATTCTTATGTAAAATCTTGGTTCAGATTGTGTAGAGCTTAAAGGGCTTATCGTCGCCTTCCCGGAAAAAGGCCGTTATCGACCTTTTCTCAATTTTCCTGCCATTTTTTTTCATTGCAGAAATGGAAAAAGCATGTCATAAGCTTTCTTCTTGTACCATTCTCGAACCTCAATTTGACGTCATTATGACGTAATAAGCCAGAAAACAACTGGATTTACGTACTCGCGCATATTTGTTCCGGGAAGAAAGCCGTTAAGGATTAAATGCTAATGATTAGAAAACCTTTAGAGTGTTTTAAATAAAAGCACAAAATATCACTGAAGAAAAAATCTTGCTCTGTCAGAAAGTTTGAGAGTTAGGACGGAAAAATAATACACTAGCTGCTAAAAGCTCAAAATAAGGTCAAAACTTCAATCGCGTTTTTCTCCAAAACGTACATTTTGCGCACGTGCGCGTTAGTGGCCTTTTTCCGGGAAGGCGACGTTATGTTTTTGCTACCAGGAATCTTCCAAGTCTCAAAACCTCTGTTTAAACTAGTGCAAACCACAAAGGTCATGGCAATGTATTTTTTGTTCTAATATGAAAGTGAAATATCATGATTTATTTGCTTTTATGTAGAAAACACTGTTGAATATACAAAACAATATGAAATATAAAAACATTTCTCAGTCCTTCTATTCTACAGTAAAAAAAAAAAAAAAAAAAAAAACCTCTGAGCACAAAGATAGTTAAACTTTTCTTAGGATCAATTACCACAATAAACATGATAGGGCCTATAACTTGATCAGCTTATGCAGAAATCCATGTAATAAGACAGTATTTCAAGATTCTTTGTCATTAATCATGCAGCAAATATAGTTCCTTTCTTTTACTGGTTGTCTGTTGTGAACTGACATTTTTTTCCAAGGGGGATGGTAACTCTTGTCAAAATATCAACTTCTTAATTTCTAAATTTTGCAAGTGAGCAAAAGCAAAGGAGCACAGAATTTTATGATGGGCAAAATGTATTTTTATCATTACAATACACCAGATTAGAAGATTTATCAATATTATAGATTTAGGCATCTCACTTTGAAAATTGGGGGGGGGGGGGGGGTGGGGGGCTATTGTGAGCTCCATAGACTTGACAACAAAGTATCTTAATCAGGAGTCCTGGCATAACTGTAACAGTTACCACTTCCCCATCCCCCTTTTTCTGCCCAGTCTCCCTTTACAATGAATTACAGATTTGTTTACCCTGTTATAAGCTTACATAAGCTTTTTTTTTTTTATCAGTGTGTTTATCAATGATTGCGCTAAGGTTCCTATATGGTTCCTATAAATGACTCGTTGTATCGTATTATATGTTGTTTTCATTTGTCTTTCATTCATTCAGCTTCTAATTTGATTAACTTTTTCTTAATTGATATATCTGTCACTTTTTTAAATTTGCCCTCACGGATATTGCTAGAGCTACCAAACCTATAGACGACCTTTAAGATGTATAAACACTTCCTTGAAAGTGGAAGGGTGTCAACCACATTATGAACATAACAAGCTGACCTTTGACCTGCACACAGGATGTGTATCAGCCTCTACATGCTGCTTCAGACTAGCCCACCCTCTCTCTCTCTCTCTCTTTATGTCATTATTAAATTGTCAGGATGTGATTTCATTCTTTCCTCTCTCAAATCTTCTGTCATTCTTTCACACCGTAAAATGCCTTACAGAATGCTAAGAAATCAGATAATGTTTGCAGAGGTGTGCAACCATGTTTTCAATAACAATCTATTCTTTCAAACTACCACAACATGCACTCTGGGTATGTGATGACGAACTTGTAGATTTACACCTGATTCACCTCCATGCACTATACCAAATAAATGTATACATTTCATCACACAATGCATTATACCACACTATATCATATCACACTGTGTCGCAGCACACAATACCTATTAAACCACAGAGAACCACACTGGACTGTACCATACCACATTTATCATACTATACACATCATTCTACACCTCACTGAGCTTGTTCCATTCCATATTATACCATACAACACTAGCATAGCACACTACACTTAACTTTACTATACTACACTATATCATATCACACTGAGTGGCACCACACCATCGAACCATAAAGAACCATACTGGATTGTACCATACCACACCACATCCAACTATACCCATCATTCTGCACCACACTAACTCCTACCATTCCACATTATACCATACCACACTACCATAGAACACCACACTTAACTTTACTATACCACACTGTACTATATCACACTCTATCACACCACACTATACTTATAAAACCATAGGAAGCCACAGTGGACTGTACCATACCACACTTATCAAACCACATGCCGCATCCCATCATACTATACCCATCATACTGCGCCATAGAGAACCCCTACCATTCCACACTATACCATACCACCCTACTACAGCACACCACACTTAACTTTACTATACCACACTATACTACACACCACACCAAAAATACCACTTCACAAGAAACACCACACAACACCACCTTATATCATATACCACTACACACTGTACACAGCACCTTGCCACAGCACACAAACTATACCACAGATTATACAACAAAACTATATCATACAAATTAACTGCATGTACCTCATTCTATTCCAACCTACGTGACGTATACCAAACTCATCCAGCTGCAAATTATATACATGTAAAATACACTGTGCACCACATCTTGCCACAACACACAAACAAGACCACACATTATATAGCAAAACTACATCATACTATCTCATTCCACACAAAAGTATTTGATATATACCACATCCATCCAGCTGAAGTAGTACACAGCATGAAGTAATACAAAAAGTATACCACATCTCATATCATGAATGTACCAAAAAAAACATATATATGCAATAAATTCAATAAACAAGAAATGAAACTGAAGATAACTATGATAAAAAACAAGACTGATAAAAGGTTGAAGTGTAAATAATCAGGAAAAAGGAGACACAATATTCATGGGGGAACATGTCCCATCATCAAACATCAACTCTGCTCCCCTCTTTCTGCCCCCAAACAGTGCCTTAAGCTTAAAGGGTGCTCTTACAACAACATTAGCGGGTCCAATGCACTTTGGCAGAGAATCCGCTGAAAAATAGGAGCTTATGTTTTTTTTCTAGGCGGGCTCTTTTTCTCTTGCCAACTGCCATGACCCCACACCAACCCCTGTCCCAGCTAGGTAAATAAAATGTGACACTTAAGGTGATTCTCCTCACGTCTCAGTCGCCATAAATCATCCAGAAAATATGCTCTGAAAATGGGGAAGGAGAGCGCTGAAATAACATGTTCAAAAGCACTCTGGAGCCAAGTTAGGCCTCATTTACACACAGTGTGAAGATCTTTCTTTCCTTGAGATCATGCTTTCTTTTGCTCTATATTTTTGTCAATATTCATCCTTTTTTGGGGGGGGGGGGTAATTGGAAAAAGTGGAATTTTCCCAAATCATCCAGCAATATGATATTCAAAAAGGCATCCAGCAATATGATATTTAAAAAAGCCCTTGAAAGCTGTTTATTAAAGAGAGAACACTACATGCACAGCTTGATGGATAATATTTAAAATCTAATAAAACATTAACAAACAGTTTTTAAGATATTTCAGTTTTTAAAGTTATTTATATGTATTTGAATGTATTAACAACTATTTGAGTAAAGAAGCCAAATATATAAATCCTCAATTCATCAAAAAGCCTGCGACACTGTTGTTGGTCTGATAGACTATAGCCAAAATAAGAATGATTCTAAACATCAATGTCACTATGACATTGTAGGCCTAACTGTCTACAAAGAAACAGGTGGACATTAAAAATGATGATATTAATCATGACGATAATAATGATGAGAATAATGAAAATAATAATGATGTTGATGATGATGATGATGAATATCTGTTAACAAATTATAGAAAATTGTCAAAACTAGATTCTTGCGTGACCTGATAGTTTATGCATGTTGTTCAGAACAGCCATTTTCACAAAAAAAATTAATGCAAATAGCAATAAACTTTCTATCATAATGCAGCTATTTCACAGCATTTCATTGAATGTTGATTTCTTGAAGAAAAAAAATTGTGATTCAGTAAGCAAAACAGTTTTTTTGTTTGTATTTTTGTTTTTATTGAAAATAGAATTCAATATCATAACATATTTACAATAACAACATATCAATACAATAGATAGAAATATACAAAACATGGTACAACACAAGACAATACAACACAAAACAACACAACACAAAGACAATGCCTCATTTCAGTCAGTAAAGGCTCACCCTGACATGCAACAAAGTATAATGAGAGAAAAAGATGGACTCATCAAGGTGAGGCTCCACTGAAATACAGTAATATTAGCAATAGAATAACATAAATGACAATAGCATACAATTTATTTAATGCTAGGGGACCAAGATTCTACATGAAAGAGAGTGACCATTTCCCAAAGTGGGAGCTCAATTTACCTTTTTTCTTTGCTATTTTATATTCAATTTTCTGTTTCATTTTTACAAATGAAAGGAAACCCTGGAAATCTAATTCTACCTCTTGAAATTTACAGCAAATAACATAGAATTTGAGGCACAGGAATAAAAAGTTGATACATACATCATGCCTGCCACCTAAGTCAATAAGAGCAAACTCAGAATACACAGTCGTCTCCTTCATCATATTGTCAATATAATCTCCAAGCTTTTTCCAGATCTACAATGGAGCAACTACTGTGCATTTACAAAATATATGAACCAAGGTTTCAGGGAGCTCGAGAAAGAAGTAACACAAAGGACTGTTCCTTCTTCCACTTTTATATAAAAATGAGTTTAGGCTATGGCATTATGAAAGATTTTGAAATGAAAGGACCTTAACTGAGTTTCTATAGTGCATTTAAAATTATTTTTGTGTATAACAGACCAATCAATTTCGATCTCTATCCAAACATAGCCACTCTTTCCACTTATTACCAACCTTGGCCTGTAATGATTTATCTTTATTACGTAGCACAGAGTAAGCATAGTTAGGCACTTTCAACTTCCTAAGCAACTCAAAAACTATCTTATCAAAAATATTCTCCTGAACATTTTGAGGATCAATAAACCAATCTAAATATAAAGTATTCATCAGGGAATCATATCTGCGACGGTCAGTTAACGGGATATCAAATTCGACAACCAAGTCTTCAAAAGTTTTCACCATATTACAACCCCTATACAACTGAGAGACACATACAATCCCTCTCTCATACCATGCATGATAGTAAAAGTAACGTCTATGCCTCACATTTTTGTTGTACCAAATGTAATCTTGCATATGATCAGTATCTAAGTTCAAAACTTTTTGGTTAACAGCATTCTAAGAATGAAAAGGTATCTAGGAAAAAAATTTACCACACTGTAAAGAGATACAATAAACAGGGGAAAAACAGAAGACATTGTTCAAAATGCTCGATGCATGACCTTTTTTGAAATGTGCAGATAATTTTTGTTAACAACAGGACCATTGTCTGAGTTCGGACTATCAAAAGGAAGAATCAATAAAAACAGACACAAACTAATTCTTTAGTGGCTTTATTGACCTGTTCCTATGGCAACATATGTATAAATAACTGATACAGGTGTTAAATAAATTGAGTATAAATGCAATCATAGCTGTGTATAATAACAACCCAGACAAATTTGACTCTTTCCAAGGTCGACAGCAAAATGCTAATGAGAGAAGCTTGGCAACCTTCCAAAATTGTGTTCATCAGAATAAATTTCAGGTTATTCCATACTATTAATATTTATAGACTGGTTGTAATATCTGTATGCTTTAAGAACAAAGAAATAGATTGGAAATCAGGAAGTTGCATTTCTCTGCGACAGCCTTACTTACCTTGCAATTGGCCCTACCATCCCCTGCAGCTGTTTTCCTTGTTTTCTATTTTACTGTCATTATAGTTCATATTGAGTTAATGTTACTTTTCACGTCTTTTGTACTTTTTTTCCCTTTTCTTTCTCCTCTGTCTCACCATATTTTGATTCCTTCTCATATTTCCTCAATCCTATTAACTCCTTTTCCTATCTTGTCTCTGTATGCCTTTAATACATGTTTCATCTCTCTTTTCAATATCTCTCTCTCTCTCTCTCTCTCCTAATTCTCTTTTCTCTTCACCTGTTTTCTACTCCTCCTCCTCTTCCCCCCCCTCTCTCTCTCTTTCTCTCTCTCTCTCTCCTCTGCTTCCTTTTCTCACATTCTAAGAAGTATCTTTTTTATCTCTCCTCCCTCCCTCTCCTATTTCTCTTTTTCTCTGTTTCTGTTAACACTCTTTCTCTCTTTCTCTCTTTCTCTTCTCTAGTTCTCAAATTCTGAGGTTTCTTCCTCTCTTTTCATCTTTTCTCTTTCTCTCTCTCCCTCTTTCTCTCTCCCCCTGCTTCTCCCCTCTCACTCTATCTGCTTCTCTCCCTCTCCCTCTCTCTAGCTTACACCTTTACTTACTCCACCTTGCCTAGCTCTAACTCAAGTTTCTGTAATTTCATTTCTGTCCTCTTCACCTTACCTGAAAATGATATCAGAAATACAGATTTCTCCTGGGAAATGGAGAAATGGATTTGTGGATAGGGGGAAAAAATCCATAATCTTACAGCCATTGCAAATCTCAGCCTAAAGAAGTAAGTATACTCTGGAGGCCGGGCTCTGTACAGTTTCTGGACGTTTCCCTTCCACAATAAATTTTCAAGAGTTATCAGAAAAAAAAAGTTGTGTTGCATATAAGAATTTGCTCATATGATATGTTACTGCTACAACTATTACAGATCTGGGATACTTTCTAGGCAAAAGGCATAAGGTCCTGAATACATAGCACTAAGAGTGTCTCACTCTAAAGAAGAGTTTTTTTCCCCTGGACATACAAAAAGCAAATGGGACATTTATGCAATACCCTTTTATTGTATTACTGTTTATATGTATTCTTTGATTATTAGAATTCAAACCAAATTTTGCATTTTGCATGGCAATAAAAAAATGAATTTGAATCTGAAAAAACTGAATCTAAACAACTCTAGCTCAAGAAATATGATGTCTTAGCTTTGATTTAAAAACCAAACCTTTTGACCTATAAGGTTTTGGTTTACTTTAACATTGCACATCTGAACAAGCCTTAAATAAAAAGATACATCACATGCAGGCCCAAAGGTGGTGATGGGGGGGGGGGGGAGGGGGAGGGGAGGAGGGGGGAGGGGGGAACATGTCCCCCTCGATTTTTAAAACTTAATATTTTTATTTTTCTACTTTGAGTCAGGTGACCATATTTAGGCCAACCACTTAATGTTTTATAGGCTTCTTTCATTATTTTTTTGCGGTTATTTTTTTGCTCGCTTGCATAACAAGGATCATCCCCCTTCCACTTCTTGAAACAGATTTTCGGCGGTGACCTTGTGTTTCCATTCCCCCCTCCCCCCACTCGTTACATGAAATCGTCACCACTGTGCAGGCCCTCTACCCTGCCTTCATTATTTCTATTGTGCTGTCACAAATGTAGTAAGTTATTTTCATTGCATTACAGGAAATAATATACTTGAAGTTGTGCAGATTAATACAGATCTCCATCTATGAAATGAACATGATTATGTTTTTAAGGGGGGGTTGAAAAGCTTTTCAACTTGATTTCATGTTACAATCCACTGCTCTATTTATCCTTAACCAAATTCCTCCAAATGTTTGTTACAAGAGCACGCAAGTTGCTTTAAGCCAATCCATTTAGCAACCACGAAAGGCAATTACAATATCCCAGATTTAATCTAAAAACTTGAAATCATAACAGAGAAAAAGAAAATGGCCTTTGAGGCATTTTGAACAGAAGCTGCATTGTGTGGAATTACTGGGCTACCTGCCCCTTTCAAGAGAGAAACAATACCCTGTTCACACTAGGTGAATGTTATATGAAATTGGTATGAAACATTGTATAAAGAATTATCATACAGACAGTACTACATTGGAACAATGCCACCATCCCCCTCCCCCCCCCCACCCCCAATATTTTGCACTTCCATGGTTCGGGTATGCCTGTGTAGAAATTTGTTAAATGTATCGTATAAAGAAAACTTAACTAGTTTTTCAGGATCTGAGGTTACATCACTAGAGCATACAAAAGCACAGACTACTGCGGGATATGGATACTTGATTAAGTTTTTGTTCCAAACATTCATGCTCGAATACACCTTTCACCAAGCGAAGTTTCGCTGTACCACTTTTAGACTATAAAAAATGGATTACTTCTAGAGTTTTCATATAGCTATACAATGAAATTTAGTAGTCTGTATGAGCAGTACAATATAGGACATAAATTACATTGGACCCATTTTTAAATTCATTGCCATTCCCTCTCAGGTCATAACAAACTCTGTAATCAATGCAAGCTTTTGTATTCCAGAGCACGATAGAGAGTTCGGTGAACTCCAGACGTCTGCTGAAACCCTGGCAAAGATGATAAAAAGAGAACATTTTCAAAAGCATTCAGGAAAAGAACATTAAAATGGACAATTCAGCCCAATAAACTTTTAATGTGAAAGTGGGTGGGGGGGGGGGGGGGGGGAGGGGGAGGAGACAATAGACAATATGGGGATGTGAACTCTTGAGGTCTGTCATTACCTCCAAAATGATTTTTTTTTTAAAGAGAATAGACCCTCAGATCAATGAACAAAGAGCAATCCCCTCCCCTGAAATAACCTGTGCATGTGTGCCTACATTTCTAGAAGACTAAAATTAAAATCTACCATCCCCCCCCCCCCAAAAAAAAAAAAAAAACCCACAAAACAATAAATGAATAAATAAATAAAATGAAATTAAAAAATACGAAATAAATAGAGATGAAAGTGCTTAGAGGTGAATAAAAATGAATATATTAAAATAGATGAAGTATCTTTGTTTGGGAGAGAAGAGTACTGCAACTCTCATGTTCACTCCAATCTGTGGAAACATTGCAGGCCTGTTGCAAAAAGATAGCCAGTGGAAATTTCAGTTTTGCTACACAGATATGATGTTCTGCCATACCACATAATAATTACACAACATTAAAATAGGAGAATTTTAGAGTTACTGCACAAAACTCAGTAAAGCTTTCCATATGAGGGTGGGGGTGTTGTATATTTCTTAGCTGTTAGCTCCTTGAAACAAGGCTCACAAAGATAACTGTAAACAGTGAAACTGAAACTAGGGTCCTTCAGCGTCATCTCCATCACGACAAGTAGATAAATATGAACTAGCAATCATTCACTTTATCATTTCTAATTAACTCAATAAGAAGTGCTGTAAGACTGTTTCAACTTCTATATGTACATGTATTTCTGACAAAATTGGAAGAAATTGGAAGAATTGGAACAGAAACTTTAACATATATGGGAAACAAATAGCCATATTCACAGCAAGAAACTTTTATAAATCTTTAAAATTTCATAGTGTCGGTTGTGATTTATTCACTTTGGAGTAATAAACTTTCATGAATCTGAACTAAAGTACTCATTTAATTTGTGAAATACACTGTATGTAAAATATTGTTTTTCTTGATTCTCTCAAATGTTACTCTGTTTTATGTTTGTCCAGCATTCTTTGTGCCGGATAGCTATGTTTCATGTTCTGTATGTGCCTATATAAGCATTATATATCATTTGTCTGTAAACCCTGTCAATGGCACAATTGCACTTTTTTTGTAATTGCACCGTGGCATGGACCTTGGTCTGTTAACGGCTTCTTTCTTAGTACTGCATAAAGATGATACATATACATTCGCACATATTCCTGTCGCCTTATAGAACCAAGTAATCCCTGTATGAAGTCCAAGGTATTGGAAGGAGTCAGTCATCAACAGTTATGCGAGCTAAAGTTTCTGGTTTTGAAGTATTCTGTTGAGCAAGGTCAATGATCTAAATGCAAAAGTATCATGTATCCCTGGGAAAACATATGGACAGTATTCATACAAAAAAAAATGTGCTGAATCACTTTACTTTTCATTCCCTTCCCAAGCTATATCTTGTTTCTCACATTGTTGAACTTGCAGGGCATACATTTGTATGACATTCATTTAAAAGCACAGCAAATGTAACTCGGCACTGACTGAAAAAGTGGCATTTATACCTTCAATACATTACAAATTATTACGCATCCTCCTCTTTTCCAAAATAAATACTTAAATTTCAGAATTGCAGCTCTTCTTGAATAGGTGGTTAGTTCTGTTTTATCTTACTGCATTTTCAGACATGAATTAAACATTGTTCTGAGGCGAGGAGTGTCTCGGCAACTCTCCCAAAGCGTGTTCAGTAAACGTGGTATAGCACACTCTCTACCAGCATGCACAGGAACATATGAGATGGAGATCAACTCGAGGGTTACAGACGGCATGCTTTCTAGTATGAGTCACAGCGTGGCTTTTTGATTGACAGGTGGTAGGGACCAATCAGGAGCAAGCAATGTTCATCTGGAGTTTGGCTTCACGGCACACCCTTTTCACTCCAGTGTTGAAAATCAAGTTGAGTTCTGGTCATGCAATTACAATGAGAAAGATTCTATCTCCAATTCCAAGCAACTGGGAAAGGCTGATTAGTTGTAAATAAAATGCAAGAAGCTGGTGCGAGATTTGGGGATCATCAAATTGATAAAAAATTCACTCATTTTCCTCAAAATGCACTTGCACTGCTCACAGAAATGGGTATACGGGACTACACACAAATGTGGCATGTCAGCCTGAATACTTCAGCTATTTCTCGTTATGTTGAACATTGCGGCATTTTTAAGAGCCACCTTTCTAAGTGAATTCTTAGAAAATTATGCCTACATTCAAGTATATTAATGTCACTAATTCAGTAGAATCTAAGTCATTACTGAAGTAATCAGACTGTTAAACTCCATTTTCCATATATAAGGCTTACTGTAAACGCTGTTATTTTCACACTGAGCGACCCCAAATCATATCCGTGGGGTCCTGAATTCACGCTGCACTATTACTCTTTCTCAAAACTAAAGTGCATTAGTGCAAGATTTGTTTCAATATTTCAATCCATGACAACTGTTTTTTTTGCCCTAGCTATAACTTTAGCTCTAAAATGGTCACATTTTGAATAAAAATTAGGCACACAAGTCTACCCACCAGTGCGGCTCCATTTATTGTTTCACACATGCGTGGTCCATTCAAAGCATATTGCAGACACAGTTACCAATACACGTATGTACACATGCACTCTAAAATGAATTGGATTCAAATATGCATCAATCAGCTGGAGTGCACAATTTAGCATCCTTTCAAAACAAGCATAAGGAATCATGCTGATATTTTCCGTGTTCTAGAATTCGCGCCCACCGAAAATAGCGTGAAATTGGCGAAAATTAATGTACCGCGAATATTTCTGCTTTTACAGTATTAAAACAGAGAGAGAGAAAATGGGGGGGGGGGGGGAAGAATCACAGTAATTTCACAAAGTGTTAAACTTTACAATGCATCAATATGACAAGAAACAAAAGTTTGAACTCCAAGGGCCCTCTCAGGTGACAGCAAGAAAAGTCCATGAACGACCACATTTGTACATTTCATTTTCAACAGCAGTTTGAAAACCGCATGAAATGACCTCTGCCACAACTAAATCTTTTCAAGAAAAGGTCTTCCCCCTTGCAATAAATTTGCTTTTCAGAAAGAAAGAGGGGTGACAGGAAGAAAAAGTGGAAGATAGGGAGAGAGAGAGAGAGAGAGAGAGAGAGAGAGAGAGAGGGGGGAAGAGAGAGTTTAGCAATCCTTTATAAGACTTCACATTGGAAGAATAGATGCCCTCATATGAAAAAAAATCAACAACAGGGAATTGTAACATACAAAGTGACATTTTCTTATGGGAAGTCATTCCAATTTTATTTTGATGGGTGTTGGTAAGATTTAATGGCATCCACCATCCCATTTCGAGTACAATTACTCCAAGTTTCTTCTCCCACCCTGTTAATTTTTGGCCAAGTATTTTATAATTCATACTTCTTTTCATCAACTAAGAATATATTTTTTGAAGTCTGTACCAACAAACTAACATTTCATTCCATTTTCACCATATTCCATTTGTTTTCTTTAGTCCCTCCCTATCTCTCTTTGACTCTCTCTTTGCATTCCATTCTTCCCATTTCTTCTCCATTATGTGACCTCTTGGCAAACTCTCATTTTCTTTCACCTTCTCCATCCACTCCACTTTACATAGCTTGACACAGTGAGCTATTTAGGTTGTCACTTCTTCAACAAAATCCACTAAGGTCCAAGAACCCTTGGAATTCTGACAAGGAATTCAAGGGGCTCATCTGAAGTAGCCTTCTGCCATGATGAACCTTATGACAAGTGCAATTCACAGTCAGTGTATGCACTAACATGAGTCCATGACTGTGTTGACAGCTTGAGGATGCTGATCAAAGGCACATCTGAAACATGGCCAAGAAAATTCATTGGGACAATGTCTGAACTATCATGAGGTGTACACCTCACTCACATGAATAAAAAAAAAAAAAGTATCTATGATCTTGGTGTTTTGCCCTCATAAACCATTGCACAATTATCATAATGAACCCTATGACAAGAGCAGATGTGCCTCTGATCTTATCCTCAAGGTGTGTGAAAAAATGGAAGGTTGCCATTTGGTCAGATTTTAAATATCTATTCATGTATATGATAACACATAGTCACTGCTTGAGGATAAGCTCAAAGGCACACCCGAAACAGGGTCAGCTAAAGTTAACTTTGCGTAAGTTGAATCTGCTGGGATCACAAAAAATAGTTCGACTGATACAAAATTCGACTTAGGAAATGTAAATATCAAGCTTTGTATAGTTTGGTCAAAAAAATGAATATGACTCAGGGAAAGTTCAACTCATACTACTTCGAGTTATGCATGGTTAACTGTATATCACGATAAACACCGCAAAGTCACATTCAAATGAGGGAGTGAAAATGCATGTCGCTAAATGGAGAGCATAAGAGTTTTCAACTGATCTGTGAGTTTTAAAATATAGTGCAGATTTCTGAATAAGAAAAAAGGACAATGCTGACTATAAAAATAATCGACAAAAACATTGTTCCGTCATCATTACAAAGTTAACACAAAGGAACAGATATCATCGGTCATATTCAGTGAAATTTCATTTTAGGACAAAACAAATAGAAATTAGGCATATGATGTGAAATAATGTTCAAACTTTACTCACTTTTCAAAATTTGGTTCCCTTAAAAGTTTTCTTGCTCCCATTCCCCTCCCCCCCCCCCCCCCCCCCCCCCCTTCCCGGTGATTTGAATGCAGGATACTACAACTTCTCAACAGAATGGCACTAGGTCATGTGACCTCTTACATCACCATGCAACCCCCTCATAGATGCATAAAGGAATGTGTGACCCAGTTATTCAGCAAGAGTTCAAAGCTACAGTGAACCTCATGAACGTCATACCTTGACACATATTGCCCTATTCACACTGAAAAATATCATTACTCATTATTTTTTCTTTTTTACCTACATTTGTTCTCATCAACTTTGTGATTACAGAATGTCTTATCTTACGTCATATTCGCTCTCAACGAAAATAGTTATCAGTTATGTTATACCATAGGGACGTTGCGCTTCAAACATTCTTTGTTTATGCACTGTTCCTACTATGCATATATGTATTTCGATATAATTCAATGAATGTTATTATTTGTCAATGACTATATTGCATGATGAAAATAAAAATAAACAAACAAACAAAGCTTAAAGGTGTCAAGTCATGCATTTTCCACGGAGTTAAAATCAATTTAGCTTTCAGTATCTGAGTCATGTTCTTGGCTATGTGGTCATCCTTGTAAAATAAAGCACCATGATACCCACAGTACAACCATGATAATGTAACATACACTATAATTTCAATACAAAATGTCACATTACTGGGTTTGTACTGCACCGTGGGTGCCATGGTGCCTATTTTCAAGGGCAGCAGTGCCATGAACATGATACCGTGAACCTTGACACAAACTATCCTGTTCACACTGGAAGGCAACTTCACTCAGATGTAAAGGTGCTTTCACACATGATGCGACAGTGTGGTACCACACTGTGGCACCACACTTTTTTGTGTACAAGCCTATGGGGTATAGGGCGACAAAAAAATGTCGCCGAGGCAGGACACACTTTTTTTTGCTGCCTAGATACACAAATAATGCGCACCAATCAAATTTCTAAAAAGTTAGCGCAAAAATTGTTGCCATGAGATTGCTTGCGCAAGCGTGCGCAAGTGTTGACAATATGCTCTCTTATTGAGAGTTGACGAGTTAATGCACATTCATTAGCATATGTGGTGACACAAAGTCCCACCATGTGTGAAGACAAAACAGTGTGGCGCCACAGTGTGGTACCACACTGTCGCATCATGTGTGAAAGCACCTTAAAAGAGCATTTACACAGATCCTTCAAGACAAAGATCTTTTGGCTCTTCACAGATGGATTATCACAATGTTTTACCTAGATGGTCTGGCAAGGCTCATAGCAACAATGAATGTCATGCACATAACAAGAACCCCTGACATACATATATTGCCCTGTTTGCACTCGAAAATGTATTCACTTAAAACTGCAGGGTGTTAATCTATTTCACCAATAGGATTATTAAAGGCCCCGTTTGTACTCGAAAATGTATTCACTCAGAACTACAGGGTGTTAATTTATTTCACTAATAAGATTATCAAAGGTACTTCTCTCCAATCTATTACACATCGTATCATTCTAAATATTCATAATTCTGAAAGGGTTCATTATTCCAAAGTTTAGTCATATTTCATAATGGATAACAATGTCTTGATTTCTGATATTATAAGCTTCATACTTCAAACCCTTTCTCTTTAACTCCCTATTCACACAAGATGATAGAGTATTGCCTTCTGACATTGTATGATACATGTATCAGGAAACCTAGACTAATATTGCCCTGTTCATACTGAATAATATACCACAATATTTTGATTCCTATAGTGTTAAATATTACCCAAATCACACTGGATATTGGGGTGTAAGAGTAGGTCTATTGCCCTCCACTGTCATGAACATCATAATGTGACCCTTCCAAAACTCACTGCTCTATTCACAGATGATGAAGTATGTCAAGGTATTGAATCTCTAATACATCACACCAAAACTCTGACATACATTGCCCATATCAGTAAAAGTTTCATTTCTGGGGAGCATTTCATGAAGAATTTTGTCGGTGATTTTTCACTGATTAATTTACTTTCAGCCAATCAGATGCAAGGATTTTCAGTAGCTTATAACATTTGTCCGTGATTTTCACCGACAAAACTCTTCATGAAACGCTCCCCTGATCTCTGACATGTATGTCAAGACATGTATGTCAATATATGGGACTGACTCATCACATATTTCCTAGTTCTGATATCAGTTGAGGGCGCAATAAAGAGTTCCAAATTTATACATCTTTCTGCACTTGCAAAACAGCAAGTTGCAATCCTGAATAAGATTCATCTGATTGGTGATTTCATAAGAAAATGTTCTTTTTTCCACAATCAAGAAAAAGAATATGTACCTTTTAGTGAGTACTGATCGTGAGAGAATGGTATCATATACATGTGATCAGCGTGATCACGATGTGATCACGATCAGCGTCATACCGCCATCTACGACGTAGTCTGAAGAAGCCCCCAGTCGGAGGCGAAAATACTCACTAAAAGGTACATATTCTTTTTCTTGATTGTGGAAAAAAGAACATTTTTTTAGCAAGTTGCAATAAAAGGGAATTACAAGTGATTCAAAGTGTCGGGTAGATGTTTGAGGTGCAAACAGCAGATTTCTCTAAATTTGTTTTCTTATACTTGGGCCAACTGGGATCCTGATCCCAATGCAAAGACTAGTATAATCTATAATTTTTTTAATTTGATTTTATTCAGAACATAAGTTAAGTCTTTCAGCTCCTGTTACAACCAGGGTAGGAAGAAGTGGAATAACATACCACTTCTTCATAGGTTCAGAATGGTGAAATCTTAATCAAAGTCATATCTCACATTTTTCTTCTGTGTGTGTGTGTATATATATAAATGTAGATGAGCCTAGTGATTTCCTATAGCACCATCTAAACATCCACTGACAGATTAAGGAGGCATCACCTCTGCCCAACACCCGTTTAAAAACCAAATGTAGCATACATACAAACAAGAAAAATGTATCCCTTGAAAAATCCAACTGTGGCATAAATGCAACAAATTTTAGTTGTAAACTTGACCCTCGATGTTCTTGCCTTCCCATCTGCCCCTCAAAATTTTAGAGCCAAAAGATTCTTTTCTAAATACACACAAATCTGATAAACTTTGAGAATTTAATCTCCTATTTTTCATTAACCCCCCCCCCTTCAGAGAATCCTGGATACACCCTTGCATACATTATCCAGTAGCCTTGCATGAACAGAGACTCAAAGGGCATCCTATTACTACCTGTGGAGTACACATCAACGCAATCTAATTCTAATTGCAATTTTCAACATGAATTACGATTACATGATGCATGATAAGACTTTGCAAATAAGCTACACCATCAACTGTGCTGAACTTGCCTGAATGTGAATTCTGAACAACAAATACAAAAAACAAACAAACAACAAATAAAACAAACGATATTCAGAAGACTAAATCACATGAAAATATTTAAAAACATTTAAAACAAAATAATGCCCAGCGCACACTGCACGATGCGACTGCAATCCGATTTTGGAAAAATTCTTTATAGCATTTGATATGAATGTTCGAACATGTAAAATCTTCATGATCAAAGTTCTGAATAGCCGTATGAATACTAATATCCAAATTCCGGGCAATTGCGAGCCTCCCTGTAGGGATAAAAGCAAACTCTATTCTGAATCATACTTACGTCATAGCAATCTTGCGATCGGCTACGATTTGAAGCCGCTTTGGCGTTTACTCCGACCAAAAGGCTTGTGTTTAACCAAAATTTTGATTTTAGTATTCCTATCATTATTCCAAACTTCCAATAAGGTAATTTTACATGTTTAAACTTTCATATTTAAAGCAAGATGCCATTTGTTCGAAAATCGAGTCGCAGTCGGCTCGGATAGTGTGCAGCGGACTTAACACAAGATTTACCAAAAATACTAACATGAGACCTATAATCTAGAAAAAAAAATTAACAAAATGAAATGTTATGTTGCTCATCAGGTTTACATCTCATGACAATATCTATACCATATTCATTCCCTTAACAGTAATTTGACCATGTGATCACTGTAGAGCATTAACCCATTCATGACAGGAATTATTTAAAGCTTAATTTGATCAGCTTTTATTCTTCAAATTGGCAACACTAACATATTTATTTCATTGCTACATTTTTCTTATAAAATGTCATGCATCTGAAATGAATATAAATTGACAGAAATTATGATGAGAAGTCAAAAAGTTGCCAATTTGCAGGGGAAAACAGTGATTTTAAACTTTCTATCACATTGCCAATATAAGGATTTTAATGCTTATTTTCCTTTAAAAAATTTTCAGCATCAAACAACGAATATTGACGCAACCAAAATGGGCACAGTTTGTGTAGAATTTTTTGCTCTTTCTGCTCATGTATTTGGTATAATTTTTAGGGCTTTGCATCAAAAGTTATTAGGTCAAACCACAAAATGTGAACCTCTGTCACGAATGGGTTAACACATTTTGTCAAAATATTCTTTGACAAAGTTTGTTAAGAACTTTCTTAAATGGGATATTAAGTAACCCTCTAGATTACAAACATAGATACATTTCAGGTTTATTACAGATTCTCTAGCAACAATTGGTTAATACACATATAATGGGTTAAAGGTTATGCATAGTTTTAGTAGGCCCTCAAAACACTGTAAGATTTCCTTGCTTTCAGCTGGTAAGCAGTAAGATGGAAGCAAAGCTTGACAGCAGAGATACTGTGAAGGATATCTTATACCAAACCAAATAATTATTTGACTTCAATTCCAGATCAAATTCTACAACTGACTCTGACCCTAAACCTAAACCTGATCTAAACCTGATCTAAACTCAAGTGAATCCTAACCCTAATCCCACACCTTGGATGAAACAAAGCAATTCTTGCAAGAACAAAGTACATGGGTGGTGATCGTATTTTCATATCATGTGCCTCGTACAAAAGAGTTTTATGTTAATTGTGTAAGGTGATACAAAACTAATTGCAGCCAATTTTTTTCTTTTTACACACAGACAATTTGTGCTTTAATCTTTTTAATAGCTTACGCCTCCATTCATGCAAGAAATTAGTATTTTACACGACGATGGCTAATAGTAATTTTAATTGCCTGAATAGGCAAGATGAAAAGAATATTTAATGAGTCCCATGACCTTGGTCATTAGTTCACTTCACATCAAAGCAACTGATACATTCAGAAATTGCTTTGATGCAAGTTGAACTGACCTTGGGTAGCTAAAAAACAACATCACATTCATGTTGGCCTTTTTCTAAATTGAAAAATTAAAGTCACTATCTGTTTTAGAAAGTGTTGCATTTGCATAGTTTTTCAAAGCTGTTTAAAAACCTGGATATTTCAAGCAGTAGTATTTCATAAATTGAAAAATTAAAGTCACTATCTGTTTTAGAAAGTGTTGCATTTGCATAGTTTTTCAAAGCTGTTTAAAAACCTGGATATTTCAAGCAGTAGTATTTCATGGATATTCAATGAGTTACCTGCATTGAATTTGCATTTTTTCATTCGCGTTCTTTAACCCATTCGTGACAGAGGTCCACATTTTGTGGTTTGGCCTAATATCTTTTGATGCAAAGCTCTAAAAATCATACCAAATACATGAGCAGAAAGAGCAAAAAATTCTACACAAACTGTGCCCATTTTGGTTGCGTCAATATTTGTTGTTTGATGCTGAAAACTTTTAAAAGGAAAATAAGCATTAAAAAAATCCTTAAATTGGCAATGTGATAGAAAGTCTAAAATCACTGTTTTCCCCTGCAAATTGGCAACTTTTTGACTTCTCATCATAATTTCTGTCAATTTATATTCATTTTAGATACATGACATTTTATAAGAAAAATGTAGCAATAAAATAAAAATGTTGGTGTTGCCAATTTGAAGAATAAAAGCTGATCAAATTAGGCTTTAAATAATTCCTGTCACGAATGGGTTAAAGTTTAGTAAAATGAACATGCTTTAAAATTTGTCCAAACTCACTTGACTATCTCCAGATGTTATTTTTTGTTGTTGTTGTTGTTGATAATTCGTGTTCATAGTCATCTTCTGCTTTGACTAGCATCATTTTCTTCCAATTCTCCCCATCACATATAGCCAGTAATGACCAATTTTCGGCTAACATAGAGAGATATCAGGGGCAACAATGGTGAGGCATTGGCGCTTAAAGGGGGTACCAAATGCTGAAACAATGGTAGTTCATTCAAAAGAGCATAATTTTACTAGCAGAAAATCATCTGCCTAAATTTTTCTTAAAAGTCGTGTTGCCAAGGAAACCCCCAAATGTGGTAAGATTTCAGGATATTTTTGACCCCTCAGCTGTGACCCAGTTCAACTGGGTACCCACTTTGACGTCAAAGTGGGTACCTTGTCGTGCAATCCTAGCAAAATGCGCGCAAGGTATAATACAAATTGTACAGTCTAGCGCGCAGCACAACTGCAATGCGCGAAGCTGGGTACCCACTTTTACGTCATACCTCATACTCAAATTTTTTGGTCAACTCTTTGACTTTTTATGAGAAAATTAGCCAAAATGCATTGATTTCGATTGAAAATCATCAAATTTTTAATGTTATTCTTCTTAGAATTCTATTCTCAATCATATATCAAAAAAAATTTACCATTGTGTAATCACTTTAAGGTCTTAATAATGCCTGCATTCATTCATTTACACTGCCTTTCTAATTTGTTGTGATTGTTCAGCTAAAATCAAATCTTCGTTAATTTTTTAGTAAGTCTTCTTCAGAGTTCAAACATGGAGAGCCCTCACGACCAATTTTGAGAATGTCCATGTAGCAAATGAAAGACTTAACGAAAGACATAGACTGGAAAACAACACATTGTCAATGACACTCAAACTCGTACCAGAGATTTACTTCCCAACAAATCAGTACTGTGGTGTAGTGGTCAAGGATCTTGCCTCTCATACAAGAGGTCCCAGGTTTGATCCTCGTTTGGTGCTTACATCCTCCTTGGACAAGTGTTTTGCTCACATCACGTGCCCCTCTCGACCCAGGAAGCCGTTGCATAAAACTTGCTATTACAGTAACTTTGCCATCAATGGTAACTTTCATGGAATACTGGATTTTGATTGGCTGCTGGGCAACATTACCATGGCAGTTACCATTGATGGCAAAGTTACTATAACAGCAAGTTTTTATGCAACGGCACCCAGGTGTACTAAATGGGTAGCAGGCACTGCTGGGATAATAATAATTGCTGGGCTTGCAAGAAGACCAGTAGTGATACTGATGTGGCTACCCCGGGTAATGTATTTGAAAAACACCTCCGGCTCTCACATCCCAGCTCACCTCTCCTCTACCACACCCCCCTTCCTCATTGCATCCTTCCCTCATCCTGCACCCCACTCCTCCTTTCCTTACAACTCCCTCCCCCTCCATCTTCAAATCCTGTCCCTCAGTAAGTCACATCATGGCGCAAAGCCTGTAATGTTCTAATGGCAAGCAATTATCCCCAGTCATGGGAAATCTCACAAATTGAGACAGACAGCCTTGATTAGTCTGTAAATTTACAAAATAATTGCCTCTTCTCCGATAAATGCTGCCACTTCTGTGATATACTGGCAATGCATAAACGCTTGAGGGGGAGGAATAATTATCAAAAACAAGCGCTGTTTCTCATTCACAGATTTTCTATGTTTCTTCAGTATTTGGTTTTGGAATTTTACAACTAGAACATATCAAACAGTACCTAAATGCATACAGAAATTGAATTTAGATTACTTAAATTTCCTTTTAAGGTGATGATTTCCATTTTGGAATATAATGTCTTGAAGTTATTCTGATTTTTGGCTTATGGTAGGAATGAGAACAAAATGTGCATTTTGAGGGAATGGAATCATCACAGCTATGACAAAATCATTTGATCTTGCTTCATACCAGCCAGAATTGAACACAGATATATGAACATACATTAAAGACAAAACTGATTAAAGGTATAGATTCTATCTAAATTCTAGATTCTATGCAGGTTGATGTATCATTTCCGGGGGGGTCACATGCCTCCAACACCAATGACCAAGTTTTGGTCTAAAATCTATGTCAGGCAGAGTACAAAGACACAATTAGGGCTAACTATAAAAGTATGACAAAATGAGTTATGCCACTGAGCGGGCCATGTGCCCTGGTGCCCTCCCCAATACCCCTTCCCCATCCCTCGCTTAGGTTCTACCACACTGTATAGAACCAATGAAATTGAAACCTGTCACATTTTGTTCAACTTGTTAACACTGATAAAAGTCCTGATGCAACTTTGCGTGAAAGGATATTTAGTGAGTGACTCAACATCTACCCAAGATAAACTAATGGGTTTGATGAGCAACATGGTGATTCACTATTTACAATCAAAATTTAAGCATACTGAATGACTTTAAAAAGGGATCTTTTACACATTTATGCAAAAGGGCTTGATTGTAATAACTGATATATGCCTTTTTTGTAAAATTGAAATGTTTGCAACTGAAGTTGCTAAAATATTCAGAAAATAATAAGAAAATATATAATACTTCAGATCATAATTCCCAAATTTTTCCTTGAAATATAGCTAATGAGATTTCAAATGAAAGACATTTATTTTCTAGTTTCATACAATGGTGGCATTACTTTAAATATGTAAAAAATGGCCTTTATCAGTTTTTGCATTGAACTCTTGATGTGTGGTTAGGTAGTGAAAAGTCATATAAAAGCAGACGACTGGAGAGAGATTCCAAGTATATTCGAGCATCGAGGGTATACACGAGGGCCGATACCTTCCCCCGGACAGCGACAACAAAGCAGATACAGCGAAAATGTCATTTCTGGCTTTATTCAAGACATCGCAAGATGCAGGGATCTGCATGGAAAGTAAAAGGAGTGATGATGTGTAGAGAGTAGCTAAGAATGACGGCAATTATCAACACGACTATTACGACTGAGTAATAAAGGGAGACCTGAGTTTTTCTTTTTAGGTGACAATGCACGTGGGGTGGCGCTCGCGTGCAGCGAAGGATCGTGTCTCTTTGTTTGGTCGCGAGTGTGACTAACCCGCGAGTCACGCGGCAGATGGGATCGACGCACGCATCAAGCACAGTGATATTACGAATGATGAGGCGGCTAGAGGCACTATGCATGAGGCACAGTTTGTCAGCGTCTGCTAAATGACATTACAGCAGAGAGAAGTGGAGAGATGGAGACAGGGGTAGAGAGAGGGAGAGACAGGCAGACAGACAGAGAAGAACAGAGACAAAAAAGGAGAGGGGGTGAGCTGGCAGAGAGACAGAGAGAGAGAGATGGTAACACAGATAGGGATAAGGAGAATATGCACAGAGAAAGAAACAGAGACAAAGACAATGAGGGAGGGTGAGATGTACAAAGACACATAGAGATCCAGAGAGACTGAAAGAGAGAGATAAACTGAGGGATAGAGAGATATAGACTCTTGAGAGAGATATATATATATATAGAGAGAGAGAGAGAGAGAGAGAGAGAGAGAGACTAAGCTAAGGGAGAGAGAAAAGGATCGAGAGGCAGCTCTGAATAGCTTTAATAACATCAGGACTTGGCTTTGTTGTCAGGGCAAGCGCAGCAAGAGGCAGCAGTGCATGACAGCCCGGCACACGCACCGCACTCAGCACCCAGCCGTACACAAAGACACTTGATACAGCTCACACTATTAACAAGTGCTTCCCGGCTGCCACTACTACTACTCCTTCCACCGCTCGCGCTGTATTTGCAAAGTGCAAACGAAGCATGGAATCCAGTTTCCCCCCTCAAGTGTTCGTCCGCCGAATATGCAAATGGGGTTCCCTGGAAATGAGCGCTTCTCTTTTTTTCTTCCTAGCAAAGCCTGAGACTCTGGAGAAAAGGGGAGGCTGGCTGCCAAGAAAAAGGAAAAAAAAAACAGCATGTGAAATATCTTGGGGTTTTCCTTATGAGGATGTAGCATTAGAAGAAAGAAAGAACCCGCAGGGAGGATCGCGATGGAAGCGGAAGACGAAAATGGCAAGGGGGAAAATGGGAAATAACTCATCAATTTCGCAGTACGTTCATATCTTCTGAAGAAAGACGTCTAAAAATAGCAATCTTTGTGATCACTATTGCATATGAATTGCTCCCTCTCTCTTTCTCTTCCTGTTTCAGGCTATCTACCTGCTCCTATATCTTTTCCTCTATCTTTCCCTCTCCCCTTTTTCTTTGTCTACCTTTCTGTCTCTAAATCTTTATCTCTCTGTGCATTTGTCTCAATCTATTTCTCTCCTTTGTTCTTTCTTTCTCTTTCCTATCTCTTGTCTGTAGCCATTTGTTTTTCATGCTCTTTCTTATTCCTGTGCCCCATTTTCTCCAAGTTTATCCATCTCCCTCCAAGCCTTGGTCAAACTATCTTTCTGTTTCTGAGTCTTTCACTCGATTATTTATATCTGTTTAACTCACTAGATGTTTTCATGCAAGCTTATTTCTATCTCTCTCTCTCTCTATCTATCTCTCTCTTTCTATCTCTCTTTCTATCTCTCTTTCTATCTCTCTTTCTCTCCCTCTCTTTATGTGACTGTCTCTGTCTCTCCAACTATCCCCGAAGCTTTTTTGCTCGCTGATGAATAATAATACAAAATACTTTTCTTCATAAGATTTCAAGTGGCTAAAAAACATAAAAAACATACAAAAGTAAACCCTAACCCTGACCCTAACCCTAAATCTAATTATGACCTGACCCTAACCCTCAAAAGAGCCCCAATTACTATACCCCTACTCCTATATTTTTGACAAAATAAAGCCCACAGCAATTTTCACTGAAACACGTGTCAGAGCACCTGATCTAATGTACATTAATATTATGTTATGTACACATCCATGTCTTTCTGAGTTTCTGGTAAATTATACATTGGAGACATCCCAAAAGATCTGTGGTTAACCGTGCTGGCACCACTCATAGTTTTAAACTTACAAAGTCAGTGGTATTTTCAAGAATTGTGGTCACACAAGGGCTTTTCAATGTATTTCCTTCTCCCAGACACCCAGATCAATTGCCGCAGGAATAATGTGTCAGAGCACCTATCGTATGCATTGACATGATGTTATACAGCTATGTCTTTCCGGGTTCTGGTAAATTTTGCATTACAGATCAGATAAGCGGTTGATTGTGTCAGTAACACACATAAATTTTACAAAAACGGTGGTATGTACAGAATTGTGGTCATGCGAGGGCTTATCATCATATTTCCTTCTCCTCGGAAACCAAATCGTGGATTGGTACCCCTGCCAATTAATACAAAATACATGCAAATGTGATCCATTCCCTCAACATCTAAAAAGCAATGGAAACCCTTGAGTCTAATTTGGGGAGATGGGTAATAGCTTCAAGACTCTTCTGATAACTCAGCAAAAAGTCTACGAACCGTCAATACTTAACATTTGCACGATGGTAGAATTTTCTTTCAACCATCACAAAATATATTTTTTAAAGGCTTCACTGATCCTTTTTCCTCTCCAAATTGACAACAGGGATGGTTTCCTTTTGTTGCTACACAGCTTAACATTCATGTATTAAAAAGAAAAGATATGAAGAGATATCACATTAGCTTGTACAAAAATCCTGTAAAGCAACACCAAGAAAGGAGGCATCAATTTTACTGAAAATTTTGCTTTCATGCTCATATCCATCTCGTATATTACATATTATTACAAATCAGCCTACAAAAGATGTAGATGTTGTAAGAGGGGGTGGGAGAGAGAAAAGCAAAGATAGAAAGAAAATGACAACGAAAGGAAGCAGGGAAAGAGAAAGGAGTAGAAAAGGAGAGAGGGGAGAGGTACAGAGGGACAAAGAGAGAGAGAGAGATAGGGGGACTAAGGAAGACGGTGAGGGGATGGGGTAGATATGCTGAAGTTATTGATGAGGCAGGAAGCAACATGACAATATATGCACAACTTTCATTGTGATGTATTGACTGATGAATGAATCCCATAATTTTCCTATAGGCCATTTTTATACTTATTGTGGCATACATTACAAGGGGCAAAGCCTCTGGGTGATCAGCGCATATATCCAGTACTGATAGACAGATAAATCAGTTGACATCACTGACAGCTCTCCATAACAGGATTTTCCCCCTTGGCAATAGAGCTATAATGTGCTCTTGCCCTCTCTCACCTCACACAATACAGCACTTGCCACCCCAAAATATATTCATATCCATCATTGGTCCTCACTCTTCTCTTAAAGCTTGTATTGATGTTCCTGGAACATACAGTAAATAGACCTACATGTTGTCTGCTTGGAACCAGAAGGGCGTTAACTCATATCATTTTATACAGACTTAATGCCCTTCTGGTTCCAAACAGATGATGTATGTATAATTGTCTGCAGGGGTATCAAGCTCTCACCCTCTCTTGCCTCAAACAATACAGCACTTGCCACCCTCCCAAAACACATCCTCATTCACTATTTTGCCCTTATATGCTATTCTCCTGCAGTTTCTATTCATGTTTCTAGAGCTCGAAGATAAAAACATGCATTGTAAATAGGCATACAAAACTGTTTGCTGAGAGCCATGCAGAAGGGCATTAGCTCTGTGTTATAGTATATGACTTAATGCCCCTCTGGCTCTCAACCGATGATATATTCTGACAACAATCCATAACAGTAATCCATAATGTGGTGTTTAGCAGGTGCTTTCATATCCTACAACGTCAGGTCCATTCTAAGAGCTGTTATATTTGTCACTCTTTGGACCGACTTTAACTTTGCCAGAAAGGACCCTCTGGCACCCACTACTTTATTTTTCACAGGCAGTTAACCCATTGATGAATGAATTTTCTAATTCAAATATCAGGGTGCGGGGGGGGGGGGGGGGGGGGGAACCAGTCAAATATAGTGTTGCACATCAGAAAAATGTGACAAAAGGGTAATTTTTGCCGGTTAAGGCATGTCACGCTCATGACACGTTTAGGGTGCAAAAAAAGGCCAAAAATCAGGAAAAAGGGTATGTTGTCTTGAGTTCATTTAAAATGTCTTAAGGGTATCCTTAGTGGACTTTGTGTAGCCTTGAACTGCATGAATCTCTTCTGGAAATGAAAAGAAAGAGGCAGAGACCTTGTTTAGGGGATATGTTCGAGGAGGTTCAACTCATTCAGGGTGTAAATTTTTCGAGAAGAAACTGGGAAAACTCGGAAAGGGGGTGATTTAGCCAATGGATAAAACTTGTTTAGGGTGGCTTTGGAAGACCTGTGGTCATGCTTGTGTACATACTGATGGTTGCCGGGCTCCCATGGCCTCATGCAGGGACCACCCAATTCTGGTATTTAGCAGGTTAAGAATCACCACGTGAATGGATCATATGAAACATCCTTAATTCCCCCCCCCCCCTCCCCACCATCCATTCCAAGCCCCTGGATCAAGCCAGCCTCCTTTTTTGCGTGCACTATCTCTACTATTTCTTACCACAGTTTGCAAAGATGCCAATGGCAAATGAATGATACTGCAATCATAGGTTGCTGAACTCATCAGGATAAAAAATCACTGGCAAGAATATTTCTGCCGATGCTGCCGTGTTTTGAACCCAGAATCTTGCAATCAACAGTTCAGTGACTTGTCCACAGCACCTTCTATTCCCTTTCAAACAAACAAAAAAAGTTGTGTATGGTCATGTGTGAACACAGCAATCTCCTGCAAACATCCTTTATCTGTATTTGCGTATTTGTCCACCTATTTGCCTGGTCTAAGTGTCAATATTGATTATTTGATTCAAGAATCAGTTAAAAGTAGTTTACAACAAGTAAAAAACAAGCTGTATATTTGTTCAAAATATTTAATGGCTTGAAGAGAGATTTTTTTTTTCCTTTCAGAGGACTACAAGTCAACTTTCACACCTTAAAGTCCCAGTTAAAATCAACATGGCATCCATTTAATATAAGATTTCTGGTCTCCAGTATTCTTTCCGGTCAGTTTTACATTTTAATCTGAGCCAGGCAAAGCTGTAATTGAGCCATCCATTAGAATTCAAATTTCGACACAATTTATTTGCCAATATCAGCATCATTATATTATCACCATACAATAGCTACAATTTTTTTTTGTATACTGCCTTTTTGCCATACCCTTCCAGCTCTTTCCATTAAAGCCTCTCCCTTACTCTCTCTCTCTTCCATCTCCTCTATCTACCCCTCTCAATTTCTCCCTCTCATTCACCTTTACTCACTCTCCTTTTATGTCCGTATCTTTTTTCCCCTTCACTCTCTCCATCTGCTCTTATTTCTCATGTGTGTTATCACTTCTCTTTATCTCCTATCCTTCTTTCTTCATCTCACTTATTCCTCTCTCTCTTTCTCCCTCTTTCTTCCTTATAATTCCTACTCAACTCACTTCTCCACAAGGCCTGCATCTCCTCTCCTTTCTCTTCTCTCTCTCTCTCTCTCTCTCTTTCTCTTTCCCTCTCTCTCTCTCTCCCTAACTCTCTGCTTTACTCATCTGGAATAGGAGGAAATAAAGCCTGAAAGTGGAAGAGCTCTCCCACAAGGGATATCATTTCACAAGATCTACATTTAGTTGGAGAAAAGACCTGGGTCAAACAGCCTCTTCAGACTAGCAGGAATTTATACATACTGTATAATACAGAGAAACATCAAGTAACCAATCCCTGAACAGAGAAGGGCCATACACACTTGAAAAAAAGTATTAGTTTAAGAAACATGGATAGAGAAACCGGTTTCTGGGAGACAGTTGTATCATTCAAGGGACACCAGAGGACAGCCTGCGTTCAGGATTCACCCCGCCTGCTCTCCAGTTTTCATGACACTGACACGACAAGAGGATCCTGATTCTCCATCAAGTTTTCAATCTTCAAATGATGTTCAAACATCCATTTCGCTAAATGATGTCTTATATTATGCAACATTCAGACTGGAAAAGTGAAATCACTAATCATAGGGGTCGACAGCATTTTGTCATTTAAGATGAACTTTGGCAGTCTGAATGAGGGGTTGATGCTTTCCTGCTAAGGGACTGACACCAGACATGGTTCAAAGTCAATACTATGTAATAAAGCTTCATCATATCACACACTTCTCACCCCTCAACCACAGTAACTTTTGGCATTTATGAGAACATGGAGACTAGGAAGGGGTGAGTGAACTGAGATACAAATTAGATTGCACGCCTCTTTCTCAGGTCTCCGTCTCGAAAAGCTAGACAGAAATTATCCCCTAGAGTTTTTGGAATGGATGCTGTAGCAAAGTCTAATGATGATGTTGTCCCGGAATGACATTCATCTTTGTCTCTCAGCCTGTTCAGAAACAAAATGCTTATCCTGAAACTCATTAAAGAAACTGTGTAACAAGAATCATCGCATAGCAAAGAGAGCGTTCAGACCAGGCCCCTAAAGCTCCGCCATTTTGTCCAGATCCATTAAAAGGCGGACCTAAGCACCCATCAATATTTATGAGCAAAAATGAATAATTCATTTTGTAAGATGATTCCAAGGAGTCGCGTGCGTTTGTGCATGTTTTAAAACATTACGTCCATCAGCTAAAAACATGCACAGTGATGTACAATTAATGCGCAACAAATGTGCATTAAATCAAAGTATCATAATAAAAGTGATACGCGCCATACGCGCAGTAGATATGAATTATGCAACAAAAACGGGTGCTTAGGTCGACCTTCAAATGATCCGAAAGAGGCGGGGCCTAATGCCATTCGCGTAATGATATAAGCGCGTGCTGCTTTTCGTCTAGTAAATTTATTATATGTCTATGGTTCAGACACACAGAAACGTATAGATGCGCAAATTTCTACTACACATGTTGTCATGGCAAGGTCATATCTCCTTTTGCCCATGCTCACATTAAACCCCACCCAGTTATACCATTCTTTGGTTGCCATACATTCAGACACATAAGGACCGTGATTCTTTATTGAGTTTTAGTTCCAAACGATGCTCAAACTTCCGTTTCGTTATACATGTACGTTTCGTCATACGTCATTTCATTAGTCAGCGTTCAGACACACAAATCTATCGTACAGCTACATGTATACCATTTTGGTATAGCTATACGATGATTTTTTGTTGTTGTCTGAACGCTGGGTGTAGCTCTCATCTCTCATCTCTTATTCAAACTTGGTTGAGCTAAAGGAACATGTAGATCATTTTAAGATTTCAGAGCTTAAACCTCATGTATTCAGTTTTGGTAGCAGAAACAAAATCAGCAGGAAAGTGATTAAATACAGTCTCACATTGTCCACCTGAGATCATGTGATATTGCATAAATGATTTCTGCTGAATATCAGGGTCAATATTTGAAATGAACTAATGTAACGGTTACATCATGGCCTACCGCTCCCCGCAAAACGATCTCAGAGATCTGTACATTTGTCATACACAGAACTCTCATATGTTTTAAATGTGTGCAGGCCTGTGTGACTTTACCTCCATGACTCCCATGGCCCGGGATCAAAAGTAATTCTCGCTTTTAATTTGTTTAATATTCAACTTGAGGAGGAAAGAACTTCATAGCATCTTAGTTTTGCTTTAATCTTGCTGCTGAGCAGCTCAAAACAAAAATATATGATGAAAAGTTTTTGAGGGTCTTCTAAAAACTGCACGTAACCTTTAAGCAGGTATACAGAGATACCTGCTTGCGTATAAGAACAGCATATCTCATTGGAATGTGATCTCTCTATACAGGTTCCTCTTTGCAATAAGAAACCCATTCAAAGTAACAAGAAAAGTGGCCGTTCTGTACAAGTGCTTGCTGAAGCAGGTTTGTATAGTGGCCCCGAAGTACGCTCGACAACAGCTCATGTGCGATGTAAATTTTGTGGCCAACTTTGCATCTCAGTCATGAAATTCGTGAACCATGAAGCGAACTTTGCGTCCTAGTCGCGAACTTTGCGACCTGTGAGGCAAAATTCATGACCCAAGACCAGAAATTCATGACCTGAAATTCATGACCCGGGATGCAAAATTCATGACCTGGGATGCAAAATTCATGACCCAGATGCAAAATTCATGACCCGGGCCACGAAATTCACGTCACACATGACCTGTTGTCGAGCGTACTTCAGGGCCACCATACGGGCCACAATCCAAAAACAGCTTTCATAAAAAGTAATTGTTCACATAATAACCATTGAACAGAGTTGGTGAAGCTTAAGATAATCTTCAAGAGGATTGTTCAGGCACGTGCGAGATAAGGAAGTGACATCGTTTTATGAAAGATGGCATTTTCAAGGATTCATAGAGTTGGCAAATGCTTTCATTTATTTAGAAGTTAAACAGTGGTATACATCTTTCACAGCAGTTCAATATCAACAAGAACAAAATACCACAAACAAATCAACGCTACATAAGAGACACTTGGTTTCATGTTTCAAATTACAGAAGTGATGCACTACTATTAACCCTTTAGCAGCTTAAGCGGACTATTGACAAAAGCACTGGACTGCCACTGTGGACACTTAGCACACACAGACTTTATATAACCATACACTTCAAACAATGTGGCAGTACTAGGTTTTGATCCATAGCCAATAAAGAGTTGATCATTACTTGACAAATAAGAATTATCTGGAAAAATAGATAAGTAATCATAAACACTCAAAAGCAAAGTATACCATTTCACACTCACAATTAAAGGGAAAGTCCACCCCAGAATTTTCACTGTTTCAATAAAAGGAGATGAGTTTGAACAGCATTTTAAAAAAGAAATGAGCAAAATCGGTCGAAGAATAAGAAAATTACAATCATTTACATTTTCTAGTAAATTACTCGCGGATCTGCAAATTGGCAACACTGATGACATCATATGCGAGCAGCTCTCCATTCACTTTCTCAATTTTCTTGGAAGTTACACATTTTCTTACCCCATAGTCAAAATATGTTATGTAAAAAGAATTCTTCTGAACACACATTGACTATGGGGGTTAGAAAATGTGTAACTTCCAAGAAAATGGAGAAAATGTGAAATTTCATGTACAAAGTAAGTTATTGCGAGAACGAAAGCGGGACGGAGAGACGGACGACCCGAAAACATAATGCCTCCGGCAACCACCTACGGAGGCATAATAAAACATGACAGGAATTTGAACATAGCCTGTATGGTGTCAGACAACGGAAATGCATGCTTGCGACCCAAGTGATTTCGGACAGAGAATCAGACGTTGTTCTCACCGTCATCTGACTGTGCTACTGAATATTTATGTACTTCGATGTGCTGTGTACAAGTTCTTGCAATAAGAAGGTTGTGAACATACCTCGTTTTTTCAGAGCATGTTCACACTGCCAGAGCATATTACTGGATTTGAGGGAACATATCAGCTGACCATGCAAACAATATTTGCCAAAGACCATGTCGACTTCGATTTTCACTTTCTAATTATGATTGGAGCTCAAAACAATGGACAAAACTCACTTGTAACCTAACACATAAGTGATAAATATACAGACCTAGGAATACCTAGTATGAAATGAAAGACGACCTTCGTAATAGAATAAGGTAACGATGTCAACATGAGAGGTGAATGCATGGGCCTATTCTGAATGCACGCAAATTTGTTGGTGACAGGGGACAAGAAACATATTTAAATAATCTTTTCAACATTGATTCTCACAGAAACAAATAAAACAATGATGTACAATGTATTTTGTGTCTGTCTCATCACTAATTTTGTGTATTGTGGGTATGAATGTGTTGAAACCGTTCTGAAATGTCAGGACGTACCTGAAAGAAGAAATTTCAACATTGAAGAAAAAGGTAATGGAGTTGCAACATGAAAATAAAGAGCTTTCAGAAACAATTAATCAAATGGACAGTGAGGTGATCGATACCTATGATGATGAAACCCATTCACTCAAATTCAAATGAACGGCTGTGTTTATGAACTGCTAAGTCATCGTGTTGGTGTGAACCATGTATCGCCATGTATTACTGCTGTCATATCTTCTTTGACCGGAAAGAGATGTTCACATCTGCCATCGAAGTCACCCATTGAGAATATAAGTACACAAAGACTCCACATTGCCCAGAAGCTGATAAGCAAACAATTCGCAAGTAAAAAGAACACTACCTTATATACTGATGAAACAAGTTTTAAAGTACAGTAAAAAGGTGATGAGATATCATGCTAAGATGAAGAAAAAATTATTATGTATTAAGCTTGAGAGACATCTGCACAAAGTCTGCTCATGATACACTGCGCACATTCAAACAGATTATTGAGGACATCGATGACATTGTAGCAACTCTGATAACACTAATGGAAAACGAATTCTTCTCAATATTAGGAATACCTTGTCTGATCGTGCATCCACAGACTGAAATGGCATGAGTTACTCTTCATAGACAAGAGGTATTGCCTGTAATGACAGAAAACTGGGATGAACTGACTGAAGCTCCCAAAAAAAGCCTCTTGAAGAACTAACGTCCTTTTTCCATGGATTACATTCTCAAGTACAACATGCCAAGATTACACAGAAAGTGGTAGACGAAGTGGAGAAGGAGCATTTCGGCTTGAAGAAATGTGGAGCTGCATCTCAAGGGAAGTGTTTCAAAGGTGAAGAAGACAACAGTACCTTACGACTCATCAAGACTGTCAGCAAAGGCATTTGCCAAAGTGGGATGTGAGCAAAGTGTGGTGTATGGACACTTCATGGTGTTTGTAAGCGACTTTCTGAAGGTAGATAACATGAGTAGCCTACCAATCCAACCATTTAGGGGAAACCGGTTCAATATTTCGTTTTTTAATGCAGGACATGTCAGAATACATTCTTAAGCAAGGAGCAACAAACTCCCTCCTTCAGTGCCTAGCCATTGACCTGCAGGAGGATTTCATTCTAGCAGGATGTAAGGCCCTGGGCCTCGTGAGCAAGTTTGTTACAGGACCCCTCTGGAGGAAGCTCGAGGACCAGTCTACTCACATCATGGACATGGCAGGGGTGTACAAAACCCTTCTCCAAATATTAGAAGAAGGTTCTACCAGCCTTACCTTGCTTATGGAAGAGAACTTGGACCTTTTCCAACATGCCCCTGAGGACCCAGTCATCAGCAAGCTCAAAGAACCCAGCAAGCATGATGGCTTTGTTGAAATGATCCTGCAAAGTCTCCTTCCAGCACTAGCCAAAGTTGTAAGAAAGCACGCAGAAGACTTTCTTCCTGGAGGATGCCATGAGGACTCAACAGGAGACCAATGAGACAAGACAAATAATATTGATAAACACGAGTTTCGAACGTGATTTTGCCTACCTTGACCAACTCATGAAGAGGAAGTCAAATGCCGCAACGTGTGCTCATGAAGTGACAATAATGTTCTCCTTGAACAAAAACCATGGACTACATGTCATCAGCGTCTGATGAAGAAATAGGCAGAATCATCAAAGATGCCAGGAGATCAATGGGAGATATTCACAAGAAGTACAAAGAGAGAAGTGATGCAATAATCACCAGGAAGAGAGAAGCTCTGAAGAAGAGGGAAAATGAAGAAAGAGATAAGGAAATGAAGGAAGTGGCAGATCTACTGCAGTACACTACAGACATACAGTTCTTTGGCCATTGGCAAAGTCCAAATGAAGTGGATGAGATGCTTGCCTCCCTTGGAACCTGGCATGAGAAGATGGAAGCAATTAAAGCACAGTTACTGTTCAGGTAACATGTTCTCAAGCAACCGCATGACAACCCCAAAAACTAGAATTTCAGTCAAAGAGTGGACAACAAAACAATCATCTACATTTGGGAAACCTCAGCAGAGAATTTCAAGCAGCTTGTCAAAGATGCCTTGGGTGCAACAGCAGACCCTGATCTACAGGATGTGTTTGATTGATTACAACTTCAGAAATTCATAACTTTCTTCATTTTTGATCAAAATTTGGTCAAACTTCATTGTCATGTTCCTGTCATTTCTTGGATTCTCTTCAAACACACTGATTTTCAGAGTAGACTTCCCCTTTTATGAACTGCATGCAAAGAGAAGCTTGAGTTCTGGGAAAGGTGAAAAACATGATGTGAGCTTTCTTGTTCTTTTTATGTCAGTATTAAGGAAAAATATCATAGTGACGACTTAAAAAATTTTAACCTAGAAAAGTTCTTTTTATTGAAATTTTTGGGATGATTTGTGATCTTTGAATATTTTCAGCTTTGTTGCCAAAAAGCAACTTAAAACAATTTTGTAAAATTTGCAGAATATTATAAATGGCTGCAAATTATGCCACACAAGACAACTTTATATACACAGAACGTGTAAACTGATCTACGTACTAATTGTGTAGGTGCGCTTGCAGATATTCTTTTCTCTTTGTCATTTTTAGGATTCATTCTCAATTTCAGTCCCCCAGAATATAATAAAGGAAAAGTATTTGAATAAGTCAATCAATCCTCCATTAAACAATTTCATTTGCAAATATATCAAAACACAGCCCATTTCTAAAATAGAACTCTGAATATCAGCAATGAGAACATGCTTTATGATTAAAAAATAGTCAGTGTCAAAGGTGTTTTCCTTTTTCCCATTTTCTAGTCTGTCATTCTAGATTAGGAGTACCTGCCCAAGGGAACCAATCGAAGCTCAGAAGACTCCACAAAAGAGTGCGAAAATAAGGTAAAAAATGGTGGTAATACTGATTACATGTCTCAAATTACTCCTACCTTAGGTTAAAAGGAACATGACAATGCATCCAAAATGCAGATTTTGACCCTGTTTTCCTCACCGCCTCATAAATCAAAAAATCTTTAAGGGCTTAACTTCTGAAAAAAGAATTACTTTAAAAGTGTTCCCTCACAGGGGAATTGCATGGCAAAAATAACTGTAAGTCACTTACATGTAGGAGAATGTATATTATTTCTTCATATTAAAAGCTTTAATCTTTTCTTAGGCACAGCTTCAATGACCCTTGTCCCCTTTTCAAAAATATTTTTTTTAAAGGAACTGATTCATATCTCAACAATCATAATGTATTCTTTTCTATTTCAGCCAGTGTGCTTTCATATATTTCAAAGATCAACATAGAAGTATGGTACACAAAAAGAAAACATACATATTCTTTTAAATGGCTCTTTTACTTTGTTAGTATTAGTCCTCATCAACTTATTTACTCATATCAGGTCCACTTAGCAGGTATCAAAATATTACTTAAGTTTAATATTTGGTGAAAATTTAATGGCCTATCGCTGCATCAACATTGTTCATGTATATATACAAAAGAAATTTTTACAAAAAGAAGAACATGTTTGAATACAACAACAAAAAACTACTATACTTTCAAAATCTGAGCTGGGCCTCTAAAGTTTATTTTTCAAAATAAATAATTGAAATTTCCCTCGTTAAAAAAAGTACCACACCACCTACATGTATGGTACAAACACAGTAGTTTGATGGTTTATGTTCAAATGACCATGGTGTACCATCAAACTACCATGGTACCTATACATGTATGGTACAAACACAAAAGTTTGATGGTTTATGTTCAAATTACCATGGTGTACCATCAAACTACCATGGTACCTATACATGTATGGTACAAACACAGAAGTTTGATGGTTTATGTTCAAATTACCATGGTGTACCATCAAACTATCACTGTTGTACCATGGGTACCATGACATTTTTTTTTTTTTTTAAATGGTTGGAATAACTTCGCAGTCTCAGCGCAAGACTTATAAATTATTCTTCAGAGCTCTCAAGAGCTTATCTTTCTTATACATAAGTGAGTATAAAATTAATTTAAAGAAAGTTAATTTGATGGAATATGTTCAAATTACCATGGCTGTACCATGGATACCAGGATACTTTTTAATAATGGTTAGTTGTAGTACAAGACTTATGAATTATTCTTTAGAGCTCTCAAGAGCTAAACTGTCATATATGCATTTATTTTATACTCACTTAAAAGTGAGTATGAAATGAATATAAAGAAAGTTAATTTGATGATATATCTTCAAATTGCCATGGTTGATCATGGGTACCGGGATATTTTTTAATAATGGTTAGTTGCAGTACAAGACTTATGAATTATTCTTTAGAGCTCTCAAGAGTTTATCTGTCATATATGCATTTATTTTATACTCACTTAAAAGTGAGTATGAAATGAATATAAAGAAAGTTAATTTGATGATATATCTTCAAATTGCCATGGTTGATCATGGGTACCAGGATATTTTTTAATAATGGTTGGAACAACTTCGAAGTTGCAGTACAAGACTTATGAATTATTCTTTAGAGCTCTCAAGAGTTTATCTCTCATATATGCATTTACTTTATACTCACTTAAAAGTGAGTATGAAATGAATATAAAGAAAGTTAATTTGATGATATATGTTCAAATTACCATGGTTGATCATGGGTATCCTGGTAATCTTTTTTTTATAAGAGTGGAAACAACTAAACTTGGAGTACAAGACTTATGAAATATTCTTCATTGGGTATAAAATGAATATGAGAAAGATACATGTATCTGTGCAACAAATACCTACTTAAAAAGTTATTTTCTTCCAGCAACAGATAAACGATTACTGAGAATTTAAAGAATAGGAGCCGATACACTTTGATTTTCATTCACTCTCAGCTTCCCCCCCCCCTCCCCCCCTCTCTCTCTAACTCACTCTCTTACATGTGTGTACAAGAGGCAGATCCACAATGAATGACCTTGACTTGACAATGACACCATACCCATGGGGCCAATCCTACCTAACCATCTTATTGACGTTATCCTTACTGTCTGGACTACTACATGTATCTACCGCAGATAGAGGAAGGGGTCTGTTCAGACAAGAGGAAACATGCAAAATCTGTGCAGGAATACTCTCTTGTATTTGGAGGGAGAAGAAGAGGTAGACACGATGAATGATCTTGACTTGACATTGACACTATCCTCGTGGGGCCAAAAGTAGCACCCATCATAATTTTTGTGTTATTTTTACTGTCAGTACAAGAGACAGGGGTTACAGCCTGTTCAGACTGGATAAAATCTATACAAATTTTGTGCTAAAAAAACATTGTATCAAGGGACAATTATATGCCACAAGAGGTGCAGGATACAAGAATTTGTTCGAAACAACACTTAAACTTGTTTCACCAAAAGATGTTTTGTTAAACGATGTCTCACTCTAAAGTATTCAGACTAGAAATACTAGCTTATCATATAGTTTCATGGATTTTGTATAGATGTACATGGTGCAGTAAGTCTAAGCTATGTTCAGCCAACAGCAGTTTAGTATCTCTTAAATCCATAAAGCAAGGAATAGAGTACCGAAGTGTGACGTCATCAAATTTTGTTTTTTGCATTTGAGCATTTTCATGACTATATCCCGGCAGAGCATGATGAAAAACCTCCACACACCAAATTTAACGTGAATCGGTTCACAATGGCCCAAGGTATGGCCACATGAATGCCTGAATATCCCAACTGAAATCAGTGTAAATTGGCCTGGTTTATAACTGTTTAGAACCAGGCCAATTTACACTGAGGCTAGGTAGGTATTCATGTGGCGGCCTCCTATCAGGTCCCCATGAGCCGATTCCCATAAAATTTGGGCTGTGGATGTTTTTCATCATGCTCCATCGAGACATGGTATCCCAAAGTCTGAAATTCCAAAAAAAAATTCTGTGATGTCATCGCTTTGGTGCTCTATAGCTCATTACACATGAGCAGAAAGAGCTTCACACAGACAATTTGGTTGGAATTCACAAAAGAAGTTTATATTTCAATTAAATTATAGTTTAGAAATAGCTGCTAAATCAATTGATAAATCAATTGCTAAATTATAGTTTATGTACATAAAATAAGCATAAATAAGAGTAAACAGGCGTAGATAAGCAAAAGTATTTGTATAAAAGTGCATAACTGCCCACCCATTGATCTGGAGGACATGGGCGTTTTACACCTTTGGAGTTTTAGACCATGGTCCAAATTTAAACTTCTTTTGTGAATTCAGGGTGCTGTTGCATAAAACTTGCTATTATAGTAACTTTGCCATCAATGGTAACTTTCATGAAATACTGGATTTTGATTGGCTGTTGAGCAACGTTACCATGGTAGTTACCATTGATGGCAAAGTTACTATAATAGCAAGTTTTTATGCAACGGGACACAGGTCTTTCAGTTGATTTCTGAAGTCAAACATCGTACATTTTAAGAATATAAGAGTGGTTTTATTTTAGCAATTAAATTCTGAAATTTTCCTGCAAATTGGTTTATTGTGTAAATATCATTTATTTCAAACTATGTGTGATTGGAAAATAAGTATAATTGCTGTCAATATGAGGGAAAGCTGATTCATTGAGCCTTTGAGGAAACTCTGTACTGCTATGGGTTCATTTCCCATGAGTAACCTTCCACATCTATGATATCTGAATACTGTATCAAGCCCATATACAAAATTATGATTATGGATCCAAAATACATAATATTTTGGTCTTAGCTATACAACGAATTGAGCTAGTCTGAATGGGAGAAGGTCAGAGGAATTCCACTTACATCGGTAACCCCCGTACAAATCATGGAATGCCAACTGACAAATGATGTAATTGATCTAATAATAGATAATGACTTCTGCATTTGCCGGATGGACATGCTTCGGATCTCTGCTCTTCATTTCTGTGTGAGCGAAAAGAGAAAGTGGGGGTGAAATTAAAAGTGGAAATGGTCCTAAAAATGTCCTTACTGATCACAGTCTTGTTACCAAGAAGTCGAAAATGAAACCGACTTTATGAGCAGTATGCGGCTGGTCCACTGGTAAGAGCACTTGACAGCGAGTGAAAAGGTCAGGGCTTCAAAACCTCAAACACTGCTACCCCAAACCTGAGAGTATACAGTGGTACCTGGATCCAGGCCCTGAGGGAAAATAGAATGGGGGGGGGGGTGGATACTGGAATTAAGAGGTGGCTAAATGAGAGAAAACAAGGCAACAGAGTGAAGGGAGAATGTGGAAGAGGGTTTCACTATCTCCTTTTCACATGGCATCCCCACTCACTTGCTGAGAGCATACAGTGGTGCCTGGATCCAGGCCCTGAGGAGCACTGGAAAGGGGAGGGGAGGTGGAGGGGGGAAGGGGGAGGGGTAAGAGGTGGCTAAAATGAGAGAAAACAAGGCAACAGAGTGAAGGGAGAATGTGGAAGAGGGTTTCACTATCTCCTTTCACATGGCATCCCCACTCACTTGCTGAGAGCATACAGTGGTATCTGAATCCAGCCCCTATGGGTCACTGGGAAGGGGAGTGGGGGGGGGGGGCAAGAGGTGGCTAAAATAAGAGAAAACAAGGCACTAGAGTGAAGGAAGAGTTTGGAAGAGGGATGCACTATCTCCTTATCAAATGGCATCGTCACTCACTTGCTTGATAGACCATGGCCCTTCAAATACTCCTAATTTTTCTCTTGTTACTCGTAGTATTCTGACAGTATTCTGAACCAGTGAGCCAGTGCAGAATGTGAGCTGCCTAACAACTGCATTGAAAATAAGATTAAGTTAGGTCATGTCATGTGCTTAAATTACTTACAAAAAAGATGTGTTGATAATAGGAGACTATATAGGCAATGACCATGACATAGTCGATAATGTAGCCAATTTATTGTCTGACATGGTGTTCCACCTGCTCAACGAAAATCATATATTTTGATTTCTAATTTATCAAACGAGACTATTTTTGAAATACAAAATCATTAAGTTTGTCCACATCAGGATGTATGTTTGACCATTATTATTATTGGGGGGGGGGGGGGGGGTGTTACTGAAGTTGTTTAGTTTTGGAGCACTGTGTACCTAATGCTGATCTCTTTTGAAGCTCACCTTCAACTCTCCATTTGTTTTCTCAAACTCTCCAGAACATGGCATCGACAAGGACTGCCTGAATATACTACGAACTAAACCGGAGGTGCTGAAAGAATTGGTCAAGCCGATTGGAGCAAGACTAAAATTCAAGCGTGTACTGCAAAGAATGATTGAGGTAAATCTACTACAGGCAGTATTTTCCGGTCATATTCAATCATTTTAATGCCATTTTTCCTTTTGCTACCAAACTGTATGTTAGCTTTAGGTGACTACATCCATAAAGGTGTAGAGTTTTGATAGGCCGTAAAAAACTATATGTCAGATTTATTTCCTTTTGGAAGGTCAATAGCAAGATACTAGCAAAAAAAAGATGTTGTCACATTTTTTCCTCCTACAGATGAATATTAAACAAAACAAAAGGTGAAAAAATATTTTCATCTCCTGTCAACAACGTAAAATTCCAACAACATTGAGCTGTATCACACAGTGACTGCACGCAAAACCACAAGACATCCTTTTAAGGTGACAAGCATCGTTTTGCGGGAAGCCCTTGGGGTGGATGGGTCCTAGCTCAGCACCTTGTGTAGCTGTTATTTTATATTCCTTTCAAATACAGTGAAACCTGTTTATAGTGGCCACCCAAGGGGAAATGAAAAATGTGGCCTTTATAGACAAGTGGCTGCTACAGACAGGTTCTTAAACACATACCGGTAACCTATCTCCATGGGAATCGATTTCAGTGGCCACTATAGGGAGGTGGATGTTACAGAGAGGTGGCCGCTAACACAGGGTTGACTGTAATTACACTAAAATTCACCGGAAGTCATGAATGGAATATCACATGATCTCACACATGTATCCTTTTATGCAAGGCAGACAATTGGAGACTCTACTTAATTAAGTTTCATGCCGATTTGTTTTTGCTACCAATACTGTATATGAGTGTCAAGTTGTCTTTTCTTAATGTCATGTTTTATTGTAGGCCCTTTAAAACATACTGGGTATTCCTCCTCCTACCTCTCCTGGGATGCTGTGAATCCCAAATACAGATCTGGAAAACATAGATCTGTGACAGACAGACTGCTTCGCATTCTGACACGTTTTGTGTCAATCTTCAACTGGCTTCAGCGTCGGCTGGCTATCTTTTAGCATCTGTCCCATTTAGCTGCACATGTGCAAGGGATATTGTGGGAAGCCTACGGTGGATTTCCCATCTGTGGATTAAAATTGAGCGTGTTTTGCCGACTGCTTGCAGCCTGTTCAGACCAGAAAAAATTCATGCAAATTTGTTGAAACACTGAAAGAAAAATCATTATTATACACGCATGAAAAAGTATCGTACATGAAAAAAGTATCAAGAAACATTGTAAAAGAAAGTAGTTTCGGGGAGGTCAGCTGACTCTACCTTACATTGTGGTATTGCTTATGTATACCACAAGTACAAATGACCACTGGCCAGTCCTGTCTCAGTGTATGTTCACAATAAGCCCTGCCAGGTAATACGATTGTCGTATGATACGACGTTCACCAATGAGTGGACCCTGACTGTTTAAAAGTTTTGTCAAAATTATTTTATAACGCTTAAACTACAAACAGATAATGATTCTTTAAAATGTTTTCATTGGAAATGATGCTACATCCATTTTACAAAACAAGGTTCTATTTCATGACAGTTCATTTAACATTCACAACACCAAAAATCAACAACATTTGGTACAGCAATACAGCTCTTGAATGGCTGAATGATGAATTTCAATAGTCTGAAGGGGTAAGGGTAATGTTCTCAGTAACATTTTCTTGGATAAAGAGTTGAACAGGAAGAGAAAGAGAGATGGGAAAGGAGTGTCATGTCACTGTAGGGTAATTTTCATTTCACACTATTTTGCAGATGAAAGAAAAAAACTTCAGATAAAATTGGCTTTTGGCAGAAAATATTCAAGGAAAATTCCAGAGACTTCTCATCTGTGGAATAAAATTGTATGTATCTGTGCTGAATACCGAGTGGGATAAAGGCCCATTCAAATATAAAGAGGGAAACTGCAGGGGGCTTTCACAAGTAAATGACAACGCAGCAGTTTAAGCACAGTTCTTAGTTCCATCATTGCCATTCATTTTGTACCCCCCCCCCCAAAAAAAATGCGCTTAAAATACCTTGCAGTTTCCATTCTCACATGTGAACAAAACCTCAGGGGTGATGTTCTCTGTAACATTTCCAGGAATAAAGGAGGGCAAAGGGATGGGACAGGGCTGTCATGAGGTTCAAATTTCATTTCACACCCTATCAAAGATGCTATCAAGACAACAATTAGCTTTCACTTGAAACTTCCTTTAAAAAAAAAAACAAGTTACAAAGCGTATAACTCGATGTTTTACTTACAGCATTGCCTTCAGTAACCCGACTGCTCACGCTCTCTATCAAAATTGTTAGAGAAAGTTGGTTTTACTTTGATAAGAATGCATTAGAGCTCATGAACTATACGCATTATTTGTATCAATATGTACAATGACGATCACTCCAAGCCTACAACTAATGCAATGAGATGCATTTAGACAATTCATTATGTAAGTGAATATCAATAATTGTAATAGTTGTTATATTGTGTCTTTTAATTTAAGTATTAACACATTCTCAAAGGACAATTAGAATGATATAAATCTTTCATGAATGACCTGTGGTAGTTCCATTTTTCTAAGTTGGAAAAAGCAATTTTTTCAGCAGAATTAATGAAAGTTCTTTTGGAAACTTCCAGTGTTGATCTCAAATCTCAAATTTCAAAAGTTAATGGCTTTCTCATTCTTCACCAGACTTCTCTCAAAATTCACAAAATTGTTTCCATTATGTTTTACTTCATTTTAGGGTACCTTCTACAGATACTTATTAGAATCATTTAAATTTCATCTCATACACTTGACTGAAAAAATGACCACCTTTCAATTTTTATGTTTTTTGTTTCATGCACTTTTATTTTGCAAACATAGATTTACAGATTTAAATTAAATGTACATCAACATTCTTGAATGCTCATAACAATCTCCTACCTTTTTCTCTTGTTTAAGCAAATCCCCTTTACACTACAAAAGTATCAGTCCTATTAAATGATGGAGACAAAAAAAAATGTTTCATAGTTTTAGAGGTATGAAAGTGTCATCATTAAACTTATATTTCATAATCAGGGAAACTGGTTAATAATCAATGCTTACAGTGAATATTCAAGATGGAAGAGTGTTGTGTTAACCAATCTGATAATATTCAGCTGAATGTATGATAATGAAAGTCCCACATGGGTAGTTTAAAGCATAAACTTTAAGACTGAAAGTTGCCAAATAATGCCACCTAATTAATTTCCAAGAGGAAACACAGGAACATGCCAACATGGCAATAAGTACTAAATGTAAAGCAGCCCTGTCGACCCTGCAAGTCAAGAAATTGGAAGAAATGATTAAGAAACTGTCAAAAATACGGACATTCCTGAATTTACATTACTACAGACAGATTCCTACAAAAATAGGGACACATGGTCGTAACAGGTGAAAATTCACTTTTCCCCAAAATAGGGACTTTCCCTATTAAATAGAGACAGTGGGAAGGTATGGTAAAGTATAGATCTAAACAAGATAAATTTGTATTTTCTCACTGACATAGCATGATATCTGCCACAACTGCAGGCACTATCTAAAGCCCTTTTCAAAGCTCAGCTGGGTAGACAGTAGTGAATTCCACTGATCTGATTCAATTTTGGTATAACACACAATTTCCATAGACTCCTGCAGGAGTTACCTCTAGATTAGTATGCAATGAGTAAAGTGAAAGCTTAATTCAAGACATGAATATATCTTGAAAGTTTCTAACCGTATCTCAAAACTATTTGGTCACTATCTGGCTCAAGAATCCAATAGCGAATGCAGCTTTCATCTTGAAGCCATCTACCAAAAGGAGCATGCCTCTGTAGAATGTTCTCTACAAACACATTCTTACTATTCCTATGTGTGCATGTGAACTGGGTATACTTCTAGACCTAATTTGGGTGGTCATCCCATTTAGTATTCAGACGAGTTGTACAACATAAGTCTGCTGAACAGAGTTTCTGCCCAACAACGAGAGCGTATTTTAAGAACCACATAGTGAAATATTTGTGTCAATGTTTCAGCTAAATGTCAAATTGTAATCATTACAGATAATCATTGGTACTGAATCAACACTGAATTGTAAGAATTGTAAATTAGAAATTAAACTGTGGTAACTAAAACGATAAGAAAACAAATCAACACAAAATTTAAACATTCAACAGGAACTCCTTTCATAATTAAACACAAAGAGCAACTACATGAATATTATGCAGAACTGACAACTTTGAACTTGCAAAAGCTTAAATGAAACTGAACAGTTAGTAAAACAATAAATACAAACAAGAACTCAACAGAAAATCCTGTTAGTTTGCATGATGTTAAACGATGTTGTGCAATTCGTAATTTATAGAATACCTTAGCTACTTAATCGCGAAGATGTGTGGAAGCTTTAACACATGATGGTGACTTTTACAACAGATCAATCAGGTTTTTACGAAAGGCTCCAAGTTGCAATGAGAAACAAACAATTGTAAACCTTACTTAGACTTTAAATCAGTTGTAATTTTTAAAGTGTACTTGTATTAAACATTATGTCCATATCGCACCCTATCTGATCTACACGCATTGTACTTTTGTTCCCCTGTTGAAACAAAGGTGACATATTTCTTTTAAAAAGTTAACAAATTAAACATGAATTTCAATTGCTCACACATTTTATGCTGTCAATTCTAGCTATAACACTAAGTAAAATCAAGAATCTCAATTGCTATCTCAATTCTCTGCACAGTATGTTTGCAACATATATTTACAATTAATTACAGAAATACAAAAATAACGTTTGGTATGGCTAGAAAACAAACTATGGCATGATCAAATGGGGAGAACAAAAGACAGGAAATATTGGTAGCATGCATCTCTGTGCTTAAGAGAACATGATGATGATGATGGCTTCAAGAAGAGATTGGTAGGAGCAAAGATCCTACCTACCTTCGCTCATCTCTCATCAGCGCTGAGTCGACGACAGGAGCAAATTGCATGGTGGGGAGTCTTCGGTTTCCCAACCCTCGCCACCGAGATGCTGAAGGATTGGCTAGTGATGAGGGGTTGCCGCGGTTACGAGGATGCTGGGCGGTCTAACTACGTGAGGAGGCATCATCGCTGGTGTCTCCTCGGCATCTTCAGCGAGAGGACAGGAGGGAGGAGCAAGGGAGGGGACGATAGGGTTCACCTGCTTCAATCTTCTTCAGCGAAGTCTAATTCATCTGGAAATGGACGAAGAGAGAGAAAGATGGAGACTTTGTTGAGTGATCAGGATAGATTCCAATCGCATTAAGGAAAAGGAAAAATGACTTGTTGTTAGTAGGTACACAAGTTAGAAAACCAACATTAACTCTATGACTACCGAATGCTCTCCTTTCCCATAATCTTAAAATACAGTGCTGCCAATTTCAAATGGGCAAAGGGTGAATAAACCTGTTTACTAATGTATTTCGATGCATGCAGAATTCTCTTCAGAATACCTTATCAACCTGTTGAGCATGATTTGATTTTCGTATAACACACATTTTCCATAGACCGCAGCCAGAGTCACCTCAGGCATAGTATTCAACAGGTTCATAACTATCTAGTTCACCCATTACGCATGATGGCATTTCCATATATGAAATTCATGTTGCATACATTAAATGTTGCCATGTTTGGTGGGGGGATGTCAAGAGGAAAGTTTGTTACAGTACATACAAGCATAAAATTAGTAAACAGGTTTACTGAAAGATGAAATGAACATCTGGGCAATGCCACGGTAACTGACATTACCAAGATAGAGTACTAGTGGTATTGTCTATCTTGTAGTTTTGTGATTGACACTTGCTTCGGCTTTTAATTACTATAGATAAATAAGTTGATAATAGGGAAGAAATACATGGAAAGTTTTTATCTGAAACTGCATTTCTTATCACAGAGCAAGCGAAAATATGTCGGTAACTGACGTTACACAAAAAGGACATGATCTCATGTCTCAGACTTGTAAGGATTATGTAATTCATTTGACATTACACCTAGGTTCCTGGGAAGAGATGTGCAAAATAATGAGCAATTTGAATTATTTGCTTTAGTGCCATGAAAAATTTAGTGAAGACATGTTGGTAACTGACATTATGTAACTGACATTACCCTTAAATTCAACATAGGATTTGCACATTTTCATTAGTGTTTCACTCATTAACTTCCCAAATTCTGTTAAAGTAATCCATTAAAATCAATTAAATGAAGGAAAAAAATCTGAGAAGAATGACTAAATATATGAATAAGAAGCACTTAAATCACATTTCCCTGACCATAGTCCTATATGTGCAATTTTTTTGTTTGTTTATGTTATTCTACATAAGAAGGTCGAATTGCAAATTTTTGTATCTTAAATGTTTATTTGTAACAAAAAGAAGACCTTGTAGTAATTTTAGATTTTTATTTGGAATGAACAGGGCACAGTGCGACTTCAAATGTTGAGCTCTGTGTCTCATATGTTGTGGAATTGCCCATCTACGTTTAAAATTTATTTTTTTACACTTGTTAAACAAAAAGCTTGGGGTAGAAATGTTACAAAGCATGGGAGACATCTGACCATAACAATAACATGATTTCAAGAATTAAATGTACATTTTTTTCACACACTGCAAGTATGCTCATGTCTGTTAAAAAAAAAAGGGGGGCAGCTCTAGGGTGTACCTTTCACGAAAGATCTTGCTGTCGCTGTCATTATACATGTAGCTATCACACAAATATTACAACCCTTGTAAAAGAGTACCATGGTACCCATGGTAAAAACTGGGTAATTTGATGGTACGTGTTGAAATTACCAAAGGCACCATCATATCATCAAGGTTGTACAATGGGTACTGCGGTACTTTTTTCTATTTTTTACAAGGACAGTGCCTTAAAGGCATTGGCTAACTTTGTGAGCAGCTGATTTAAAAAATTCTCAAACTAAGATGAAACATGTGTATGAGTACTTGTATTTGTACTCAAAAACCCTGAAATCAACCATAATTTGGAATGAAAAAGTGTAAGTTAGACGCAAACGGCAATTTTATTATCCTCCGTCTCACGAGACACTCACTAAGAGGACCGCTTTGCTTGAATTTGAAAATGCCGTTATGTGCCTCCCGCCGCGTGATACGCCAATGCACACAGTACGGTAAGGTGAGTCACACGCGCACGCGCACTCCTTATGTCTATTCTGTGCAACCGACTCTCGTATATTTTTCAAACAGTGGTTCACATTTTTGATATTTAAAAATACTTCCTGTGGATATTATACTTTGAAACTTTCAGACTGGTATTTTTACACTAGAACCCTTATGTTTATCCCATTTTCAAGTAACAAAACGAGATTTTTTAAAATCATAACAATGTTAACCAATGCCTTTAAAAGATGGGTAGAAGTAGAAAGGGAAAGCTGGTAGCGGAGGACTTTCAAGCCAAGCTTAGGATACACAAGGCTCACATCTTTCAACATGCACCCTACCCTGCCCTGCACATGACCTTTTAATGGGTTTAATAAACAAACATACATTAACGATGTTAGGAATAATTCTGTTTATGTACACATGACATTTACGGTATAAAAATGTCAGGTATGTGGTATGCCAAGCTTTAGAGAAAATATTACGCCCAGATGGAAGACATAATGCGATGGGAAGAAGTTCTAATGGCAAAGTTGGATACCGCAAAATAGTGCATATCCATGAATGAGCTGGATGGGGGTTGGGGGGGGGGTAGGGGGTAGAGGGGTAAGGAGGGAACTGATTAAGAGGTATGATGCAATGATTTGGTCATGTCTAGAAAACCATTCCAAAGACAAAAAAGGGCTGGTCCTTTCTAGTGACTACTCCCTCATAGAAAAAAAATTAAAAACACCATTTCCAGAAAACCATCACCTTTTACAGGCATCTTGCCCTCTACTCCTCCCCCCCCCCCCCAAACATCATCCCATACAAAATCACCCTACTCTGACATCTTAGTTTCCACAGGGAAGGGGTTAATTTTTAACGAAGTTCGTAGTTCCAGGGGAGGGAGGGGGAATCTACCAAGGATAGCTGTATAGACCAGGCCCCTTAAGCTCCGCCATTTTGTCCAAATTCATTAGAAGGCCGACCTAAGCACCATCAATATTCATGATCAAATATGAACAATTCATTTTGTAAGATGCTTCTGAGTAGCGTGCGTTTTATACAGGTTTTGAAATAATACCCCCATCAGCTAACCGCATGCGCAATAAAACTGACACGCGCAATAGATATGAATAATGCAACAGTTTTATCGATATCATGGTGATAACGGGTGCTTATCAGCGCCTTCAAATGATCCGAAAGAGGCGGGGCCTAATGCCATCCGTGCATGCTGCTTTCCGTCTAGTAAATTTATTATATGTCTATGGTATAGACCGATCTGGCTTATCATTGAGAGCAGCAGATGATCAGCCATTATTGCAGTGTCCTGCCATAGAGTTGTTGTTTTTTTTTGTTTGTTTTTTTTGGGGGGGGGGGGATAGAACAATTTTTTTTTTCATTTTACATGCAACAATGCAGCGCAGCAGAATGTACCGCACAAAGATTGCATACGCCTTTAGCACACACCCTATGGGGGACACCGCAGTAATGACGGTGCTGCCCACAAATCAAAAAGTTGGATCGGTCTATAGAGACAGTGCAGAGAGTAATACACCGGCTAGGATGGTTAGCTTGTACAGAGAAAGAGAAGTTTGGAGGTGACATTCAAGTGGACAGTTGTTCTAGGATCATGGATACAGTTCTATCTTCACATTCATTCCACTTCAACCTCTGATTCCACAACGTATGCAAGATAAACATTGTACCTTGCATACTAACACATTAACCCTCTTTCTCCTACAACTGTAAAATGTGAATAACTCTGTCAAAGTATGGCTTTCCAGTACTGGCAGAGTTTTTAAAAAATCCCATCAAAGAGAAAAGGATGGCAGACATCAGATGTTGTGACAGTCACACGGATGGCTAAACACCTGACTGCGTACAGATGGAGCCATGCCAATTCATAACCACTACCCCCCAAAAAAATAAAGATTGGATGGCACTCTCCAAAATCACAAGCACAAGAAATTTCAGTACACCGAGACAATCTTAACTTTGAACTACACATTCACTGCTATGTAACAAATGACGAGAATGAAATGAACTTGACAGTTGCCATGGAAACAAATGGAGTATTAGCTGGTATAGATTTGGTCTGCTATACAACACACACTTCACTTTTCGCCCCATTTGGACTAGCAAAAATGATCGTATGGCAATACAAAAAGCACATTCCATAGCTAGGTCCTATAGCTAGGTCCTATACAAATACCGGCATTCATTAGTTTTAACAAGTGTGAACCTCATTTATGGAAACATACATGTGTGATGTAATGAAGATTGAGCCTAACTTTGAATGAAAACAAAAATCATGGTTAACTTCTAGTGTGAACACTGGATAGAAAAAATAAGCAACTGGGCAGGGCTTTCTGGAAGCATTCATTGATGATGTCCAGCTGTCATCTTGTGATGCAAGCTGATATTAAAAGATAATATGATTTCTTCCTACAATGTTTCTTTATGAGGTATTTTTTCACAATTGAACACCCCTATTGCCACAACACGATACAAGCTAATAAATGTACTAAACTACGTTATTATGGTCTTTATTATTTCTTTCATGGGCGTACGCCCCCTTTTCGTATGTGATGAAACAAACTTATACTGACCAGTTTCGTTTCTTTAATATAGTAATAACTCAAATATTTTCTTTTTTCTTCAAAATAAGCTTGTAGTATATTGTATTTAAAGAATTGTTGCCGGGCTGGTGCCATGAGCATCCTTGGACAGTGTGTGCGCTCTGTAAGTTTACACTATTATTATTATGAATATGACAATTTGTTTAATGTCTTTACTGTATGCACCCTTTTGCGGCATGATTATTCCTTATACATGACACAACATTTCTTTGTACAAATTTCATGTAGTCTGAACGGCCTATTTTTCTCTCTATTTTTTGTTGAGGGGTCTTTTCAAGTCCAAGAACGAAGTGAATGAATCAAGTAAACACGCAGCTATGCGCGGGCACTTGATGAAAATAAAATCATACTCATTTATTGGGGATTTGAAAATGGATTGGCTTGATGGAGTAGAACTGACAGAAATGGTATGCTTTCCATTTCTAAGCTGGCCATCTTCTTCTTAAAAGGACATGGATGCAGCTTCTTTGTTTGTAGCTTAAAGGGAAGCATCAACTTGTTTAATATATCCTAAATTCTATAAGTGCGGTCATAAAAATAACATCACAGATGTAGTAAGTTTTAGAATAAAACTGGAGTTTACATGTTTGTTGTTGATGATGATGACGAAGATGAGGATGATGATGATGATGATGATGATGTATAGCATAGGTATATTTCTTTGATGGGTGGTATTTAAAATATTTTAAAATAATTTCAAAATGAATTGTGCACGAACTGGTCTTCCAATTCCTTGAGGAAATTATGGCAACTTCTAAGCTAAATTTACATCATTTGTTCCTTAAAATGTTCCTCTTGGTTTCTGGCCTACTTTCTATAATTATCTACCCTAAAAAATGCTATGCATTTGGAAAGTATTTCAGCATGTTCCTTTTTCCTTTATATATATATATATATGCCCATTAACCTTTCATTTTGGCTACACATGCACTTTGGGATGATTTTAAATCGAGACTGAAGTTAACAAATTTATCTGGAACGACTGATACGCTATTAGGGTTTCTGTGAACTGCTCATTTCCTTCGCTTACTCTGCGCAAGAAACAAGGGGGAAGCTCCTAACATGCAAGATATTTTAGAATGGCTGGGAAAGAGTCCTCTTCAAAATCAGACAAAATGGCTATACACTGGGAGGCCAGACCTGTAATTGGGACAACTAAATGAACGCAACCTAACTCATTTAGATCAATCAGGAAGTTAATGTGTATCATCAAATGTTATATCAGAGGTGATCGTAGCTTCAGTTTGAAGTAAAACACCCTCCCCCAGCTCCCTCACCATCTTCAATTGTTCACACTCGATGTTTAACACGTAACTTATAAGGAGCAAAAAACGTCATGAGAACAATCAATATTAAATAAAAGATGTGTACAAACTTGGAAAGGGCATAACTAGTTTTGAAGAGGTCAGTTGACACAATGTGTATGTGCTATACCAAAAACTGTACGTTATTATTATTATTATCATAATGTTGAACATCAAGTTACATCGCAATATGACCATCATCAATACATTCTACCCGCATGGCTAGGATTTCATTTGGGGGGGGGGGCAGTAGTGAGCACACGATGCATCCCTGCGTGGTGCAGGGAGGGGGATTTCCCCTCCTATGCAAAGCACAGAAGCTTCAACATTTCTTTGTCATTGTTCTTTGTCTGTTCCTTCTCTTCCCATGTTCTCTCACCTTTTTGTCTTCACACTCAAGTTTTTTTGTTTTTTTGTGGGGGGGGGGGACTCACCCCAACTGCCCCCTGGCTAAGCGGGTGGTACATTTTCAAGATCAGCCAGTATTTACATGTAGTACAAGGTTGTTGCAATATGCAACATTCAAATGAGAAGTAGACCCTGTTTCTTTATCAAGTATTTGTTTGAAATGATGCCTAAAACGTTGCTAAACAATATTCAAATTTTTAAAAAGCGTACCAAACAAGAAAAAGTGATTCGACCAATTTTATTTTATACAGATGTTTCATAATTCTGTTCGTTTGAAAATGTCATGGTAAAGAGTGTTGTTGAACAAAAACAAAAAAATTAAGGGAATTTAGTTTACTGATATTAATGACGGGCGGGGTAGATTAACACAGCAAAAGACATATGCATATTATACCTGTGTGTTATAAAATACACAAATGTATGTGAAGCTAAGTATGCTAATAGTCCCCCCCCCCCCCCACACACACTTTTAGGTGGTTTGTAGTCGCACGTCTGAATAAGCCTTGAGGGGGAAGGGGGAATTAATGTCAAGAAATGTGCAATAAAGCATCGTAAACAGAGCAAATGGGTGGGAAATATAGGACAAGATCATGAAATGTTGATTTTATAGGAGCCACGGATGGTGGGCCTTGTATGGGGTTGTCGATCTTGATTTCACACATGAGAGGCTCATTATTAATGTACAGGCATAAGCTTAGTCTCATTAAACAGACCATAAAAAAACAAACTGATCTGCCCTAAAGCAGTGTGTCTAGCCTAGGACTATGAAAAGTATTTCATAGTAACAATTCATGATTTTGGCACTATGATTCACAATCAACCCTTAATGTGATGGACAAAACCAAGTTAAAAGAAGATAGTAGATACACTATCTGAAATATTTTTTCTTCCACTATGAAATAATAATTTTTTTTTTTTCCAAAAGAAATCACTGCCATCATTGTTTCTAGTCAAGGTGCATTTGCTACCTAAGACAGAAGCACCGAAAAAATTGCTTTGAAAGAGCAAAAAATCTTTCTCACCACACTCAACTCTGAAAAATTCAGCTGCTTCCAATTTTCCTCTCTAAAAATGCTAAATGATATATTTCACCACAGGGAAATAAAGAATACAATTTGGCATAATTCACTTGCTCTCATTTTTCCTCTCAAAAATGCTAAACTGAACCTTAAAGATGCTTTTTTTCCAGCTAGCTATAATGCCTTTCATGATATTTTCCATATTTCCAACTAGAACTGCCATGCATGCTTGAGGGATTTTCTATTCAAATAATTTATCACAGAATAACCAGTATCATCTGGATTTCCGTGCACTTATCACTAATAAAGAGAGGTATATTTCTCGTCTTCTCATGCTACCTCTTCCATTAATAACGTCCTTACCAATTTCAATGTCGCTACTTTCCTTCCATAATTTTCCCCTGCCATACATACCTCTTTTCCCATATCCCTGTAAATAAGGCAATATACTTTGTGCATGTCCAATTTCAGTTCAATAATGCTGATGTTGAGCTAGGGGTCAGGTGCGGAAATCTAGACAGAAAAGCAGTTTGTCTCACTTTATTTCATCCAGAGGGTATGCACTCACCCTAATGGTTGGTTCCCTAAAATATTAGCGATAAAATACCTAAGCTTTATTTAGTTCGTGCTTGTGTGAGTAAACACTTTGCAAATGGGATAGTTTAGGAAATTCTGATCATCTACATGTCATAAAAGCTTTTTTTTACACTGATTTCTCACACAATTTTTGCTGAACCCTTGTACGGTAATAGGATGGGTAAAATTTTGAGGTTTAGAGCACTGATTTCCAAGGGATAAGTTTTGAGTGCCTGAGCCACTCAGTCAGGAAGACACTATTTCAAGACGACATGCCGATTTTTCGTCCATCAGGACAACTTTGAAGGAAAATGTTGGGTATCACTACAGGATAATATTTGGGGTTAAGGTTAGGTAAGGTTAGGTTAGGTTAGGTAAGGTTAGGTTAGGTTAGGTTAGATTTAAGTGTTGGTTAACATGTAAGTTTGGGTTAGGATTGGTGTTAGGTGTAGTGTTAGGATTAGTGTTACACTTTATGGTCAAACTTAAGGCTAGGTTAGGTTTAAATGTAGGTTTAGGGTTTGGTTAGGACTGGTGTTAGGTGTAGTGTTAGGATTAGGTTTACAGTTACAGTTAAGGTTAGGGCTAGGATTAAGGTTGGGTTAGGACTGGGGTCAGGTGCCAGGCTCAGGGTCAAGGTAAGAGGTGGTGCTAGGGTAGGGGTCAAGGATAGGGTCATAATCAGAGTAAGGGTTAGGATTACTGTCACTTCTGTGGTGGGGTATTCTGCAATTGTCCTCAATTTGAACTGACATCTTGTTTAAGTGTCCAATTTCAGAGACTATTCCTACAAATGGTAGAAGGCTTTACTAATCACCAAACACAGCCAGAGACACAAACATCCCAACCAATTCATCATGTGCTATTAGCCTTCTAAAAATACCCTCTCAGCTTGATTAAAGAGGGTGCAAAATTAGACTCCAAACTGTCAAAATGCCCTTTTATGGTCTGAAAAACTGCTCATGATTTGTGCCTTATTGGGTTTGTGCTGGCAGGAGAGGGGGGGGGGGGGGGCAACCTAAAGTCATATTAAACTTCTTTGGAGTTCACTGTCAGGTCATGTCCATTTCCCAGTACCGAAATCTCATTGCATGTCCCTGTCTCATATAAAAAAGATCTTGAGATATAATTATAACTCGCCATTACATTATAACTTGCCATTACATTTTGTGGATGATACCAAACAAAATGGATACTAGAAGTTTTTGCATTGAAAAGTATGGAATTAGGCTTGTACTTAAATTTGCAAGCCATTCAAAAGGGGTACAGTGTATGTACTTAAAAGTTTGTAAGGGTTATGGTAAAATTTCAATGCATACAACTAAAAGCTTATAATGTGCATTGAAGTATACCCTGGTAAAAGGCTAGTAGGTACATTATGTCAAATTCATTATGATTTATAAAGAAATTAATCAATATTCAAGAGTCCTTAATCTTGAAACTACCACACACAGGTTGCAAATGAAGTTTTTCAAATGCAAACAATACGCCTAGAGCCTACTGGTTGAAAAAAAGGGAGAGAAGACTGTCTAGGTCAATGCAAAACCAGGAACCTTCATGGAATCCAGATTTACAAAAACTTCATGCCACCAAAATGGCCATGTCAAGAAGATGTGAAACTTAATGGTTTTACAATAAAAACTGAAAATTTTAACAGGAGGCTTACAGGTATAATAAATGATAGGCACAAGGCTCTTGTAAAGGTTTCAAAACCAACCCCCATCATGATTCGAAACATGGTGGTATGGCATGACCTCTATATCCTTCAACTTTCCTGACACCATAAATACATTCCATCCCCATTCAGACTACTGTAATTTATTGTATTGCTACAGACAAAAATTTACAGCTATACAGTATTAAGTGACTAATTTTTTTTCCATAGTCTGAACATCTTTCATGGAAATGTCATGTAGGTAAATGCATGTTTGAGCAGTGTATGCTTCAGCCACAACTGTCCCAGGCATTATTTTGTCAAAGATACGCAGATGAGACGAGGGACTTGCAATAGGGTTTTAGATTTAGGTTTAGGTTTAGGTTTAGGGTAAGGGTTGCGGTTTGGTTTTTATCCAGGGTTGCAGTTCAGCATTTGGTTTGTGCATGGAATTGATGCGGAGCAATTGTCACAGGAGCAATTGTCACAAGAGCATGCCTCATACAACCGCTTCAGAATCATTTCCAACAAAAACTTGATAGGGAAATAGCATCCCTATGCAGTCTGAATATCATATCATACGGAATTTGCATGGCGAGGGCGGCTTCTCGTGTGCACGCTGATATGACCAATCAGCTGTAATTTTGTTTGTTCTACTGTAGCTCTGCTTGTGATATCACCTTATACAAAACATATATTGTCAGTTGACCTCCTCAAAACTAGTATCTTTATACCAAATTTCTTTATATGGAACAATTTAGAAGTGTGTACAGCCATTCAGCAGAGCTTCACACTAACTTTCCTTTTTTGTGGGGGGGGGGGGGGGGTCAGCATTGTAATTTTAGGTTCTATATTCAGTGAAAAATATGCTGATATTTTCAAATTTGCAGGTCCAGACAAGTTTAAGTTCAGAAATGCAAGGTTCTTTATTGCATTGAGCCCTATGTTCAAATATTCAAAGTTTAAGGGTTCCAGACCAAAATTTAGGGGGTCTGAAGCAAAATTTGGGGTCACAAATGCAAGTTTAGTCCTGCAGAGCATTGAGCCCTATGTTCAAATATTCAAAGTTTAGGGGGTCCAAGCCAAAATTTAGTTCACCCAAGTGTCCCAGTGACTGGTTAGTACAGAGCTCTGCCTTCAGCTACGCAACATTTCTTCAGACAAAGTTTCTTCATAGGAGTTTCGTATAAATTCCCCAGTCTGAACAGGCAACTAGATTACAATGCAGCCCTTTGTGGTTCTGGTCCATTTGAGCATAAATCAGGGGTGAGGTGAAAGCTCCCAAAGATCGACCAATCAGGAGCCTCGGTGGATAAGGCATGGCCTTATGGGCCGTGACCCTCGATGACCTCAGAAAGTTATGGAAGATTAACTTTTCAGCCTATGAAATATGGCAAGCATAACTTGGTGCATGCATGGTTCTGAGGTTAGACTCATAAGTGTCATAACAATCTAACTGCCCGAACAATCAGTCAAACTTTCTGCCTTCAATATTTTCTCTCCACCCCCCCCCCCCCCCTTATTCATTACTGTATGAGGGCGATATATGATTTGAACATTACCAAGTGTTGCAAAGTTGGTGGTCATGCCAAGCTAAAAATTGGGGGGCCACGAGACATCTATGAAAAAAATATCTATACCTTCAGCAAAGCAATACGTTTTTCTTTGCTGGTCTGGGTAATGGAATTTCAGCAAAGTATTAATACTTCTCAGGCTTCATGAGATAAAAAATTGTCAACATAGCACTACAACACAGATGTAGAAAAATTGGTTTTATAATTTCAGACAAAAGATGCCTCGCTCATTATTACATTTGTTATGCTGGATTTACACTGGGTCATGATTTCCACAATCTCCACAGTTAAAAAAAAGTGTGGAGCTCCAGGATTTATTTTGCTGGGGGCACCAAGCATGCGAAATAATAGTTTAAAATATTCCCACTCTAGTTTAGGGACAGCCATGCACCTGTCCGATTACATAAAACATGTTCTGTTTTGGGATGGTCCACGATTTTCACGATTTAAGAGAATTGTGATGAGCATGGGGGGGTCATGGGGTCGAATTGTGATGATCTTGAGGGAGCGTGGTGGAATCGTGATGAGCGAGACAAAATTTTTGACAGTTAAAAATTTTGCCACGATTATTCTGATTTGACGCAAAATATTGAGAGAGAGTGATAAAGGTAGGAATCGTAGAGCAGAACATAGTACATACCGCAACAGACATTTACATAGCATAAAAGTCCTTATGCGCCATCATAGGGGATCTTGGTGAACAAGAAAAGGTCATAAAATAAATTGTGTAACTCCATGCTTTGTTTTTTTTTAATCGTGGACATCGTGGACATCGTGGCCCAGTGTAAACCCAACAATACAGTATTAGGCCCTATACTTGGAGCAAACAGTAAAAAGCTAGAAACATCAGCAAATAGTATCAATAATAGCAAAAATTATGTAATACATATATCATGACACACCAAATGAGATATTTGATTAAATGAGTATTTCATGAAATAGCCCAGTCAAAATGAAGAGAAACACATTAAAACTTTAAACAACTAGATGAATCTTCGACCACGCGTGGTCGAACTTTATGCCTCCGCCATTACCAAATCAGAAATAAATGGCACTTCATGTTGATTTATTTTCATTTATACAATGACATCTTTGACCTTGACCTTTGACCTTGTGACCCCAAATCTAATGAGCGCATTGCCCTTTCCATATGCATGCATGAGCCAAGTTTGTTGAACCGTCAAATGGTTACTGAGTTATCATAAGAACGAACCATTTCTACGTACATAATGACCTCTATGACCTTTGACCTTTGACCTTGAGACCCCAAAATCTAATCAGATCATTGTCCCTCCCATATGCATACCTGTGCCAAGTTTGAGGTTGATCGGTCAAATGGTTGTTGAGTTATGGTGAAAACGAACAATTTCTATGTACATAATGACCTCTATGACCTTTGACCTTTGACCTTGAGACCCCAAAATCTGATCAGATCATTCTCCCTCCCATATGCATACCTGTGCCAAGTTTGAGGTTGATCGGTCAAACGGTTGTTGAGTTATGGTGAAAGCGAACCATTTCTATGTACATAATGACCTCTATGACCTTTGACCTTTGACCTTGTGACCCCAAAATCTAATCAGATCATTGTCCTTTCCATGTGCATACATGAGCCAAGTTTCAAGCCAATCTGTCAAATGGTTCTTACGTTATCGCGAGAACGAGCCATTTTTATGTGTATTATTATCTCGATGACCTTGACCTTTGACCTTGAGACTCCAAAATCTAATCAGATCATTGTCCCTCCCATATGCATACACGAGCCAAGTTTGAAGTTGATCTGTCAAACGGTTCTTAAGTTATCGCGAGAACGAAAACGGGACGGACGGACGGACGGACGACCCGAAAACATAATGCCTCCGGCAACCACCTATGGTGGGCGGAGGCATAAAAAATTTAGTTAACAGATTCAAAGTGCACAAGACTAAGCAACAGCAGCATGCATAGATAACTACTAAAAAAAAAATCAAAATATAGCCTAGGTTCCCAAGAATTCAAATTTCAAGAGTTACTATAAGAATTAATTTTACTTGCAACTGAGAAATGTGAGAAAAAATCCCAGGAAATCCATGAAAAGAATAAACAAGCAGAAAACAGAAAATGTATCAGAATCTGAAACATTAACTCAATCATGAAAGAATATTTTTGGTATAAACAAAGTTTGTCTTTTAAATTTTTTGCGATAGTTAGGATACCTTTTCTTTTTGAGGGAAGGACATTTGGGTACTGGTGGCAACTGTTCTAGAGCTGAAGGGCTGTGGAGAAGGGAAAGAAAGAAATACAAGGATATATTACAATCCAGGGAGAAGGATGCAAAAGTAAATAAATATTCCAAACAGGAAATTAGAATTGAATAAATAAAAAATCATATCCATAAACAATAATGAGCAACAATAATAAGAAAATGTGTATGCATTTGAGGAAAGTCTTTATTTTGTTTTAATAAGTTTCGTTTTGTTTGTTTTCATTTCGTTTTGTTTGTTTTACTATATTTCAAATTTTTTGCTTTGCTTGTGATTTTTTTTTTTAACCATTCAGTGTTTCCTTTCCTCATTTCAATGACACAGAGGCATTGGTAATTTTTCTGAATCCTGCTTTTTTTATGTAGCTGAGATCTTAATGAAAGAAAAGGATCATGCTATAGGATTCTAAATGACATTTAAGCTTCAAAAATTGACTACCAGAAGCAGATGCATGCGCTATACATTTCATGCTAAACTAGCACACAAGTAACATGATACTTAACACTTAATAGTAGTGTCCATGAAAAACTAGATACAACGTGCTAGTGCAGTCAAATTGAAAATTATTCTATGGTACTCAAATGCCAATCACAGACAAACAACATGTACTTGTGCACTGGAAATGTGCCAAACAAAATACGAGAGCTACATTGTATTATTGCTAAATGCAATTGGACAAAAAGAATGATCTTCCAAAGTAAATAAAGATAATAAAACAGTACATGTATAATGTACATCATGTTCTGTACTGTATGCAATTATAAACAAGATCTATAAACCTTTCGACATGTCATTATAAAGTGGCCATTTGAAGTTCGATATTGTTGCTGTAATTTTAGAATATGATGTAATGTACATGTATGTATGTAAAATGCATCTTGCTGCACAATTTAAAATAATTATTGGTCTGGTAATAGTACCATGGTGATTTAGGGGTGTAAAGAAGGCAAATAACAATTCATCATTTCATCACTGCTAGCTAGACAACTGTATGACCATTACATAATCATTTTTTAAATTTGAATTTAATGGGGTTTTTTCACAAATAAATGAAAGCTGCTCATATATATGATTCCAGGATTGGCATGAAATTACTTAAATCTGTCTTTCTAGGAAATTATACACTACAAGGATTTAAAGTCCAAAAACGATCGCTAGGATTTTCTTAAATGTCTGTCACTGCATACAAATAAAGCAAGTACATATACAATCTTTAGTGTAGATTACATGTAATTTATATTCCTGATGATCACACTCAAGTAGTCAATCTTTCATCAAATAAAAAAATTTAAAAAAGTACATGTAAAAAAAAATTGTGCAGCAATTTCATTGCTCACAGGGACACAAGTCCCATGAGCCATACCAATCATTTATAATTCAATATTCATGGAATATAATATTTCACTTGGGTATACAACCTCATATAAATCCAATAATAGCAGTAAAAAGCAAGGCAATACTCATGTTTTTTCCAAACAGTGTACCAATCGATTGAATTGGATATAGACTCACAGTATTAAGGCTGACATAATTTTATAGGTCTTGGTTAAAGCTGATGAAACCCACACTTTGATGTGTTTGGAACTGTTCTGTTTGCATGAATGGGCAATGACCTTTGTGGACCACTTGTAAAATGATTTGGAGATTCCAAAGGATATTTCATACATTCATCACATGATTTGGTAAGGAATCGTAAAAACATTTAAACCTCAGAAATTCATCTTTTCTTCCCTTTCTTCTAACAAATTCACCCTCCACAAACAAAAAATTGATATTTGATCCATCCCACTTGACAACTGACCCTTCCTACTTGAACTTTAACCTACTTTGACCCTCTCACCTTGTATGGCTTCAGGGTCACCCTTCATGACCCTTTGTAAGCGATCCCTGACCTCCTTGACCCGTTCTTCCTGCCGTCTGATGTCGGCTTCGGTCACCATGAACTTGAGACAGGGAGGCTGATCAGCGTTCAGATAAACGCCGGGGTTCTTATCCAAATGAGGCTGCAAAAGAAAGAAAGAAAAAAGGGAAGGTCAATGAAACTTAGGGTAATATAAATCTTTCTGTATTTTTTTCTGTGTGAAATAATGGAAATAGTCCTTTCTTGTACAGCAGTAGCCTCCATATCAGCCATACCCTAACCTCCTGGCACTAACGGCATACATGAGTAAATCATCCACTCATGGTGCATGGCGGACAGGCAGAGGTAAGATGATGTACTAATGGTAGTTGATCAAAAATATTCATATAAAATTTTGACTGTATAAATGTATACAGGAGAAACAGCTTTGGAAATAATATATTCTTTCATATTTGACCACCATGCTGAAGCTTGGATGCTTCGGTGTACTTTATAGGAATTATTTCATCTGCAGTGCATTTTCACTGTTCTTAACTGTGAGAAGTCAAGATTCGTGGTTAGCCTCATTTCAGCCTTTGCAGGTTTTGTTTGAGCCAGAAAAGTGCCCAAACAATGCACCTAATTTTTTGTACTTGGACTCTGTGAATTAAACAACTTGCATCAAGAGATTATTCAAATATGACTTTTGATGCACTTTGATTTCATATGTTTCTATGGAAGCCTGAATTAGTCATGTACTCTGCAGTATCATTACCCTGGTCATATCCCACACTATGGATCCTACCCATGCCCATACTAAACATACAATGCAGTAGCATATCAGGGCCCTGTCTTATAAAGAGTTGTGACTGATTCAAATCAATCGATAGTCCTTCAATTCATCGAAAATGTTCTCTGTCCCACCTCTTAAGAACAGAGCAGATATCAATTTCATTTTATTATTTTTAACCAATGGCAAGTTGTTGTATGATAGGGTCTATCCCCATTTGCACTTGGGTGGAGATAAGAAAATTTTATCGTCAATGCCTTGCCAAAGGACATTAGTGATGGACTTATTTAAGAAGGGCCCTTGAATTCGAGGTGAGCGGTCTAAAGAAGAGGGGAAGGCCAAAGAAGATGTGGAATATGCAAGTGGAGGAGGAGAGTAGGAGGGCTGGGTTGAGGATAGAGGATGCACTGAATCGTGCAAAGTGGAGGGAAGGAGTAAGGGCGACTGCCACGAGGGTGAGGTAAATCCGGCCACCCCCATTCACGGGGACAAAACTGGATTCAAAACTTTGGATGACTGAATGACTGACTGACTGACTGACTGACTGGGATACGAACCATGAAGTTCAAAACATGCATGCACTATAAAAATCTACAGTTTGCAGACTTAATCACTACTTAGAACAAATTGAAAAGTGGTTAATATCTATGAATATAGGACAGCATTAATGATTAAGGTATTGAAATGTTTTAAACGGAGCATAATTATGGGTTCAAATCAGTTGTTATGTATATGTTATGAATGAATCGTTGGAAGGACACATGCAGACTGCAATACATGTTTAGTGAAGTCTGAGTGGAGTCTGAGTGACTGGAAAAAAGGCTGATATTACCCTACAGTAACTCTTATATTTCTGACCAAAATTCGAAAATACCTCTGAATTCAATCAGAGCTTTTTTTATGGCTCTGACATAAAATTAGAATATGGGGGTCTCTCTGATATGGAGAGGGTACGGTAATTCATTCTCACCAACCTGTTGGTTTTGAGCCCTGTTAATTGACAGATATAGCCAACCATAAAGTTTAACAAGACACCAAACTTTTTCAGTACAGGTCAATTCAAATCTTTCTCTTTTTACAAAAAAGTTCAATACATTATGAGGGTAAAACTATTAGGTTTTTTATGGGGTTACATGACCTTGGACATAATCCTGCTATTAGGGGCATATAGTACATTAGAGAAATTGAAAAAGTGGAAGGAGTCGATGGAACACTCCATGTACCAGAGTTGAAAATGACACTGCACTGCTGATCAAGATGTACCTCCCTACAGAAAATTGAAAAGTGAACCAAGCCATTTTTTCCTCCACATTCCCTGACATCATTTTTGCTAGAATATATCTTTTTTGCACCTGTAAATTTATCATTTTTTCAATTATCCTTTTAATACGAGCCGAATTGTCAGTGAACAGAGCAGCAAGAGGGTACCAGGCCTCACCGGGCGGAGCTGGGCATCGTGATGGGTGATGCAAATATTGTCAATCTGTTGTTAGTTTTTAAGTGGTAACATTTCTAATATTTCCTTCCTTTATAAATCTGTAGTATACTTATATCAAGAGAACCGTTGCTAGGCTAATGCCATGAACGTCCTTGGACAGTGTATTAGTTTTCATCATCATCATCATCATCATCATCATCATCATCATCATCATCACCATCATCATCATCATCATCATCATCATCATAAGTTATTATCAGTTTTATTAATCCTTTAAAATTCATAGTGATGTTGAATGATGCACAGGTTTTGATAGGCAAGAAAACAGGCAGCAAACATAAATTACATGTACATGATAATGCACCTTTAGAAGAATATGCTGCAATCAAGACAGCAACTGGTTGAAGTAGGCCAAAATATATGAAGGTAGTGTTAAATTCTAAGGAAACAATTACACTTCTAAACATCAGAAGTGGCTATTTGAATTTCAGCATACACTGTAGAGAGTTGAAAATGTCAATCTAATCGTGATTTTATCTCTCGCTGTATCATCTTTATATCTTTGAAGTACGCTCTCATCGCTAACTCTTCATGAAGATATCTCCTTTTACACCACCCACTACTCCCACAAGGATGGATGCCATAAATGTCATATCACACAAGGACTTTCACCAGATACTTATATCAAAATCATCTCTCTCTACTATCTACCTCAAGAGCTCCCCCCCCCCTGTACTTTCAGCAGCTACTTACATGTACATTAAAATCATCTTTCTTCTACATTCTAACTCACAGTCCCCTCCCCTCCCCTACCACAAGGAATTTCAGAAGCTATTTATATCACAGTCACCTGTCTTATTCTCTAACTCACAACCCTCAGGTGCCCCTCCCCTCCCAACAAGGACTTTCAGCACCTATTCTTATATCGAAATTATTTTCAACTTTCTACCCATGCCCCCTCCCCCGGATTTTTAACTACATACATAAAGAATTCATCATTCTACCACATGACCCCCCCCAACACACACACACAAAAACACACATACATTCATCAGGTAATAATAATAATAATCATCATCATCATCATCATCTCTCTTCTTTCTATTTCAGGTGCCCCTCCCCCCCCCCCCACCACCCACACATACACAAGCTCATCATCGAAAAAGCAGGCTAATGAGTTAAATGTCAACAGATTACGATTCTCAGAGGAATTCATTCTGTTAACCTGAAATTTCATAATAGATCAACTTCATAAACATTCCAGGCCAAGTCAAACTGAGGTGAATTATTGGAAATACAATACATTCATAAATAACAAATTACAAAGGGCAAGAGGACTGCTTTTCATTCCAATCAAACTGGCTTGTAATGAGATGTTAAGATAAGATTTAAAGCATGTAAAAAAAACCCCTCTAGTGTTTCTACAATCTCGTGAACAATATCTTTTCATAATATTTCTTATTTCTTTTTAGTTATTAGGTATTTTTCTTATTAGATATTTCTTATTACGACGCAGACTGAATTCATATTAAAACGGAACACAAAGGGAAACAAAGACAAATGGATTTCCGCTTTATAAGTCGATAGAAATTGGACTTTTCACACAAGTCGAAATACATGTAATTATACAGTCAACATAAACAGTATTCTACACAGCTTACTCACTATAAAGCAGACACTACACTAGCATATGAGAGCAGTTGTAATCTTCTGCCTCCAAAGGCAGTTTAAAGGCATTGGCTAACTTTGTGAGCAGCTGATTTAAAAAATTCTCAAACTAAGATGAAACATGTGTATGAGTACTTGTATTTATACTCAAAAACCTGAAACCAACCATAATTTGGAAGGAAAAGCTGTAAGTTAGACGCAAACCGCAATTTTATTCGCTTTCGCCTCGAGAGACACTGAACTAAGAGGACCGTTTGCGCGAATTAAAAAATACCGTTGCTTGCCTTCCGCCGCGTGATACGTCAATACAGTGCGGTCTGTTGAGTCATGTGCGCATGCGCACTCCTTACGTTGGGTCTATGCAACCGACCCTCGTATATTTTTCAAACATTGGTTCACATTTCTAATATTTAGAAATACTTCCCGTGGATATTATGCTCTGAAACTTTCACACTGGTATTTTTACACTATAACCCTAATGTTTATCCCATTTTTAAGTAACAAAATGAGATTTTTTAAAAATCATAACAATGTTAGCCAATGCCTTTAACTTTAGACTAACAATATGATCCTTGGTCAGCTCCCAAGGATCTGTGCCTGATTTCAAGACAAATTCTGTACAAAAGATCAGTACATAAGACCTTCTGTCTCTAGTCTACTGTCTAATGACGGTCCAGACAGAAAATACAATCCTCAATTATTTTCTAACTTCAAGACACTGAATTAAGAATCAATTTACTATTAAACAGCAGTACATACGACCTTCTGCTTCTAATAGCAGTGTAGAAGGACAGCATCTTCCTCAGTAAGCTATCACAGAATCAGGTAACCGCAACTGAATTAACAAAACATTCAACAAAAGAAGGAAGAACGTAGGACCTTCTGCTTCTAATAGTGAAACTTAAGCCTGACAATATACAATCGGTTGGCTACCACAGGCTTACTAAGTGAAAGTGATGTTGAATTCAGTACACAAGAGCAGTACATAATGACCTTTTGCCTCTAACAATGGCCTAGATTGACAGTATAATCCTCAGTCAGCTACCACGTAACTGGGGTAGAATTCAAAGGCTCCATCGTGATGCTGCATGCCTGGTACATCCTCCCTTTAGTCATCATTCTTGCGGCGTACCCATGATTTTTTTTTTTTTTCAGTTGGGGGAGGGCGTTATGGAGGAAGGCATGGAGGACAAATTGTAATGATTAAAGACATTGGTTAACATTGTTATGATTTTAAAAATTCTTGTTTTGTTACTTGAAAATGGGATAAACATAAGGGTTATAGTGTAAAAATACCAGTCTGAAAGTTTCAAAGTATAATATCCACAGGAAGTATTTTTAAATATAAAAAATGTGAACCAATGTTTGAAAAATTTACGAGGGTCGGTTGCACAGAATAGACATAAGGAGTGCGCATGTGCGTATGACTCACCCTACCGTACTGTGTGTATTGGCGTATCACGCGGCTGGAGGCACATAACGGCTTTTTCAAATTCAAGCAAAGTGGCCCTCTTAGCGGTTGTCTCGTGAGACGAAGGATGATAAAATCGCCGTTTGCGTCTAACTTAAACTTTTTCATTCCAAATTATGGTTGGTTTCAAGGTTTTTGAGTACAAATACAAGTACTCATACACATGTTTCATCTTAGTTTGAGAATTTTTTTTAAATCAGCTACTCACAAAGTTAGCCAATGCCTTTAAGTGTGACATGCGTACACATAAAAAAAGGCTCTAACAGTGTGTAGAAGTAGATGAGTTGCAGATAAACGTGAGTTTGGGTCATCCATTCAAAATGTGAAAGGAAATGTTTCAAAAGAATTATGAAAGGTTTATTAATTACCGGTACTGAAACAGTGTATTGTGTGAGGATTTGAAATCATAACATTGATAAGAAATCTATGCAATCTTATTGAGAAGCAAATAAATGGGTACATGGGACTACACACAAATGTTTGGGATGAACATACAAACTGATCCTTGTCACGTTTTGAACATGGGGGCATTTGAAGAGTAATCCTTTTCAGGGCTGCCATCAACAGACTGAGATAGTTTACAAATTATCTGTCACCCTTCTCCCAGAATTCAAGTTTCTCGTTAACTCTTTGCCTTCCCCCCCCCCCCCCCATGGTCTTGTCCTACGCTAATGGGAAAGGCAGAATTCGAAGTTAATCCAATTAAAATATGTTAAAGCCCTCTTGGCTCTTAAATGAACATATTATTTTGTTATTAAAGCTTACACAGAGCACCAAGATTACAAGAATAAATATTTTTTCCTTTACACTTCATGCACTCCAGTGACTCCACCATTCATACCTGCCAACCCTGAGAGCCCAGAAATAGGAACAAATTATTAAGAAATTTTCAAAAATAGGAACATTCCTAAATTTCCTATACAATATTACAGACAAATTTCTACAGAAATAGGAACACACGGATTAAAATGGCAATTCCGTTTTCCAAAAAATAGGATTATTTTTTTAGGAAAAGTTGGCAGGTATGCACCGTTTCTTTTCTTTCTTTTTTTTTTAAGGTGGAGGCAGGCACACCATGGGCCTATCAACAATGTTTTGGGATGTACATACTCCCCAACTACCCTCTGGCTACGCCCCTACATCATCATCCTCTTATCCTTCTCTCATCACCACCCTCCCTCCATCCATCATGAACGACCTGATCTCCAAACCCAAGCATGATTACAATCCAGGTATCAGCCATCTAGTCTGCAAGTACAGACTCATTCCAACGCTTCATTCAATATCTCATCTATTTCAGGTTTCAAGGCAGTCTGGAAGCATGGACCTGATTGACACTTTATTAGAATGTATGAGTCTTGAGAGAAGCCTAGCACACATGCTTACTGGCTGGGTCAGAAGCAGCATCCCCCTGAAATCAGCAAGTCTCCTATTCAGGCCTATAACATGTTTTGACTGAGGAGTTTGACTGGTTTGTAGACTACAATGTTGCTCCTTCCAATTTGAAACCACTACTATCAATCTTATTTAGGCTTAGTTCAAAGTAAACCAGTAATTTTGTGCTCAGTGTCAAAATAGGGTCAATCTTATAAAGGAAAGCTGGGGCTGAGACTAATTGCATGATGCAGTGCAATTTTAAACAAGCACTGCACTGGTTACTTTCAACTCAATCACAAGAAAATTTTAAGAAGACTATAAACTAAACACAACAAAAACAGTAACTCCCTCCCCCCTAATTCAAAATAGCATAACTTTTTAATGAAACAGTTTTGAGCAAAATATTTTTGGCAGGAGTGTTTTTTCACTTATTACTTACTTGTGTGTGAAAATGAGATTGATCCGCTAACTCATGCATGAGCGAGCAAACATTAAAGGCAAAAATGTCACTTTTCAAAAGTCACAAGAGTCATTTTGGGGCTCTGTGAAAAAAACCTGTGGCGAATTTGAATTCTTCCATTGTTTGATCCAGTCATGCCTATCCCTGACACTTTTCATGTTTATCACAGTTGGGCGAACACAGTTTTTTGAGAAAAATGATGTTCAGCCCTCCTAAATCTGCAAAATCCATTAATTTTGTGGAAAAAAACTGGCATCAACCAACATGAGTCAGCACATTATGTGAAAATACCAGGTATTCGTTTTTTCCGGCATTAAACAGTAAATTTTCAGCATTTCTTGCTTCATCGTTCGCAATTTTGTAACTCAACCATGGCACAACCTCAAAAAACATCAACAACACTTAAAAAACTGCCAGAAAAATCTTGTTTCACAAGCCCCCCAAAATGACTTTTGTGACTTTTGAAAATTGACATTTTTGCCTTTAATGTCTGCTCATTCATGCATGACTTGACAGATCAATCTCATTTTCAAACAGAAGTTAGTCAATAAGTGTAGGAACACTCCTGCCAAGTTATTTTCCTAAAAACGTCTTCGTTAAAAAGTTATGCTATTTTGAATTGGGGGGGGGAGTTACTTTTTTTGTTGTGTTTATAAACAACCCTGGCTAGCAATATGTAATTCATCATAAAAATGTGCCTATATTTTAAAACAACTTCAGCCACAATACAGGCACACAGCAAACAACACTAAAATGTGCAGGCACAAGGGAAGGAGCAATAAATAAATACGATCAATAAATATCCCACTTGAGTGCGCTCTTCACAACATCACGTACCGCGAGGCTGGATATAGTTTCAATGTTGCACTCTGCGCTCGCACTCTGGGAGCTAATTATGGGCAATGTATCGACGAGATCAAATGATAAGCGCTGGCTGCATGTTGTTGCAATAATATGATTAGTTATCTAAGTTACTATTTTGGGGAGAGCAAGAGATTTGATAAATGCAGTAAGAACTGTTGGTTCAGATCAAGGCAAATAGAAAATCAGAAAGTGCGAATAAAAAGAATTTTAAAAACTCACTATCTTGCAACAGCATTTGGGGGAATTTTTGAGAGAAATTGTGAAATTTCCCAGTGAGAATTGTCATCGTTTTTATTTTTTTTATCCAAGCTCTTTTTCAGTTTTCCAAAGCTAGATTGCCTAGTGCTTCTGTGTACTACATACCTGTACATGTATTTCCACTTTGCAAAAAGCCAGTATTGGAGGCTTTTACTAAACACTCGGGTCGCGGTGAGCTGGAAAACACTCGGGTCATGGCATGATGGGTATGGGGCGCTAATTGTTAACTAAGTTATTTGGTCTAAAAAATTTCAGAAGTGGCTCAAGCATTAAAACTCTAAAATCTTGATCTGGACCTCTTATGCAAAAAAATAAGCAAGTTTGTATAGAGAGCCCAGAATTCAGAAAAAGTATGAAAACACATGTACACTTCATGAATACCTCAATATACATACTGTACATCATAACAGATGCCAATATTTGAATAGTCAACACATGTGTTCCAATCCTTCTTCAAATTCACAACATACACAGAAGCAACATTCGTTTTGCTATCATTTTGCCTCTCTTGCTACATTTGTATGTTAATGTGCATGCACACTGAATACCTACATGTAACATGAACAACAATACGACTACTACCACCAACACCAAACTCTTTGTGTAATTGAACATGACTGCCTCAGGCATGCACCATCTTCCCCAGCACGTACCGGAAATTGAAAATGTTAACCAAAGCCATCGTGACAGCTAAACACGCAAGGGCATATACAGACGAATGATGGATGATAATTATTCAATTCTTTTGTGGTGGGAATAATAATGGAATACTGTTTGGAATGAACAAAGGGATCGGGAGCAGATGGTATACGAGCAGATCGACTGGAATGAAAAGCCATTAGATGGTAGACATAGAAGAGGATGCATTAAAAATGCTAAGTCTAGACCACTTCCAAAGCTCTATTATTATGAAAGATGGAAATGTTTATATGTAATTCATCATCAACAATTCATTAAGGTCAACTACAAATTTTTTTTTCTTAATTCATTACTGACACACTAGGTCCAAAGAAGAGAGTATCAAATGTTCAAGGAAGAGAATACTACGGTTAATACATACATGCATTTTCTTTTCACAAACTTCAGCTCCAATATCCCCCAACAAACGGCTTTTACTAAACACTCGGGTCGCGTCGCGCTGGAAAACACTCGGGTCGCAGCTCGCTGGGTATGGGGCACCAATTGTTAACTAAGTTATTTGGTTCAAAAATACACAATCTAATGTCAAAAGTTCACTCAAAACTCTATTTCTTTATAGAATTCACAAACAGTGAAGCATTTCGTTACAAAATGAAGTGCAACAGACGATTTCGCAACAAAAAGCCTCTACCAATATGAATAAACAGAAAGGATTTATAATTATGATCCCTCATTAAGTCTGCTATCTCACTTCGCCCGGGCCATTGACTTTGTTTCGTTACAAACACTTTGTGCATAGCAGAGGGCAGGAGGATCAGTTTGCTAGAATATGCTTGTGGGCATGGCTTTGAGGGATTTGGTTTTACTGTACACTGCCACTGTAGTTTCGGACCGAATAACCTAGTTCACACTTGGCGCACCATATCCAACAAGCCGTGACCCGAGTGTTTTCCAGCGCGACGCGACCCGAGTGTTTAGTAAAAGCCCAACAAACTGTGCCTTTAACCCATTCGTGACAGGAATTATTTAAAGCCTAATTTGATCAGCTTTTATTCTTCAAATTGGCAACACCAACATTCTTCTTTTATTGCTACATTTTTCTTATAAAACGTCATGTATCTGAAATGAATATAAATTGACAGAAATTATGATGAGAAGTCAAAAAGTTGCCAATTTGCAGGGGAAAATGGTGATTTTAAACCTTCTATCACATTGCCAATTTAAGGATTTTAATGCTTATTTTCCTTTAAAAAATTTTCAGCATCAAACAACGAATATTAACGCAACCAGAATGGGCACAGTATGTGTAGAATTTTTTGCTCTTTCTGCTCATGTATTTGGTATGATTTTTAGGGCTTTGCATAAAAAGAGATTAGGCCAAACCACAAAATGTGGACCGTCTGTCATGAATGGGTTAAACAGCATCAATTATTGGTGTTAATGTACCAAACATTGTAGTCACTTGAAGAAATGTGTATGGTCCTCCAAACATTTTGCTCTAAAACAGAACACTACTGAGAACAACCTACATGTACAAGGAAATCATCATACATGTTTACCATCCAACATACGTGTACATGCATTACACCTCCTGGAAATTCACTGGTCCAGAGCCTGACCGCGGGTTAAAAATCAAGGAGTGTTCGGTACATGCATGCACAGCGTCTACAAATACCATCAACTCTCTCCATCTCTCTCCTCGGCATCTTCCTTGCTGCATCAACGAATCACCTTCCTGACTCACTACACTCCGCTTAGCATCAAATTAGCTATCAACAACACTTCCGAAATTAAGGACTTCTATCACTTCTACTAGATTAGGACGATTTCTCAGAATTTGACAGATTTTGTGAAAGAAAAAAACAACAATATTCTATGAAATTTTTACAGGTGAAGACACTCGGTCCCTAACAAGATATAAGATTAATCATTATCTTTAAGCAAAAACAAGAAGAATAAAGTTAAGTGCATGTTGAATGGAAAGCTTTTACAAATGAATGAGTTGTGAATGACTGTCATTATACATCATGAAATAATTTATCATCATTATTATTATCGTTATCATTATCATTATATATCATCAATGTTATCATTTTTATTAATACCATCATCATCATCACCATCATTGTTATCATTATTACTGTTATCATCATTATCTTTATCATTATGTATTACCATTATCACTACCATGATCACTACCTTTACCATTATTATCATTATCATTATTATTATGCTTTACTATATATTCACTACGCATACGCTGGGATAAATATGAGATAGATGCACAAGTAAACAGGTGACAGACCAACAGACAGACACAAAGAAAGACAAAGAAGACAGAGAGAAAAAACCAAAGACAGAAAGAGAGACAAAGAGACAGAGAGAGAGAGAGGAGACATAGACCTAATGTAGACAGTGCCCCCTTCACTCAGAACCATGTCTAATTAGGTTTTGATTAGTTTCTCTCTGGAAGAGTCATCTTCACTCGATCGCCTCACGGCTGCCATCATCCGTAGTTGACCTCGACTACGACCAGACGAGCAGTCAAAACATCGTTAATGTTCATCAGGACCTTAATGATACCTACTTTACCCCCAGTAATGTGTTGAAAAATGGCAGTCTTTATTGTAGATGGCAAGATAGCAAAAATACTGTATGTACACTGTATCCTTCACCATTAAATGATATGCTAACTGGCCTAACAGCTTGCCACATAATACATTTATGTTATTCATCTCACCCAGGTGCTAGGCACTTATATGTTAAAGTATATGTTATGTTATATATGGATGGGAAATAAAAGAATAATAAAACTGGACTGACATAAATTCAGGGTGAAATATTTCTTTAAAAATCGAGAATTTTGAAAGTATTTTGAAAATAGCTCACTGTAGCATTAATTCAAAGAAATGAACTTAACCTGTTGAGCGTGATTTGACAAGGCATTTTGCACAGACCCTAGCCTGAGTTACATGTATCTCGTGCTTAATGTTCGACAAGCTAAACATAAAACAATTTAATTTCTTTCTCAACATTATTCCTACATCGCTCCATTGGTTTTCATTATCTTTAGCAGGGTCTTTTTCCTTCCCCCTCTCGATCTTTCTCCTTTTCATATCTCATATTCCATCTATCCTGGGTTTTTTTTTTTTTTGGTGTATTTCCATCTTGCTTCTCCCATCTACCTTATTTCTTATGTTCACCTGTCTTTCCATCTCTCTCTCTCTCTCTCTCTCTCTCCATCTCCCTCTTTCAGTACCTCTTTCTCCTTTCCACTTTATCCTTTACAAGCATTCACAACCAACAAACCAATCCTGTTCCATTATTCATCTTCTTAGGTTTTCACCTGTGCGATCAAATCTTAGTGCCTCACATTGCTTTACATGATTCCCAGCTTTGCACTACACACAGGTAAATATCCATCTATCTCACTTTCACCCAGTCATTCTATCCTTTTATCCATTTCCCACTCAACCATGAACTCACCAATCCTCTACCCCGTCCCATTATTCATTCTCCTCTCTGGTTTTCACTTGTGGGATACAGCTTCACATTCTTTACATGATTTCCAGCTTAATACTACACACAAGCAAATATCCATTTATCTCTCGTGCCCCCAATCATTCTATCCTTTCATCCATTCCCAACTCACCTATCCTGCTGTGACCCGTTCCATCACAAATTCTCCTCTCTAGTTTTACCTGTGCAATCCAGTTTCATGTTGTTTTTTAAAAATCATTCTCAGCTTTATACTACACACAGTTAAACATCCATCTATCTCTCTTTTACTCTATCATTCTATCCTTTCATCTATTTCCAACTCACCAATCCTGTGCCCCGTTCCATTATTCATTTCTCCTCTCTAGTTTTCACTTGTGCGATACAGCCTCACATTTCTTTACATGATTTCCAGCTTTACACTACACACAGGTAAATATCCATCTATCTCTCTTTCACCCAATCATTCTATCCTTTCATCCATTCCCCACTCAACCACGAACTCACCAATCCTGTGCCCCGTACCATTATTCATTCTCCTCTCTGGTTTTCACCTCTGCGATCCAGTCTTACGTTTCTTAATGACTCCCAGCTTTATACTACACACAGGTAAATTTCCACCATTCTTTCACCTAATCATTTTATCCTCTCATCCATTCCCAACTCACCTATCCTGTGCCCCGTTCCATTATTCATTTCTCCTCTATGGTTTTCACCTATGCGATCAAGCCTCAAATTTCCTTCCATTATTTACAGCTTTGTACGACACACAGGTAAATTTCCACCTATCTCTCTTTCACTCTATCATTCTATCCTTTCATCCATTCCCAACTCATCAATCCTGTGCCCCGTTCCATTATTCATTCTCCTCTCTTCGGTTTTTCACCTGTGCGATAGTGTCTCACATTTCCCTTCATGATTCACAGCCTTTACGCCACACACAGGTAAATTCCCATAGATCTATCTCTATCCTCGTGAATAATTCATGACCATAGGAGCTGGTCAAGGGAAGTTGTTTCCACTGGGCGAACAAAAAGCATCCCGAAAAACAACCAGCAGGAAAAACAACAACACACAATATAGATAATACGGCCCTGAACGAAAGTACAGAAGTGATTTTTAAGCCTGTCGAGCACAATTCAATTTCAGTAGACATGCATTTCCCAAAAACCCCAGCCCAATGTATCTTGCGCTCAGTATTCACCGGGTGAAGAGAAAGTCGCTAGAATTATTTTGGAGTTATTTACCAGGCTGCAGATGGGTTTATTTGTATCACAAAAATGTTTTTAACAAATAACAAAATTTTAGGGAAATCAAAATTACTAAAAAAACACAATCTCCTGTGAGTCCTGTCACAACAAACTGGCCTAGATGGCCGAGTCATTATACATGTAACTTCAAAATCATTTTTTTTTTGTAACTAAAATATGATAAATGGAAAAGAGAGTAATAATTTCAGCTGGTCAAGTGGCCATTAAAATAATCAACAAAATAATCTGTATGAGCTAAAGGGAAGTCAGCTTCATGCAGTTACACTGCAAACACAGTTCTCAATGGCAAGATTTGGTGCACTACATGCATGTATCATATTTCTGCCATTATTTTCTTACCCTGAATCCAAATGATCCATAAATACATACATCTTTACTTTCTCTCTTGAGTTCCACTTCTTGTCTCTTCTTTTCTCTAATAATAATACTACTAATAATAACATAATATTGGATACTTAGAGTGGTGGTCAAAAGTATTAGAACACCTGCTAAAATGACTTTAAGTTTAATTTTGACTTGTTTATCAATATTTTGATTGATGTATCCGTATTTTCTTGTTGCTGAATTATGCAAACTGTAATAAATCATGTAAAATATCTGGGTCATTGTCAAGTCCATATTTAGTGGAATTTTTGTATTGTTCTATACCCACCCCACCCACTCTTCCACAAGAAAGTACAAATTGATTCATTTCAGGCATTATAAGTGTAATGATTCCATTTAACACTTGAGCCGTTCCAGCGTTACTGAATTTCATAAATTTAAAGCTTTCTCAACTCTCACCAGGGGCGTCGCTAGAGGAGGGGGGGGGGGGGGAGTGCCCAGAAAGGTATCAATTTGAACTTTCTACGGGAAAGGGAGTGGGGTGGGTATAGAACAATACAAAAAATTCCACTAAATATAGACTTGACAATGACCCAGATATTTCACTTGGTTTATTGCAGTCTGCATAATTCAGCAACCAGAAAATATGGACACATCAATCAAAATATTGATAAACAAGTCAAAATTAAACTTATAGTCATTTTAGCAGGTGTTACTTTTAACCACCACTGTATACAGTGCACGTATCCACCAAACAAGGTGCTCAAGACGCTCCCAATTATTACCCCGGCTAAGCTAGGCTACCAATTTCAGTGCACACAGCTTTCAAGGAATTCCTTCCTGCTGGTACCCATTCACACCTGGGTCAAGTGTGGCAAATGTAGATTGGTGTCTTGCCAAAGGACATTAGTGCTGTGGCAGGGATTCGAACCCCATACCTTGTGGTTCAAAGCCCAAAGACCCATAATAATGATTATCTTAATTATTCCCCCCCCCCCCCATACAGTTTTGGAAGGCTCTTAAAAACTAATTGTCAGTTTTCCCTGCTTTCAGCTGGTCAGTAGCAGCAGGACAGAAACAAGATTAAGATGCTGTTAATTGTTTCCCTCCTCAAGTTGAATATTAAGCAAATAAAAAGCGAAAACAAATTCTGTTCTCGGGTCAACAACATAAAGTCACACAGGCTTGCACAGGTGTAAAACCAATTAGAATTTTGTTTACACGAATGGAATGGAATTTCACATGATCTGATGCATGCATCTTTTTATGCAAAGTGGACAATGTGAGGCTCGTGCCAATTTTCTTTTTCTTTTTCTAGCAAAACTGTATTTCAGCTTTAAGACTTTGAACTTATTCTCTTGTGCAATTATTAATTTTTTCAAGGTTACAAAAGCCAAAATATTACTAGGTAATAAAATGAGTATGAAAGGCATTTTGAGTATTGAGATAGACATAAAGAAATCCTTCACAAACACAAATACAAAAAAAAATCCATTCTGAGAAATATGACATTGAAATTTCACTGAATAACCTCATAAAATCAGAAATATCTTTTAATAATAAAACATGGTTTTTCCCTATATGCAACCTGAAAACATAGCATGGGGAATAAAACAGAAATCCACCGTATCAAGAAGCTATTCTATACCAGCAGAAAAGGCTATTTAGCCGTATTAGCGTGGGAGTTACAGTATGGTCATTCAAATTGACTAGATCATGATTTCTATAGTAGGAGTACTTTATAAGCTATCTTAACTTGAATTACCCTGTGAATTTATGTGGGTACTGTAGATACAAGACAAAATTTCAAGCTAAAGAATCCAAGTGAATAAATAATACTAAGTAGAGATAGCACTTGCATTTGCACTTTGTGGTTATAGATGACTTTCGGGGTTGGACAAATTTATGACAGTGCAAGAAAATGGAGGGGGAGGGGGGGGGGAGTCCTCTTTATAGCATTTAGTATATGACAAACAAAATACTTCCCTTTTGAGTAAGGGGCCCAAGAAATCTAAATTCATAACTCAATAAACCAAATAAAATTAAATTACCCAAAACATTTGCAACACCTTGAGAAAAAAAAAAACTGATGAGAATCAGTGACTATTGGTGGCAATAAAGTGTTTCATGCAAAAGTTTGAAGATCAGCAAAATACCGGTAGCATGTGCATGCAAAGAAGGAGCAGTGGAATGGATGCTACTCTCTTCATATACAAATCTGTCATTCAGCATTGGTGCATTTGTGGACACGTGCACACTGCAATACATGATTATGGATGAATTTGGGGCTTGAAGAAAAAAAAGAGTCACTAGAATGACTTTCATGTTCTCACAAAGATACGTCGTCTCCTTACATGCGCAATGGAGCCACATTTAACTAAAATATCCATAAACATTTAATTGCAGCCCTTCTGCCTTCTTATACAATGTAGGAAAGTACAATGTGAATGTCATTTCAAGGTGACTCATACTTCATACATTAGAAATCTACATGGGCAGGTGGACAACATTCCTCAAACACTTGTTTGTTTGAAAAGCAAATACCAAGGTGGTAAGTTACCATCTACTGTAGATGGCATTGTACACAGCATTATTAGATTGTAGATTGCATACCAACAGTAAGGTGATGTGGGCTCTAAATGATGAGAGGAGAAAAAAACCAAACATGGTGACGGAATGATGTCGGATAATATTGAAACAACATCGAAATAATAACAGGAAAAAAGAAGAGAGAAACGGACAGGGGAGACAGGGAGGGAAGCACAGAGAAAGTACTGGAAACAGAGAAATGGCAAAAGAGATACAGGAATGAGAAACTACAAATGTGCAGAAACACCTGTAGAAATGGTTTGTAATCATATTTCTTTTTACTTTTGTCATTTCCAATTTCTCTCCTGAAATTTAATATTCATGGTCACTTTAGGTATTAAATGTTGAGTATGCATGTAACATGAAATTAAGACAAAAAGATGTGTACTAAGATAAAGTCCATATTACATATCTTTTTCTTTCTTTCTTTCTTTCGAATGTAAGAAAAATATCTTAAATTGATGTTCAGAGTACATCAGCTGCAGAAATGGCATCTGACTCTTTCTTTCTGAGATCTCCTCACTCACTCACTCTCTATTTCTCTAGCTCCACCTTTCTCCACTTGTCTCCTCTCATCTCCTCAATTCCGTCTCCTTTCCCTCTTTCACACACCTCTGTCCACACACCTAGCAATTCATGAATAATGCATGACATCAGACACCACCTGGGGGGAAAGGTAGGCGGAGCCAACCGATGACTAATGCACGTGTTTGTCAGACGAACGTGATGCATTCAAATAAAAAAGCTATCCTTCCATTCTCCCGTTTTACTCCTTTTTGAATGAGCCTTTCAGATTCTCTCTTTCTCCTTGAATCATCTCCAGTTACCCTGGATTTCAAGTGAATTGGATTACATAAAGAGTTAGACATGCTTTTAAAGCAGTGATGTAGGGAAAGAGAGGGGAAAGAGAGGGGGAAAGAGAGAGAGGGCATAAGAGAGAATGTATTGGAGATAGAACAGGGACAGAGGGAACAGAGGGGACAGAGGACAAAAGAGAGAGGGCAAAAGAAAGAGCATGTATTGGAGGTAGAAAAAGGAGAGAGGGGAGAGAGGGGGAGAGAGGGGAAAGAGGGGGAGAGAGGGGAAAGAGGGGGAGAGAGGGGAGAGAAGGGGAGAGAGGGGAGAGAGGGGAAAGAGGGGGAGAGAGGGGAGAGAGGGGGAGAGAGGGGAAAGAGGGGGAGAGAGGGGAGAGAGGGGGAGAGAGGGGAGAGAGGGGAAAGAGGGGGAGAGAGGGGAGAGAGGGGGAGAGAAGGAAAGAGGGGAGAGAGGGGGAGAGAGGGGGAGAGAGGGGGAGAGAGGGGGAGAGGAATGAGAGAGGTTGGGGAAGAGTGAGATGGTGCTGGGGGGGGGGAGAGAATTAGAAAGAGAAAGGTAGAAAGAGAGAGAGAGAGAGCACAAGTGAAACAGTCATTGTACAAAAGAGAGTGCAGGCCAATTGAGAGACAGGAAAAGAGGGACAAAGGAAGGTAGAGTTCCATGCGGAGGTAGAAAGAGGAAGGGAGAAAGAGAGAAAGAGAGAGGGGGTCGAAGAGAGTGGGATTCAGAGAGAAGAAAGAGAGAGAGAGGGAAAAGGATAGGCTGCCTCTTTTTGTGAATGGAACAAACACTTGAAAAAGTATTTTTTTTCCGAGTGTAACTTGACAGAGCTTATTCCGAGGACATGTCATTTTAAAGTGGTCCAGAGAAAGATGATTTGTCATCTGAAAACTAGGAGACTGGGAGTTCTACATGTACATGTACAATTCAGGAACACTTAATATCTGTTAGGAAATTACAGAGCCTCCTGGGTTGTGCAATAAAGTAGCAAATTGGAAGGATATAAAATTAATGAAACTCAATGGCATCTCAAAAATATGTATTTACTTCTATCAAAAAAATAAATAAATAGAAGTAATAGAACATTATCTAATGGATCAAATGATGCCTTCTAAGGATCAACAATCAGCTTCAAAACTGTCAAAGCAATGTTAATTTCTAATTGATGACGAGATCCAGCCCAATGCACTCCTAGGATTTTCTTCCACAAATAATGACAATGGGCAAAACTGACATCACCGATGGATGAATTACAACACAGTGACACAGTAGGAAACAAAGACATCTCGTTACTCAAGTCCGATAATCATATTAATTTTCCCAGGCACCCATGTTTATACGTCTGCTCAGGAAAAGAGAGGGGGAGAGTGAGAGAGAGAAAGGGAGAGAAGAGAGGGGGGAGATGCGATCTCCTCACAACGGGAATGCTGCAAGCTTCCTTTCTTGTCGTCTGTATGCATGTATGCAAAGTAATTATGCCTACCGCCCGCTAGACATGCATCAGCAAGATGGGGAGATAAAGCACTCATTCATTCAAGCGTGCTAGACAAATAATACCACTCGTATTACTCAGCAGCCCCCTATCCAAAATCCTACAAGATGAAATATATAGGAGGGACGACAAAAATAGATGCAAGACGGCCTGACCGTGTGTGAGTCGGATGAGAAGTGTACGCTGGCGGACGATGCGGGGAAAAACAGGAGAGAGTAAAAAAAGCTGTGACACGTGTATGAGTCACTGCGAGATCGCGTGATTCGATACGCCAATGCCTTATAAGGAATGCTCTTAGTGTAATTGCACGCCGCATCTAAATTGGGAGTAACTGCGAGACGAGACATATGGCTTGGGAAGATATTATACAATGGGTGAAGAAAAATGATGAGGAATGGTCGAATGCAGAGAGAAGGAAAATGAGTGGCCATGATGAAAAGGGAGAAATTAATGTTAGTATTGGAGAAAGAGATACGGCAATTCGACCTAACAATAGATATCTGTGATGTATGTTATGCATCATGCTCCGCAGTTTTCATTCATTCTTTGTGCAAGTATGAGTAACTCCATAATGAAATATTGAAATTAGGTTTTGGGCATTTTGTGGTAAGCGATCATTCGTTATATCATGGAAAAATAAGATGATTCAGAAGTATCATCAAAATAATTGTATTGCTATTGTATACGCTTTCCAGCTGAAAGGAAATATCAATGAGAAATGTTGGAAATCTACCATTTGGTTGCTATCATAATTCAAATGAATATGAATAGAATTTAATTAGACTGACAGCACTGAGAGATATCAGAATATAAATCATCACACAAATCTACTCTAAATGCAAAAAGCTTTAAAATGTTCAATGAGGTCAAAAAAAAGAGAAAAGAAAAGAAGGGAGATCTACATGGAGAGTGATGAAAATACAGTTATGAGATGTATATGAAAAGAAATACAAATGGAAGCATAAAGTGTATGTTGGGACAATAATGCTGATTTCATTCATTCTCTTAGAATTCCTGAGTAAACTGAACATATTTCTTTTTTTTTTGGGGGGGGGGTATCAAAATGGAGGGGGGGGGTTCTTACATTGTACCAAAAACATGAGACTTCCTTGAGAATCACTTTCATTTTCTTTCATCTTCTTTTTTAAGAGAACATTTTGCAGCTTTCAAGAGCTAAATCATTTTCAGCTCCTATGTAATTTTTGGTTATTTATGGACAGACAGAGAGAGGCTGGGGCTGCCAACAAAAAGAAAAAGGAAAGAAGGGAAGAAAGAGAAAGACAGAAGGAGAGAGAAAGAGGGAGAGGAAGAGAGGTACTCTTGCAAAATTGAGAATGTTCCGTCAGTTGCTGCAACAGCGATACATCTGCAAAATTGGAAGCTCAAATGAGAAAATAAAGCACAAAACGAGCCCGAGAAATGAATGAACCGTTTGGCAAGCGACGGACATCGGTAAAAAATCAATACTTCTAGTCCGGGCGTCTCGGCAAATATCCGCAATTATTCTGTCTCCCTTCGAGATATTGGTGAAAAGAGCGGGAGTGAGATCTTAACGGAAATCTTGGCGGGATAATAATGTTAGGCGATGGTATAACGTTTCAGAATTGAACGTGTCCTGATTGGGTGAATTTCGTCTCTGGATAGAGATAGCATGTTTGCTTTTATATGAAAAGGCACCTTTCTGTTAGACACTGATAACACACTCTCTTTACTTTTCATTTTCTTTTCTATCTCCTTTTTTTATTGTCCTGTCTCCTCTCTTTGTCTTACAGATCCTGTTCTATCTTTCCTATCCTTTTCACAGAGTCCCTCTCTTTCTCTCACAATCTTTCATTCAATTTTCACAGTTTTTGCACAATCTGTGGCAATATTGGCGTAAAACAATTGTTATCTATAGGGACCTACAGAATTTCTTTTTGGTTTTCCTACATAAAAGTGAGACTAACATGAAATTAGTTTTGTTTTTACAGAGCACTTTGAAGGCTTCTTAAGTTATTTTTTTCTCTACTTATTTTACTTTCTAGAATTTATTTCTTAAACTGGTGGCACACACATTTATGCTTGTTGAAATGAACTTCCATACCCTGGCCTCTATATGATCATAAAATTCTTACTTAGTATCAGGCTATATCATAGCATGGCTCGCACATAATGTTAAATTACCAAAAATAATCATTGTAGCATTGTAAAGTACTGTTCATAAAATGATTTTTGCCTTTAAGAATCAAATAATTTAGTTGATTGCACATTGGCCACTCCAAACCCAATATCTCATACATGGACAATCCATTTATATCTGTCATCTCATACACGAATAAATCAATAACCTTTTCTGAATGATTACCAAAGTGACTATGTCGTTCATTGCCACTCTTAACCCCACTGCCACAAGCATGCATGTGCATCATGTACATTTCATAAAACACAAATATATCCTTTATTGATTCGCTACTATGTATAACCTTGCTAATGAAGCGCGCTGGAAAAGTCGAAATGAGAATGCACTTAATTAAAGCGATTTGATCGTTACCTATTTGAATGGAATACACATGTACATTGTAGTACTACAGGGGAGCGTTTCATGAAGAGTTTTGTCGGTGCTTTTCACTGACAAATGTTATAAGCAACTGAAAATCCCCGCATCTGATTGGCTGAGAGCAAATTAGTCGGTGAAAATCACCGACAAGACTCTTCATGAAACACTCCCCAGATGTGGCATTCACAGAGGGCTTGGAAACTAAATAGTACATTTCATCACACCATCTTCTATGTTTATTGTAATTTAAAGGTTTGGCAAGCTATGTCAAAAGTAGCATGTGGCACTTTATTGTTCGGTATTTTTTTCAAAGAGTCATCTTTAAAAGTAGAAATTTAGGAAGAACGAATATTTTTCATCATTATGAATCGTTTCCTTTACAGGTGCATGTGTCATGCAAATCTACAATCATGAAGAAGCGTGATGCATCAAGTAGGAAACAATAAATGAATTCAGCAAATTATTTTCACCATCACTGGAACCCAATATTTTCTTTAAACATGGCACAATGACAAGTTTATTCAAACTTCCTATATCTTGCCATCCCAATTGGTCTGAAGGCCAGAAATAAAAGTCAGTCCTACAAAATAATATGGCTGGTAGATACATCTACGTGTATTTGCGGACATTCGTACATGCCTTCGCTGAAATTCAGTTGCTCTCATGTAAAATTATAATTCAATGCCACAGAAAGGACGATCACATAAGCTTTAGCAATTAGTGCGGGACACTGTTCCAATTTGTATGAGGCAGAACACAATTTAAATGTCTGTCCTTATTTAGATCAATTGATCTCTTTGCTCCAGGAATACAACTCTCTCTCAGGTTGGAGTAGTATAGAGAGAGGGAGAGAGGGAGAGAGAAGGGAGGGAGACAGGGAGACGGGAGAGAAGGGGAGAGGGAGAAAAAGGAGGAGAAATGAAGAGAGGAGACGGGGGAGGTAAAGGGAGGGGAGACGGGAGAGAAGGGGAGAGGGAGAGAAAGGAAGAGAAATGAAGAGAGAGAGAGGGAGGTGAAGGGAGGGAAGGGAAGAGAAGGGAAGAGGGAGAGAAAGAAAGAGAAATGAAGAGAGGAGACAGGGGAGGTAAAGGGAGGGTAGACGGGAGAGAAGGGAAGAGGGAGAGAAAGGAAGAGAAATGAAGAGAGGCGAGAGAGGGAGGTGAAGGGAGGGGAGACGGGAGAGAGGGGGAGAGGGAGAGAGGGAGGAGGGGAAGAGGGGGAGAAGGGAGAGAGAGTGAAGAGGAGGGGGTGGACAGTGGGAAAGATGGAAACAGAGATAGGGAGAAAGAGGCAGACACAGAGACAGAGACAGAGAAAAATGTACAAGAGAGGGAAACAGAGCGAGAGAGAGAGGGATGAGTGAAAGTATGTCTGGTTCAATCACTCAAGCTGCTGTGACAAATGCTTTGCCATCAAGATCCTACATGTAAATGCCCATCTAATTAAATTCCTAACTTCAAGTCGGGACTATATATCATTCCTTACTATACCTAGCATCCTACCTCTAATGGCTAACCCTAAACCTACATTTAACTGATATTTCCATAACAATACTTTTGGTAACTCTCTTGAGTTTCATTTGATGCATGAGTGTAAATAAATAATTGTAAATAAGTACTACTGATTTAAAATCTAGAATTTTGTATGATTTTTTCAATGAATTGTAAGATACAGGTTACTCTTTCATTTGTCAAAATTAATTTCATGGATTTTGGCTATTTTTCAACAACTTTAGTAATTCAAATTGGTAAATATTTCAGAATAGATATAATGAGAGTTAACAAGTCTAATACCATGAACATGAAATGAATAAGTGCCTGTGCTTCCTATTTATATTAAATACAGAAAGAATGGGTCACAGCATCTCTCATAGGTCCACGATAGTCAGAGCCACCAACACAATTTATTACAGTGCATCTTGCCAGAGTGCTTTGCTTAAATGCAACAAGAGGGGGCACTATTTCAGAAACTACAATGGACATTTTGAAATAGTTCCTGCAGGCAACTTGCAGGAAACCATGAACTTCAATCCTTCCTGGGAAGGAATTTTAAGTACCTCTACATTTTCGTATTGTTGGAGCTTTTTGCTTTGTTTATCTGTTTGTTTATTCGTTTTTTCTTTTCTTCTAATATTAAAGTGAAGCTCTAAATTAAAGGTTACATTGTGAACACAGCAATTCTTCTTTGTGTTTCAGGAACCAAATTGTGTCAGACTGCAAATTCCCCCCCCCCCTCCAAACTAAATGAATGAATAAAAAAAAAAAATATTTCAAATTTAAAGAAAAATGATGTTGACTTGGAATCTAACATCAATCAGTGTTGAGGAATCACTGAAAATTTCCTCGTGAACAACTTACCCCTTTCAACTGCTCCCCTCCATAACCCCCCCCCCCCCCCCTCTCTCTCTCTCTCTCTCTCTCCCTCCCCTCCTTTCTCTGTCTTTTTTTTTGTGTGTTGTGTGTGTCATTCTCTGACTTCTTTTCCTCTTTCCCACATAGCCTTGTCCCCCATCAGGACTTAAAATATGAAATACATGAAGAGAGAGAGAGAGAGAGAGAGAGAAAAAAAAATTCTTTCTTCATTAGAAGCTTTTTCCTCTTCTAAATAACACAATGTGTCCCCTCGGCAAACAGACACAATAGGCAAGGAAGAAACAAAAATTTCTCAGTTCAAATTCTCTCTCCAGAAACCAGCTGAAGGGCCACACTCCAAGCAATGCCCATAGGAAAGTTGTCCCATTAGAGTTTGCTGCATGCCCTCCTAAGTCCGGTATTTGTGATGCATTACACATACATGTACAACATGTATGAAAGGCCCATCTTTATTGACTAGTTGCTTCAAAGCAAGTAATCTGGTCCCCTTTTCATAAAACTTGTTATCAGTAACAACTGCCACATTTCTATGACAAATTTGCTCCCAGCCACCCAGACGCAAGGATTTCAGTAGCTTACATGCCTACATGGTACAGGCCATTGAAACAAAGCTTCTAATTCCCTCTCATTACCTTAATAACATCAACGCTGTTAATAACATGACTCACCACGTTAATTTCAGTCTGTCATTTCTACACAGTAATGTTTGTAAATATACAGAATTGTGAACACAGAAACTGATTTTGATGTTTGTTTCTTTGTTTGCAATAATGCAAAACTGCAGGTGTGTGTATTATGTGTGCGTGTTGGGGGGGGGGGGAGAAGACTACCTGCGGCCCTTTAAGTTATCCCAATTGTCAGCTGTGGCCTGTGAGCTAAAAATGGTTGGCAACCGCTGATCTAAGACAATATCTCACAGTTTATGAAATAGTACCAGGATGACATTGCAATAATATTTTAATATCTCTTGATTTGAGTGAATATTAGTTGAAGTTGAAATACAAAAATGCAACGAATACAGATGTAGAACCTTTGCAAAATACTTGGAGAAGGAAAGACATGCTTTTTCTCTCCTTGCCTGATGTGCAGGTTAATATAATAAAAGAGGATTTAATTGTGAAAACTGAGGAGCTACGTGTCATGATAATAATATTGGTTTCTTGTAAGGTACTTTAACAATTAAACTGACGAAAGCACTTACAGAATTATTATAACCCCGGTCACTGGATTCAACTGCTAGCACTAATCCACACATTACTATGCACACTCTCCACTCCCTGGGGAACATTCAAGCCAGTCGACCATTTTTACAGGAACGCACATGCTAATCCAATCACACTATGACCTCTGCATCCTACCAGGTACCCAGTTGGCATCCGGGGCAAGGGTGGCAAACGTGGAGTGATGTCTTGCCAAAAGACGGTAGTGCAGGCTAGGATTGGAATCCTCAACCCTTAGATGGAGAGTCAAGTGAATGAACCACCACACCACAGAGCACCTCCATACAAACAATACTGAATGGCTTTTCATTCATGAGACAAAACTGTTTTTAGTACTCGCTTTGAAAATATCTCTCTCGTCATCAAGAAACGTGCCCAATCAGCTTGAACGGCATTCCTTTGCATCCCAACTTTGCATCCCCCTCACAGGCCATTCAATATTACATGAAGAAACTTGGCTTACCTGTGAGCCTACTTGACCAAGGATGGGTTGTGAACTGAGATGTAAGCTTGATGCCAGGCTTTGGAGTAAATTATCATTGGTTAGGCCTGGACCAACACCTGAAGAAAATAAATAGGCACAGGATCATGTATTAGGCACAAGAGGCACAAGATTATGCATCATTCACATGTCAGCAAGTTATGTTATCAATGCATATAGAGTACTTCTCCTACACAATACAGGATAGCTTGCGATAGCTCTTGCCCTGATTTTGATGTTTTAATTTACTTTTTAGCATATCTTTTTTTGGGAAAAAAATAAGTTTAATCTGATGACAATCACAGATACAAAAACATTGAGAGGCCCTGAATATTTTAAAATGTATTTATGATACGGGATAAAGGGTGGGTCTCATTTGACTGATAGCGATGATGATAACAGGATTTTTTTAATGAAAATGCCATAAGTCTGGAAAGGGTCCATGGACCTGATTTGTCAACAAGATATTTCAACTAAAATAAAGACTTCATAAAACAAAACTACTTACTTATTAAACCATCGGGCAGCTCCATTGATTTCAGTATTTCTTCTGTCATGTCACAAGCATTTAGACCCTGTAGTCGCTTCTCCCAGAAGAGCTACAAACAGGAGAAACAGAAGACATTGATTAAAGTTGTTAACAAGAACCTTGATAAATTTTCTTATACATACACTCAATATTATTCTAAGAATAATGAAGGAAGAGAGTTGAATCAAAGAATATTACAATAGAATATTTTGTTGCAACATTTTGTTTTGAATTTATAAACTCAATTCCCTATAGTACTTGTCAATATTTGCATAATGAATAAGCTTCAAAATAAAATATATCTTGTGGTACCTTTAAATTTTATGTTGTTTCTTGTTAGTAAAATCTAAATACTGATTAGAGTAATGTATCTGATTGATGAATTACTTTACATGATATTACGCCTCAAGAATGGAAAATTCTTAGCTTTCACAAAATGAGTGTTTCACAAATTAATTCTAAGCATAGATATTTATATTCTGAACAATGAATCCCATATTTTGGTAATGCTCTTGTCACTTCTGGCTTTATTATCAAATATCTTTAGCTTAATCAGGATGAGAGTATAGTCAAATTTCAACAATGCTAAGGAATCCAAGCAATCTTAATACCATACCACAAATTCAATATGACAACTTTGTGAGAAATTTCTATGCTAGATGGATCCAAGTAAAACATCTCAACATTTGACTAAAAAATGACCAACCTGTTTGGGAGTTTCCTTTGTGTCTTGCTTGGGATCTGCTTTCGTCCTGTTCTTAATGTGGTTTGTCTTGAGTGTGACTGGCTGTTTGAAGATGGATGCTGTCTGTCTAATCGGCAGGACCAGACTAGCATCATGCTTGGTCCCTCGGCTATAGTCATAGTGAATGTTCTTCAGCCTCTTGCTCTTCCTCACACCAGACGACAGGAGCTTCCCCGTACGGAAGTCAAATGCACTGAGGTCGATTGCATCACCGATGAATCGGGCCAGCTGAGGCTTGCTGCGAAGCTTCTTCCCACATGGGCTGTAAAGGTGGCCATGACAAATATTCAAATTAGAACTTTTAATATAATGAGGAAAATTTCAGTCATAAACAAATCAATGTTTCGTCTTTTTCTTTTTCCTTTCTTTGTTTCTTCAATGGCACAGACACAGAAATCTCTTCTCTTATTCCAGCTGAAACTGCAAAAGCAAGTCTCAACCTTTCACAAGCACTGAACCCAGATGGAAGAAATAATCAGACATGTTTGGGCCAAAAGGATTTGTTGGAAAACCTTAAAATGTATTTACTCTCCAAACATTGCAACTTCTTTGACAGTTCTTGGATTGTTGGAAGGAAGTTTTCTGAAGCCAGGTATCTCTGTAGCTTAATTTGGTGCTCTGATCTAACTTTTGTTATTCTTTGCTGTTTACCTACACGGTGTTCTCTATCATTTTGAGGGTGAAGTTTGCTCTTCTATAAAAACTCACATTACTCTTGTGCAAATTACTTAATAACATTAGATACATGTAGACTGAATTTGTATTCTTAATGAGGCATAGGTCTATCTCCTGTTTCATGAGCTTACAGTCTGACCTCGCTTATCCAGCCCTCATTTATCCGAACTCCTCTATTAACCGGCTGCGTCTCCCGGCCAGCTTCCCTCTTATATTCTTCACCCAATTCACCTAAAAGCCTAGGAGACGGAAACATTGTGGGCAATTTTCAGTTTTGTTTTATTTTATTTTCATCTCGTACAAACAGAAAGATATTATTGCTCAATTACAATCATCCACAACACCAAGGAAATAGATTTTTTCCAGCAGATAGACCGCTCTACCTATAAATTTTCATAGAAAAGTTGTCCCACTACATTATTCTCATAAGCCGCCATTTCACTTACCTGTATACAGATGGGCGCCATTCCCGACGTGGCCGGATAAGCGAGGTCGGACTGTACTTTACTGTACTTTACTGTGCAACCCACAACACTAGTATACAAGCACATCTGTTTCTTCATGTCTGATCATGAGCAACTCCAAGGTATTCAATTATGTACATAATTGTCAGAATGAGTTCATTTAGTACCATGCAAAAATGTGTGACAGTTAATTACACCAATAATTGTATAACAAGGTTTCCATTGCAATTAAAATGACTGCATAAGCTTGATTTTTCAGAAAGTGAGCCCTCTACGCTGTAATCGAGTTATCGCATATCTCACCAAACAAGAATTGTCTACAATCCTACACTCACACACTCACATATATTGGTGGTACGGGGGACTTGCCGCTTTGACGACCCCCTTTTTCAGACCTCGATTTCCGTTCCAAAGCATAGCATTTTCTTCTTGAGAAAAAAGAAGAAAGAAATCCGTTCCAAAGCATAGCATGTTTTTCGTTTCGCAGTTCTGGCCGCATTGCTTTGTTTAATGAGCTTCATTTTTGGTGAAAAGCGGCACGTAGGCCAGCCAGCGCTGTCCGACCATCGCCTCTGCGCGAGCGCACCCGGCGCCCATGCCGCCGGGCTAGTAGCTGCATGCACGCATGCCCATTCCATAGGGATACATACCCATTCACACGCAGGCGAACCATTTTAAAGACCCGCCCCATTTTCATAAACATTTGTCGTTCCGAAGCCGTTCTGAAGTGAAAGACCCTCCTTTTCACAAAAAGCCCGTTCTAAAGCCCCTGTTTTTTTGTCTCGCCCACATTCATACCTACCACTATTGTTTTGGGGTCGAGTGCCCCCCCCCCCCGGGCTGAAACTGCTTTATTTAAAAGAAGGCAGTGTATACAGCCACACGCGTGTGGTTGTATCCACAGCATCGATATGAGGATACAGCCACACCTGTCTGAATTCCCACTTGAAGTCTGTGCCGTGACAGCTATCGCTAGTGTGCACTGCACTGCACAACGATGGTATGTGTTGCGACTTGCAAAACTTGGATCGTCACGAAGGTTTTATCTCTCGATTTCACTTATTATACAAACAATATTTTCACTTCATTCTCACCTGGTCAGCAAGCAGGTGACAATATAGTACAATATTGTTTGTAAAATTGTATTTCAGTGAATTTCAAGAGATAAAACCTTTGTGACGATCCAAGTTTTGGGGTTTGGCAACACAGGCACATCGCTTGTGCAGTGCATACATACACACTAACGATAGCTGTAGCGGCGCAGAGTATAAGTGGGAATTCAGTTGAGTGTGGCTGTATCCTCATGTCGATGCTGTGGATATAACCACACGCGTGTGGCCGTAAGGTAAAGACACACGCGTGTGGCTGTATACACTGCCTTAATAAAAGAAAACAAGCTAAAAATAATCTTGTCTTTGAATAATTCGACGCAAATGATTCAGTTTTTCTTGGTATAGATCTATGTTACCTTAAAAACAGATGCATATGATTCACCCATTCTCCCAAGAAACTATTATTATGTTCATTAATTTTCAAGTGGGCGCGAAGCGCAATGCAATGCCAATGGTGCCGACACATCACAACAAACACGCCATTCTATTCACGTGGGACTACACAAGTCTGTATTCCACACAAAGGCTACACCGGGCGCGGATTGAGAAGAAATAAAATCACAAATTTACGCATATTCACCTGTAGTAGTATACATCAGTCTTTCCAGCAGAAAGTCCAGATTTTCTTATCACCTCTTCTCTCTTCCAGCCGGTCGGTAACCCTGGACAATCTTGCAATCCTTTGGTGTCTATTCTCTCGTCGCTGTCCATATTTTCCACCGGTACCATTGTACTAACCTTTATATACCGCAGATGGCGCTCTCCATCTTTCGATCACTGATCTTTTTCCGTTTTTTGTCCTGGATTCATTTTGTTTGTTTGTTTGTTTTTCTTTCCGTTTTACCTTAAAAATAATTTCAGATACTGCTTTCTGTTTTCTGTATTTCCTAATTTTTATTTTTATTATTGTGTAATGCGTTTTTATTGTCTTTTGTAACTTTTACCCCTGCCCGGGCTCTAGTATCAACAATGGCTTAGCCAGGAATTTTCAACAGGGGAGGGGGGGGGGGGGGGGGGCTAAGGCGAGGGAACGAAGCAACCAAGCGGGGGAGGGTGGGGGAGGGGGTATCCCCCTCCCACGGTAAGGAGATTTTTGAAAATTTGTGCATGAAAATGACATTTTCTGCACACTAAAATTCAGTATTGGGGTAACTTATATGAGAAGTGGCATATGGGGGGGGGGGGGAGGCAAGGCGAGGAGGGTGTGGGAGGAGGGTATCCCCCCTCCTACGGTAGGGAGATTTTTGAAAATTCGTGCATGAAAATGCCATTTTCTGCACACTAAAATTCAGTATCAGGGGTAACTTATATGAGAAGTGGCATATTTACTTTTTACTTTCATTTTGCAGGGTAGGGGTAGGGTAAGTCATGTGAAGTGGACTCGATGAAAGTTTTTTATTTATTATTATTTTTATTTTTTATCTTTTTTTTTTTTTTTTTTTTGCTCGCCGATCAACAGGGGGCCATGGCCCCCTTGTGCCCCCCCCCCCTTAGCTGCGCCAGTGAGTATCAAAGACAAGGGAAACGAAACTCATCGCATAGCCTCGGGAATAATTATTTTACACAGTCATGACAGTGGATGAAGTGATCACTCACGACAGTTCCAAAATTAATTGATTACTAAAAAATTCAAACCGTACGGGAATATTTTCGGGGTGGGAGGAGGCTGTTGGTGTTGTTTGTTTTGTTTTGTTTTTGTTTGCTTTGGGGAGAGGTTTGTGGATTTTCTTGCTTGTTTGCTTTGTTTTGCTTTGGCTTTTCTTTGGGGGGGGGGGTGTTGGAATTTTGGGAATCAAAGTCAAGATCTGGTGATCATTTTTTTTTCAGAATTTTCCGTGAATTGTACTCCCCTGGCCCCAAATTATTTTCCAGGAGCCACCCCTAATATTTGTCGTCCGTCATGTTCCTGAATGTAGGAAGAATATTATCTTTCTTAACCAGTAAATCTTTTAGACGTCTGTAAGCTTGATGATCTATAGTTTAAGATGAAGATTTACATGTATACTTGTACAGAGAGTTACTCAAGTTATTTGTGCATTATAATTCTGTTTCAATGTACTGTAGAAGATGGAAACAATAATAATCTGCAAGGACGTTGTAGTATTAATCTTATTCCTTATTTATTTATTGTTCATTAGTGAAAGACTGTCTCTGTAAAGCATGAATTTTCTGGTGAACCTATTTTACTTTCTTGAGAGTCATCCACCCTTTTCAATGTCGAATTAATCTCACTGTTAATTTTAAAATAATCAATCAAATGAAATACTGTGCATTTACATTGTTCTATAATTTCGATTACATTTATTCAACTCCTGCTATATAGTATTGTTACAGGTATACTTTATGCTGCATTTTTATTTGTGAATTCATGATGCATCAGCTAGCTAGCATGCTACCTCAAATAGTTTTGATACATCACCTTATCAATTAAAATCGTGTCTTTGTTTCTTGCAATTCGCTGCCAGCCGTTGATTGAAAATAAAAGGAATGGCTTCCTCTCTCCACTGGCGTAGCTAGGATTTTTTTCAGGGGGGCACTAGGGGGGGGAGCCTTGAAATTTTGTAGGGGGGCACCCGAAATAATTTTTGGGCACACACACATACACACGCACCCACCCCCCCCCCCACACACACATAATATTTTCTATTTTGCGAGCGAGCGAAAATAACGACTTTATTTTGTCATCAAAATACAGTTTAGACATTTAATTTTTTGAATGGTATATTTGGTCACCACTCTACCATATAGGAAACCGGTACATCTCGCTGGTCCATGCTGTCTCAAACCATCCTGCTTCTAAATATGAAGAGCGAGCGAAGCGAGCAAGACAATTTTGAAATCCTCACTTACAAAAAGTCTACATTTCGGTATTGCTTTACCTTTTTTTTGCCTGCTGATAGTGAGATACTTGGGCTTTATTTTTCCCTTTAATTTTCTTTTCCTACCTCATGATTTTTGTGGGGGGGGGGGAACCTGGGAGGCACAGAAAATTTATAGGGGCACGTGCCCATCCAGGCCTTCCCTTAGCTACGCCCCTGCCTCTCTCCCGTGCACCATCTCTCCCATCCAAATGCAAACATTTCCTCCTCTCTCTTTCATTCTATCTCTTTAAATCTTCCTCTTTTCCTTTCAAATTCCCTTTTTCTCTAATGTATTTATAATTATGTTTGTTCCATCTCCCTTTTTCAGATCATTCTCTAGTATATCTTAATTTCTGTCACTTCCTTTCTGCCTTTTTAAAACAATCCTTCTATCTTTC
>CM057156.1:20747345-20780393 GCA_029962745.1 Echinometra lucunter
CTCTCTCTCTCTCTCCTCCTTTCTCTGTCTTTTTTGTGTGTGTGTTGTGTGTGTCATTCTGACTTCTCCTCTTTCCCTCAAACCACCACAGCCTTGTTCCCCATCAGGACTTAAAATATGAAACAGTGAGCAATGGTTTGATATGGCGTGCGATTACAAACGAAGACGAGGGAATAGATCGGGCGTTCTTGTACGTTTGTGTGCGCTCCTCGGGGTGTAAAAAAGCGACCAGGTCCGTCCGGATTTCAGTACGGCCATAGAAGTCATCCACACAACATGCCTACAGTGAACGTCACAGTCACAGTCACAGTCACAGTGAGCAGCTCAGAACTCGCCAAATTATTCGTCTGGTCATTCGCTCGCATTCGCAATCCATAGTTTGTCTTAGTATCTCTTAGCCTTGTCTTCGTGTATGTATCGCTATTAAAATTTAGTAAAAGTTAGTATTGGTTTCCCTTCGCATAGAAGATGGCAAGCGAAAATCCGTTTGTCATAGTATCTTCGTTTCCATGCGCAACTCATATGTTGTCATCGTGTTGCTTCGTTAAGGGTTCTTTTGAGATTGGTCCACTTTGGCAAAAAGCGCGATGAGGGACTATGCACGACAATAACACACGAACGATAAACGAATGATTACCGCAGACTAAATAAGAGATGCGAATTCAAACAGATGACCAACGATTTTCCAATTCGTCGGGAAATTTTAAACATGTTCAAAATTTCCGTGCGAATTTGAATAATCGCAGCTGTTAGTTCAGAAGGTGTACGAACCCAAACACGAAGGGTAAATATGATTTACTATCAGTTACCATTGAAAACGATTTTTAAAAAAATGCCTTTCGCCAGCCATCGCAAGGCATATTTCAGGCAATTCGGTTAGGTGTGAGGGGGCTTTATGACAATATCTCACAGTTGTTTTAAATAGTACCAGGATGACATTGCAATATTGTTTTAATATCTCATGATATGAGTGAATATTAGTTGAAGTTGAAATACAAAAATGCTACAAATACATATGTAGAACCTTTGCAAAATACTTGGAGAGGGAATGTGCAAGTTAATATGATAAAAGAGGATTTAATTGTGACAACTGAGGAGCTATGTGTCATAATAATAATACTGGTTTCTTGTAAGGTACTTTAACAATTAAACTGACGAAAGCACTTACAGAATTATTATAACCCCGGTCACTGGATTCAACTGCTAGCACTAATCCACACATTACTATGCACATTCTCCACTCCTTGGGGAACATTCAAGCCAGTCGACCATTTAAACAGGAACGCACATGCTAATCCAATCACACTATGACCTCTGCATCCTACCAGGTACCCAGTTGGCATCCGGGGCAAGGGTGGCAAATGTGGAGTGATGTCTTGCCAAAAGATGGTAGTGCGGGCTAGGATTCGAATCCTCAACCCTTAGATGGAGAGTCAAGTGAATGAACCACCACACCACACAGCACCTCCATACAAACAATACTGAATGGCTTTTCATTCATGAGACAAAACTGTTTTTAGTAATCGCTTTGAAAATATTTCTCTCGTCATCAAGAAACGTGCCCTATCAGCTTGAACGGCATTCCTTTGCATTTGCATCCCCCTCACAGGCCATTCAATATTACATGAAGAAACTTGGCTTACCTGTGAGCCTACTTGACCAAGGATGGGTTGTGAACTGAGATGTAAGCTTGATGCCAGGCTTTGGAGTAAATTATCATTGGTTAGGCCTGGACCAACACCTGAAGAAAATAAATAGGCACAAGATCATGTATTAGGCACAAGAGGCACAAGATAACGCATCATTCACATGTCAGCAAGTCATGTTATCAATGCATATAGAGTACTTCTCCTACACAATAGAGGATAGCTTGTGATAGCTCTTGCCCTGATTTTGATGTTTTAATTTACTTTTTAGCATATCTTTTTTGGGGAAAAAAATAAGTTTAATCTGTTGACAATCACAGATACAAAAACATTGAGAGGCCCTGAATATTTTAAAATGTATTTATGATACGGGATAAAGGGTGGGTCTCATTTGACTGACAGCGATGATGATAACAGGATTTTTTTAATGAAAATGCCATAAGTCTGGAAAGGGTCCATGGACCTGATTTGTCAACAAGATATTTCAACTGAAATAGAGACTTCATAAAACAAAATTACTTACTTATTAAACCATCGGGCAGCTCCATTGATTTCAGTATTTCTTCTGTCATGTCACAAGCATTTAGACCCTGTAGTCGCTTCTCCCAGAAGAGCTACAAACAGGAGAAACAGAAGACATTGATTAAAGTTGTTAACAAGAACCTTGATAAATTTTCTTATACATACACTCAACATTATTCTAAGAATAATGAAGGAAGAGAGTTGAATCAAAGAATATTACAATAGAATATTTTGTTGCAACATTTTGTTTTGAATTTATAAACTCAATTCCCTATAGTACTTGCCAATATTTGTATAATGAATAAGCTTCAAAATAAAATATATCTTACGGTACCTTTAAATTTTATGTTGCTTCTTGTTAGCAAAATCTAAATACTGATTAGAGTAATGTATCTGGTCGATGAATTACTTTACATGAAATTACACCTCAAGAATGGAAAATTCTTAGTTTTCACAAAATGAGTGTTCACAAATAAATTCTAAGCATAGATATTTATATTCTGAACAATGAATCCCATATTTTGGTAATGCTCTTGTCACTTCTGGCTTTATTATCAAATATCTTTAGCTTAATCGGGATGAGAGTATAGTCAAATTTCAACAATGCTAAGGAATCCAAGCAATCTTAATTCCATACCACAAACTCAATATGACAACTTTGTGAAAAATTTCTATGCTAGATGGATCCAAGTAAAACATCTCAACATTTGACTAAAAAATGACCAACCTGTTTGGGAGTTTCCTTTGTGTCTTGCTTGGGATCTGCTTTCGTCCTGTTCTTAATGTGGTTCGTCTTGAGCGTGACTGGCTGTTTGAAGATGGATGCTGTCTGTCTAATCGGCAGGACCAGACTAGCATCATGCTTGGTCCCTCGGCTATAGTCATAGTGAATGTTCTTCAGCCTCTTGCTTTTCCTCACACCAGACGATAGGAGCTTCCCCGTACGGAAGTCGAATGCACTGAGGTCGATTGCATCACCGATGAATCTGGCCAGCTGAGGCTTGCTGCGGAGTTTCTTCCCACATGGGCTGTAAAGGTGTCCATGAAAAATATTCAAACTAGAACTTTTAATACAATATAATGAGAAAAATTTCAGTCATAGACAAATCAATGTTTCGTCTTTTTCCTTTTACTTTCTTTGTTTCTTCAATGGCACAGACACAGAAATCTCTTCTCTTATTCTAGCTGAAACTGCAAAAGCAAGTCTCAACCTTTCACAAGCACTGAACCCAGATGGAAGAAATAATCAAACATGTTTGGGCCAAAAGGTTTTGTTAGAAAACCTTAAAATGTATTTACTCTCCAAATATTGCAACTTCTTTGACAGTTCTTGGATTGTTGGAAGGAAGTTTTCTGCAACCAGGTATCTCTGTAGCTTAATTTGGTGCTCTGATCTAACTTTTGTTATTCTTTGCCGTTTACCTGCACGCTGTTCTCTGTCATTTTGAGGGTGAAGTTTGCTCTTCTGTAAAAACTCACATTACTCTTGTGCAAATTACTTAATAACATTAGATAGACTGAATTTGTATTCTTAATGAGGCATAGGTCTATCCTGTTTCATGAGCTTACAGTCTGACCTCGCTTATCCGGCCCTCATTTATCCGAACTCCTCTATTAACCAGCTGTGTCTCCCGGCCAGCTTCCCTCTTATATTCTTCACCCAATTCACCTAAAAGCCTAGGAGACGGAAACATTGTGGGCAATTTTCAGTTTTGTTTTATTTTATTTTCATCTCGTACAAACAGAAAGATATTATTGCTCAATTACAATCATCCACAACACCAAGGAAATAGATTTTTTCCAGCAGATAGACCGCTCTACCTATAAATTTTCATAGAAAAGTTGTCCCACTACATTATTCTCATAAGCCGCCATTTCACTTACCTGTATACAGATGGGCGCCATTCCCGACGTGGCCGGATAAGCGAGGTCGGACTGTACTTTACTGTACTTTACTGTACAACCCCACAATACTAGTATACAAGTACATCTGTTTCTTTATGTCTGATCATGAGCAACTCCAAGGTATTCAATTATGTACATATACATAATTGTCAGAATGAGTTCATTTAGTACCATGCAAAAATGTGTGACAATTAATTACACCAATAATTGTATATCAAGGTTTCCATTGCAATTAAAATGACTGCATAAGCTTGATTTTTCAGAAAGTGAGTCCTCTACGCTGTAATCGAGTTATCGCATATCTCACCAAACAAGAATTGTCTACAATCCTTTTCGCTGCCTCCTGTCAGCAGAATTGATGGGAAATTATGGATTTCCTTTTTTGATATTATGTTTTCCAAGACCGGAAAGAAGAATTTACTGTATTTCATTGATATTTTAGCACTGGTATTTGTATATGTACATGTAAATCAAATGCAGTTTTGAGTGAATAAAAGTGAATTTTTCGAAGGGGGTGTTTTGCTCTGTTGTACGATTTGATTATGTGCGTTCATACACACAAAGTAGTAAAGTCGATGAGTAATTTTGTACTAGACTACTGTCTGCTGAGGCCCGAGGGAGAGGCCAAGTGAATGCTGAAACCCCGAGGGTGGGGGTGGGGGGGGGGGGGGGGTTGGGGGGCACTCACATATATTGGTGGTACGGGGGACGTGCTGCTTTGACGACCCCCTTTTTCAGACCTCAATTTCCGTTCCAAAGCATAGTATTTTCTTCTTATTGAGAAAAAAGAAGAAAGAAATCCATTCCAAAGCATAGCATGTTTTTCGTTTCGCCGTTGCGGCCGCATTGCTCTGTTTAATGAGTTTCATTTTTGGTGAAAAGCGGCACGTAGGCCAGCCAGCGCTGTCCGACCATCGCCTCTGCGCGAGCGCATCTGGCGCCCATGCCGCCGGGCTAGTAGCTGCATGCATGCATGCCCATTCCATAGGGATACATACCCATTCACACGCAGGCGAACCGTTCTAAAGACCCCCCGTTTTCATAAACATTTGTCATTCCAAAGCCGTTCCGAAGTCAAAGACCCTCCTTTTCACAAAAAACCCATTCCAAAGTCCCCGTTTTTTTTTTGTCTCGCCCACGGCACATACCTACCACTATTGTTTTGGGGTCGAGTGCCCCCCCCCCCCCCCCCCCCCCCCCCCCCCGGGCTGAAACTGCTTTATTTAAAACTAAAAGAAAACAAGCTAAAAATAATCCCGTCTTTGAATAATTCGACGCAAATAATTCAGTTTTTCTTGGTATAGATCTATGTTACCTTAAAAACAGATGCATATGCATACCCATTCTCCAAAGAAACTATTATTATGTTCATTAATTTTCAAGTGGGCGCGAAGCGCAATGCAATGCCAATGGTGCCGACACATCACAACAAACACGCCATTCTATTCACGTGGGACTACACAAGTCTGCATTCCACACAAAGGCCACACCGGGCGCGGATTGAGAAGAAATAAAATCACAAATTTACGCATATTCACCTGTAGTAGTATACATCAGTCTTTCCAGCAGAAAGTCCAGATTTTCTTATCACCTCTTCTCTCTTCCAGCCGGTCGGTAACCCTGGACAATCTTGCAATCCTTTGGTGTCTATTCTCTCGTCGCTGTCCATATTTTCCACCGGTACCATTGTACTAACCTTAATATACCGCAGATGGCGCTCTCTATCTTTTGATCACTGATCTTTTTCCATTTTTTGCACTGGATTCATTTTGTTTGTTTGTGTTTTTCTTTCCGTTTTACTTTAAAAATAATTTCAGATACTGCTTTCTGTTTTCAATATTTCCTAATTTGTATTTTTAGTATTGTGTAATGCGTTTTTATTGTCTTTTGTAACTTTTACCCCTACCCGGGCTCTAGCATCAACAATGGCTTAGCCAGGAATTTTCAACAGGGGGGGGGGGGGGGGGGGGGGGGGGGGGGCTAAGGCGAGGGAGCGAAGTGACCAAGCGGGGGGGGGGAGGGTGGGGGAGGGGGTATCCCCCCTCCCACGGTAAGGAGATTTTTGAAAATATGTGCATGAAAATGGCATTTTCTGCATACTAAAATTCAGTATTGGGGTAACTTATATGAGAAGTGGCATAGGGGGGAGGCAAGGCGAGGAGGGTGTGGGAGGAGGGTATCCTCCCTCCCACGGTAGGGAGATTTTTGAAAATTCGTGCATGAAAATGGCATTTTCTGCACGCTAAAATTCAGTATCAGGGGTAACTTATATGAGAAGTTGCATATAGGTGGACCAAGGAGAGGGAGCGAAGCAACCGAGCAGGGGGGGGGGGTATGGAAGGGGTATCCCCCCTCCTACGGTAGGGAGATTTTTGAAAATTCGTGCATGAAAATGCCATTTTATGCACACTAAAATTCAGTATCAGGGGTAACTTATATGAGAAGTGGCATATTTACTTTTTACTTTCATTTCGCTGGGTAGGGGTAGGCTAAGTTATGTGAAGTGGACTCGATGAAAGTTTTTTGTATTATTATTTTTATCATTATTATTTTTTTTTATCTTTTTTTTTTTTTGCTCGCCGATCAACAGGGGGCCATAGCCCCCTTGTGCCCCCCCCCCCTTAGCTGCGCCTGTGAGTATCAAAGACAAGGGAAACTCATCGCATAGCCTCGGGAATAATTATTTTACACAGTCATGACAGTGGATGAAGTGATCACTCACGACAATTCCAAAATTAATTGATTACTAAAAAATTCAAACCGTACGGGAATATTTTCGGGGTGGGAGGAGGCTATTGGTGTTGTTTGTTTTGTTTTGTTTTTGTTTGTTTGGGGGAGAGGTTTGTGGATTTTCTTGCTTGTTTGCTTTGTTTTGCTTTGGCTTTTCTTTTGGGGGGTGTTAGAATTTTTGGAATCAAAGTCAAGATCTGGTGATCATTTTTTTTTCAGAATTTTCCGTGAATTGTACTCCCCTGGCCCCAAATTATTTTCCAGGAGCCACCCCTAATATTTGTCGTCCGTCATGTTCCTGAATGTAGGAAGAATATTATCTTTCTTAACCAGTAAATCTTTTAGACGTCTGTAAGCTTGATGATCTATAGTTTAAGATGAAGATTTACATGTATACTTGTACAGAGAGTTACTCAAGTTATTTGTGCATTATAATTCTGTTTCAATGTACTGTAGAAGATGGAAACAATAATAATCTGCAAGGACGTTGTAGTAGTAATCTTATTCCTTATTTATTTATTGTTCATTAGTAAAAGACTGTCTCTGTAAAGCATGAATTTTCTGGTGAACCTTTTTACTTTCTTGAGAGTCATCCACCCTTTTCAATGTCGAATTAATCTCACTGTTAATTTTAAAATAATCAATCAAATGAAATACTGTGCATTTACATTGTTCTATAATTTCGATTACATTTATTCAACTCCTGCTATATAGTATTGTTACAGGTATACTTTATGCTGCATTTTTATTTGTGAATTCATGATGCATCAGCTAGCTAGCATGCTACCTCAAATATTTTTGATACATCACCTTATCAATTAAAATCGTGTCTTTGTTTCTTGCAATTCGCTGCCAGCCGTTGATTGAAAATAAAAGGAATGGCCTCCTCTCTCCACTGGCGTAGCTAGGATTTTTTAGGAGGGGGGCACTAGGGGCCTTGAAATTTTGTAGGGGGGCACCCGAAATAATTTTTGGGCACACACACACACACACAATATTTTCTATTTTGCGAGCGAGCGTAGTTTAGACATTTAATTTTTTGAATGGTATATTTGGTCACCACGTCATCTCGCTGGTCCATGCTGTCTCAAACCATCCTGCTTCTAAATATGAAGAGCGAGCGAAGCGAGCAAGACAATTTTGAAATCCTCACTTACAAAAAGTCTACATTTCGGTATTGCTTTACCTTTTTTTCGCCTGCTGATAGAGAGATACTTGGGCTTTATTTTCCCCCTTTTTTTTCTTTTCCTACCTCATGATTTTTGTAGGGGGGGCACCTGGGAGGCACAGAAAATTTATAGGGGGCACGTGCCCACCCAGGCCCTCCCGTAGCTACGCCCCTGCCTCTCTCCCGTGCACCATCTCTCCCATGCAAATGCAAACATTTCCTCCTCTCTTTCATTCTATCTCTTTAAATCTTCCTCTTTTCCTTTCAAATTCCCTTTGTATTTATAATTATGTTTGTTCCACCTCCCTCTTTCAGATCATTCTCTAGTTTATCTTAATTTCTGTGACTTCCTTTCTGCCTTTTTAAAACAATCCTTCTATCTTTCTTCTCTTATTTCGTTTCAGTCTCCCATCTTTCAATTTCCGTTTTTCTCTCTCCTTCTGTGTGGGGGTGTGTGTGTCCGTCTGTATGTCTGTCTGTCTGTCTGTCTCTCTCTCTTTCTCTCTCTCTCTCTCTCTCTCTGCGTACCATTATCAGGATTATGAAGTGCAATTATTGACATTGGAGAAGAGGGGAGGAAGAAGGAAAGTTGAAGTGAGATAAAGAGAGGGGAGGAGAGAGATGGGAGGGAGAGAGAGATAAAGAGAGAGAGAGAGAAAAAAAAATGAGGGGCGACAGAAGGAAAGGGGGGGTAAGGATTGAGGGTCATACCCGTAGAAGATACAGGCAAAGAGTACTGATGATCATCAATAACTATTTGTCATTATTGCAACTTCAGAGTAAGGTTCATTCTGTTTACCTGCCTTACCGTGCACATAAAGTAGAAGTCACGGTTATAGTCATTACACATGCATATCCTTTCCATCCGAAAAAGGGAAATTCTTTAGGTAAAGAAGACTACCTGACAGAAGTATATTGAAAATTATTTTGTTGAACTCAATATACCGCACAACGATGTAACTTCGTGGAATGCAATGCGTTAAATGAATTCGTGACTACAACTTTTAGTTTCTATTTCAAACATTATATTCATCATGTATTTTTACAGTGCGAGATAAGGCACACGGAGTTCAGCCTTGACTTTCCCAGAATGTTTGATTTCCACATAATATTAACAATGGATGCACTCCAATACTCCAATACAAATCAATGTTTATTACCATATGATATTTGTCATTGACAAACATTATTTGAACTCTAACCTTCATCTTTCATAAATATACGGATCATTAAAGGTGAAATCCTGCAGATACGTTGCATTTCCTTGTCAGTCTGATATGAAAGTGATACTATCCTTAAAATGGATAGTTACATATATTATTCGCAATTTCCAATGACGATTTTACTATACAAGTTAAAACATGCTCTCGCTGGCTTGACGATAATTTCACCACTCTAAACAAAGGAGATTTTGTTAAAAGGAATTTTGTTCATTCATTCTGTTTTTAGATGAAAAAATGAAATGAAATATTTGAATTCAACCAACACTAATTTCAAATTAGAATTGTGATTGTCATGTCCACGTAATATACGTAGGAGAGATGACGAGAAAAAAGGGGCATGCAATTCAAATCATAATCATAATTATAGAAATTTATCATGTATGACATGGAATACATTTAGGCTTCCTGGAATTTCTATGAATGTTCAAAGGAAATTTTGGCTAATCGACATAAATAACACATCTTTGAAATGGCTGGCGCTCTATCAAGCACATTGGGTAGCTACAGAAACCACATTTTCCTGACCATACATTCGTATGTCTCGCTCATCAGGAATTAAAACGTCTGTATCCGACAAGAGGTCCGGCGAACATTTTTTGTGCTCATCAATCATCAAAATATGCACAGGATTTCTACTTATTTATTCTACTGCGTTTATTCATCATTTATTCGGCATTTCAAAATACAAGTACAATACAGAATAATACGAAAATTACACACTCTAAAAACGATTCAGTAAAAGAAAATATGACTAGATTAAGGGTCAGCTGTGTTCAACTATGTCTAGTCAAATATTCTAGTCAAAACTGACTGTCTATTAGTCAAAATACGACTAGAAAATAGTAAAGAATGACTGAAAAATAGTCAGAAATGACTAAAATAATAGTTACACTCAGCTGACCCTTTCGTCTAGTTAGTTTTGACTGAATCGTTTTAAGAGTGCAGCAATTACAGGAATAAACATATTAAAGAAAGGACCTGGATCAGAATTAATGAGGCTGCCTAGGCTTGGAAAAGGTTGACTAAATTACCATGACCCACAGGTATTCCTTCCCACATCCCTTCAACTACATTCAGGTCAGGATAAGATATGGGGTTCGGTTGGATTTAGGTTAGGATTAGGGTAAGGGTCAGGTTTAGGGTTAGGGTTAGATACTGTGTGATTGGTCAAGGGTTGAAGCTAAAAATTCCGTTAGTGTCGGATGTTGAGAGCTGAGAAATTGTCGCCGAATATATAGCGTTGGTGACCCGACATTGCTCTAGCTTTTATTTCGTCGAGGATACGCGGGCTGCTTGCGCTTAGGCTAACACGGCAGGGTTGTTCGGGGGCGGCGCCAGGGTATTTTGATGGGAGGGGGGCAAGATGACCAGTAGGTGAGTTTATTTACGTTTTAAATGAAAATAGGGGTATTATAATGTTACATGACCCAACCCTCTCTTTTCCCATACTGTTCTTTCTTCTTTCACCTCTTTTTTCGTTCTTTGTCTCCTCTTCCCCCCCTTTTTTTTTTGGTCACTTGAAAAATCATAAGGGGCGGTCGCCCCTGGGGTTGTTGTAGTGTTTGATCATTATGGTATGTACATGAAAGTGAAGCAGGGGTAATGTCGTCGGAGCATGTTTCGTATTACTCGCTTGTGTCGTGGAGCTGATAGATACAGTCAACCTTGGGAAACACATTCTATTGCGCTGTCTCCATCGTGACACGCATTTAATTTCATCATCTTTTCATTCAACACGAAGGACTTTGCCTTGGCAACCTGTTCTATGCATGTCTATTCTAATCCACAAGTATCATGTAATTTATTAGATTAATTTACTGCGCAACATACAGACAATGAGCATGATCAGTTATATTTCATGGCTATTCTCAGATGATAATAACGAATATCATATGCTAACTGGGTCGACAAGGTCAAATGTGGCTCATTTTTGGTGTAACATTGTTTTCTGAAAATAATAAATCGGTAACTGCGCTTCTTCAGTAATATCGTTAACCCATTCATGACAGAGGTCCACATTTTGTGGTTTGGCCTAATATCTTTTGATGCAGAGCCTTAAAAATCATAGCAAATACAAGAGCAGAAAGAGCAGAAAATCCTACACAAACTGTGCCCATTTTGGTTGCGTCAGTAATTGTTGTTTGATGCTGAAATTTTTTAAAGGAAAATAAGCATTAAAATCCTTAGATTGGCAATGCGATGGAAAGTTTAGAATCACCGTTTTCTCAGCAAATTGGCAACATTTTGACTTCTCATCATACTTTCTGTCAATTTATATTCATTTCAGATACATCATGTTTTATGAGAAAAATGTAGCAATAAAATAAAAATGTTGGTGTTGCCAATTTGAAGAATAAAAGCTGATCAAATTAGGGTTTAAATAATTCCTGTCACGAATGGGTTAACGAAACAAAAGAGGAAACGATCTGCAGGATGCATATTTCCTTCGCAAAGAAGGATCTCGAAATTTACATAAAGGCCAAATTAGATGCATATACCTCCATGTGTTATACAGTTCAAGAAATGTTAAACAAATTAGATGCATATACCTCCATGTGTTATACAGTTCAAGAAATGTTAAACAAATTAGATGCATATACCTCCATGTGTTATACAGTTCAAGAAATGTTAAACAAATTAGATGCATATACCTCCATGTGTTATACAGTTCAAGAAATGTTAAACAAATTAGATGCATATACCTCCATGTGTTATACAGTTCAAGAAATGTTAAACATTGATACTAAAACAAATTATTCCTCAGACTCTGCCTCCAAATCATGTCATTGTTTTTCTGAGCCATGGCTAACGTGACAACATCACCAAGGTCTTGTTTCGTCGAAGTCCGTCTCAAATATCTGACTTTCCGCATCTCCCGCCACCATTTCTCGATTCGCTTGGCGTACTCGTCCTCTGTTTCGTGCTCCTTCCGCTTCAGCTGATCAGCCGGGATATCCATCTTCATCCTCTCCCTCATACGATCGTTCTTCCGACGTCGTATCTCCTTCCGGAGGTCGTTGATGTCGGCGCCCTGGGACGCGGCGTCCATCAACTCCGCCTGCGATAGCGACGTTAACGCGATTTTCTTCTTGGGAGTGGGAGGAACGAAGATCTGACGTCTTTGAGCAAAGTCCCGATCTCGTTTGATCTTCTCCTCGATGTCGGACATGAGTTCGTCCTTGCGACGTTGAAGATGCATCAGTTGTAAACCGTTCTCGATGACCATGAGATTGCGCATGTCGATTCGTGTCCGTTCTTTCTTGATAGCGTCCATGGCGTCGCGGAAGACGCTGGTACTGGTTTGATTACCAGAGGAGATGGATGATGAGTTGCGGCTGTGATCAGGGCTCCCGACGCTTCGGGATCGCCGTCGTCCTTCCTCGTGGCAAGAGAATGTTGACGGAGACGACGATGAGGATGATGCTCGCATTCGAGATGGAACCGAAGGCATTGTAAAGGTCGGTTTCGTTCCAACCGTGTCTAAGTTTGGAGTGCTTCTGGTTAACCCTGATCTTTCGGGTTTCAACAAAGATTTAATAGGTGGGTGTGTCCTTAAGGGTGAATCATTCAAAGATTTGCCCCTGATCTTAGGAGCACTCTGTGAGTTCCTTTCTTTCAAGAATGTTACACTTTTCTCCTTCGGAATATTCACTTCCTCCAGTGTGGCATCATCCGTATCCTCTGCCATAACTCTGGTTGCTGCATTACGTTCATGTCCGTAAAATGATTTAGATCTTCCACCAAGTCCTGTTGATAGAGTGTGGATAGATCTGGAAGATGGGGCTCCTTCTCCGTTACGAACTGTCCCATCTGCTGAATCAACACCTCCTGTAGTTTCATCGCGTTTTACCACGACAGTGTTTCCTTCGGTCGTTGTCAAACTCTTCGATGCCTTTCTCTTCCTAGGGCTTTCGATCTCGGCAATCTGAGGTGCCGTCAGATGAGACTGGAGATGTGCCATTCGGTTGTTTCGCTTCTCCTGGCGCGCCCTCAGGAGCTTCTCGTTCAGTGCCATCAGCTTCAGGAAGTGTTGACGCTCCTGATCAAGACTCTTCCAGGTGATCTCCAAGGACAGCTTTTGTTGGTTCTTCTTTGACATCGATGTCCCCAGCGATCGCCCACTCGCCGTAGACGCATTGGATGTTGATCGCATTTCATCCATTTCAGGTGTTGTCTTACGTTTAAGAAATTGAAAAGACGCTGCTCGGATTATTCCCAAAGTGACTTCAACCTCGTCAAATACACCGAACTGAATCCTGTCATGATTGTTATCATCCTTCAACAGATCTACGATATTTACTACTAAAATACACCGATGGTTCTCGGCAGTGGTTTACGCTTGTTCATACAGACGTGTGTTTGTATAGTTCAAAACTGCAGAAAGATCATTTGGTCCTCGGTGAAATTTGATGTTATAGTGAAACAAATCCACGATCACTTCTGTTGTGGTTGAATCTTCAAAATATCAATAGGTTTCCTAGACTGAATAAGCAAAAATACAACGCGTTGACGAAGCCTCTTGTCACCATGGCGCGGCGGAGTCAAAATTTATTTTACTAAACACCTGCTAAATGAGTTTTCATGTCGAGAAGGAAACGAATACATCCAACAAATGTTCATCCGAGATGAGAAAGTGATTACATCCTTGCGATATATTCGCAGTACTCCATACAATTAAATTTTCTCTCAATTTAATTGTATTGTATTCGTGTTTGTGGCAACTGGATGACCTGTGAAATTACAACATCATTGCTACGCTAATGCTCTCACACCCGAACTCTGAGGCATATACTGGTTATAGACTGATCCATCCTTTTGCAGTCAAACAAAGGCATACGGGGTAATTACCATAATTTCATTCAGACTTGATAGATAATGGTTTTCAACTTCATCACGTTGACGGATGTGAAAAAGCTTTCAAGGTGAATACCCCCAATAATGAATGTTCGTTCGCTTAATGATGTTGATGATGCCGAAAGTGTAGAAGATAACATTTCCAAGATTACAGTGTTAGTGTTGAATGATGCTGATGACGAGCTCGCAGACGGTTCAATCGAAGAAGAAAAATGTTATCTACAATTCGGTCTTTCAAACGAGTTGATGTACCTTGGTCGGTTGTTTCGTCTGCTGATTTTTTTTTTTTTTTATTGACGCTTGTTGATTCGATTCACTTAATGAGCTGAAACACAAGAAAAGAACAAGTAAAGAAAATTACAAATAATAGATCAAAATAATTACAGTCAGTGCTCTTTATATAAGATTAAGAAGAATAATGTAAAGACAAACAACTCGAGATTCATAAGAAACTTCCTGATCGTTTTGAATAACAGAATGTATGACAATAATGACTGAATAATGACGTCTTAGTTTTTACAGTATGTTGATAAACGAGTTTGACATTACTGTCCCATTTGTTAAATGGAAATTTTGTTGTTAAAGAAATGTTTCACTTAATATTTTTACATCCCTGCTTATCTGGCTGTCGATGACTCTTGGAATTAATGAGTTAGTGGTTGGCAGTTTTCCACTTGGCCCGTTATACATTAAATTCATTAGTATATCAAGGTCGTGAGTAATTAGGCTAATTACACACTATACCACACGCCACGTTTTATAATTTCTATGCTCATTTTAATAGGGAGATAATATTGACGATTATTATTACAGAAAGGTAGTGGGAATGTAGACGGTGAAGCCCCCTTCCATCCATAAAGGCCCATTCAAAACAATAAAAAATGCAACATTTTCTTAAACACGTTGCCCATAGTATAACCCCCCCCCCCCCTTTATCGAGGGCAAAAAACTAGCAGACGTCTTCTAGTTCCGTGCTCGAGGGATCTTCCGCTATTGTGTCAATTTCTGTTTACGCCAATATTATGAACAAGCAATTACTAAATGTATGAGCATTAAGAGTGGTTGACAGGAAAATAGTTCGATTACTTCCATTTATACTCATACTACTTCTAAAAAATATCATTTTACAAGTTGGCACAGTGAATCAAAATTGTCGGCCTAATTGTCTATAGTCACAAGATCTAAAATTAGATGAGCAGACAGGATTTGAAGACAATCCAGCATCCCGGTCTTACGCAATAAAGGTAAATTTGCATAATCTATTATCGATTTCATTCGATATTGACTGTCGTCTGCTGCTCGACAGCTTAAAGAGAAAGCAATGCGAGAAGGACCGTACGTCCTGAATTCAATTCAGATTATAGATTCAGAGGAGGGGCTGGGGGGGGGGGGGGGCTGCATCCCCTGAGAATTTCGCAATTACAAACAATCAGGCATTTGTCATTTCATATTCCTCCAACATTTACTTCTTTGGGGGGAAGGGACGTGTGCTTTAAGGTGTTTATTACTTTTATCCAATGAATTACAGTTTGATGACATTCGATGACAACTGAGATTTTTCGGCATTTTGATTTTGTTGGTTTATTAATATTTTCATTTTTTAATGACGTGTCGATAGCTGTTAAGCATTTTATTGAAGCAAACCAAAAACAAAAACAAACAAAATCAAACAAAACAAACTAGGAACAGCAAGAGCAAAACAAAGCAGACAAAAACGTATGTGCCGTTCGCATGTGAATTCAGTAGCGTATTTCATTTCCAATAACACGACTGCAAAAACATGATTATCAGTTTTCTAATGCATTGTACAGATCCACAGGCCTTTGTCAACTTTAAAACAATGGTACATTATTTTACCAATCTTTGCAACGAATTCTCGGTAAACGTGGTGTAGCTAGGATTGTTTTCACTAGGGGGGCACTGAGGGCCTTGCAATTTCTAGGGGCACCGGGATAATTTATTTTTTTTTGGGGGGGGGGTGATAGCTGTGATTGCTTAATTGGGTTCTGCTCAGTGAGTTTTTTAGACTCAACTGTTTTATTAATTTCAAGCAAATTTTGTTCACATGACGCATATGTACAGTGGTGTAGCAAGGATTTTCGAGGATGGTGCTTACGATTTCGAGGGGTTGACAGGCGAGGCATAATAGTGATTCACTTTTTCCTCTGTACCATATTTTATTGACTAATTCAAGAATGGACAACACATTAGAAATAACAGGACATGCAGAAAGTATGATTTTATAAAAAAAAGACACACCATTTCACTGCACAATGATTCTTCTATTTCGATTCTTTTAGATTCTTATCAATTTGTCAGTTTTTCGTTTCCAATGAACCTCATGATTTTTAGGGGGTACTGGGGGCGGTCGGTGGGCACCTGAAGCTATATACGCCCCTGTGTTTCACTGAGATATAGACATTCGCCTGGAAACACCCCTACGGAGATATAAAATTAAATAACTTAACAGTCTGTAAATACGTCATTAGGCCAACAAATTATATTTCATAGACATGTAAGAATTATGTAGTTTAAAACTTGTATCTGTGATACAAGGAAGTATTAATAGTTTCCTCCACGTTTAGCCTTTATGGAGTTATACGACGGTTGAAGTCCGACGAAGCGGTAATTTCATGCCACCCTTTACCCAAATACTCATGATTTAGTTGCTATAAACAAATTAAAAAGATAAGAGCACATGCACGCGAGCATACATGCTTTTGTTGATTAACCGTTGCTTGCACATGTGTTTCATGATGTCGCTATGTCAAATAGGGAATAGTTTGGTTTCTGAAAGGGGAAAATGACGTCCTATTGTTTAGATCAAAAGTTAAAGTCGTTCTTTGGGTTTGTTTCAGGAAAACATTAATTACTGTGTAAAATAATAAGTTGTAAAAGTGATAGAGGTAACAAGCACAATGAAAATAAGATAACAAGTGGTTCTCTTTTCCAATGAGCAGCAAAGTGTAGAGATGTTCACAGTTTCTTTAGAAGATATGATTTACAAATATCAAGAAAGAATATCATCTATTAGCTATTCAGATTGGACAGAAACGTCAAAATAATTTTTGTTTGTTGAGATGCAAAGAGCACAAAAAGGAGAAGAAAGAAACTTGACGGTCATGACTACTTTTAGCATGTTTAGGAGAAAAAGAAAAGTTTCGGGAAAATGCAGTCTCTCAAATATTATTGTTGGATACAAATTATGATAAAGCAACATTGCTGAACTGCATGAAACTAAACAAAAAAATTGCATATGCGTGGATTTTATGAATGTGAAATCATTTACAAAAATTTCAATTCTAAGAGAAAATATAAAGTATAGCTCTAAGTAATATCGTCAGAAATTAATTAACCACATAATATTCGTTTTGCATTGAACCTACTTTTTATCATTTCAGACTTTAACCGTCAAACTCAAATGAACTAAAATGAATAAACAGATAGATCAAAAACATCCGATCATAAAAAGCCCATTAGGAAAATGATATTGAGGGATCAATCTACAGCGCTTTAATCGCTTTCGTTGTACAAAGAGGGTCATTGGGGATTTTCCGGCGCCGTATCGCTGAACTTTATTCTAAGAATCTAAGTTTTATCTGTTGAAAATTGAATGGCAATAAAATTTACTTCCATTTATCCACGAGCTCTGCAAAATAGGTTTATTACATTTTCTAATTTTATAATGGGGAAGGGAGAATTGGCAGTGTAATCGCCATTAACAGAAACTCATTTCAAAAGCTGAATTTTTGCCCAAGTGGAACCGTACATTATGGTGCGAATAATGAAAAATCATCAATTATTTCAAGATTTTTCCTTTTTATTTCGTTTCGCAAGAGCTATTTCTTCCACAAAGAAGTGTAAAATGAAAGCATGGTATACCAAATCGAGGAACAGAACAGATATTTCGTATTCGATATAATAACTAAAAGGCAAGGCTGAGCCTTTATCAAATTTGTACTGATTGCGTGAAAAAAGTTTTTTGTTCGTTGGTTTGTTTTGCAAGTTCAAGTTCAATTTTATTCCTACTTCCATTTATGGAGTTCCATCTTATATTTCCAAGTGATCTTTTAAGGTATTGAAGATAAAAGTACATTGACCTTTGAATTAATTTTGAAAAGAAATGTGCAAAATGAACACAGAGAACCTTGGTTATGTCAAATTTGCAATATAACATAGAAGAGTTGAATACAAGTTCAATTTCTGGAATAACAACAAAAGAAATGCTGCGCAAAACGTTTGCAGATTTATAAATGCACGATTTTATAAGATTCAGACCTAAATCGATGTACTTGATCACTCAGTTTCCAAACGTACACTATACAACCTCAAACAAGGCAATTTATTAATTCGATATCATGTAGTCATGTACTTCAAGGTTATAAAGAGGCATTTGTTCCATCAATATTTACAATTCAGTACAGTAAATATCATGTTTACCCTTTCTAACCCATATGCCAAAACAGACGATGATCATTTATTGATCTATATTTGATAATATAAAAAACTTACCATCACTATCTTGCTGTATATTTCCAAAGTATAAATTTCTCAGTTCATAAAACAGCAATGTATATGTAAACCCACCTGTCAACCAACATCAAAATGAGGTTGTTAAACATGCAGTCATTTGACAATAACGATCTGAGCAAGGGGTTTCCTTTTCCACTCTTAATTCCTTCTGTTCTTGTCGGCGATTCGTGTCACTTACTCTCAAAAGATAGAAGTACGTAAATCATTTGTCGCTTGAGATTTACTTTTCAATGTTAAGCAGCGAAATCTTCCGTGGAAACCTTAAAATATCAGAACGGCTCAAGGTTCAGGAACTCCTTTGTCCATGTTGAGTCAGAAACACAAATGTACGTGCGGCACTGACGAACGCTTTTTGATTTGTGCGCGCAGCGTTACTTTTGTTCGTCTTTCGTGGGATGCAACCAAATACTATTCGCGGTGAATGTGGACGGAAAAGGGACGGAGGATCCAAGCTTTCTATATATTTTGGACCATTCTATTGCCTTAAAGATTTTCATATGGGTTTTTCCTTCAAATAAAGAAATCTTCACCCCCACCCCCAAAACATCTGAATCAGAATTTCTATTTCACATGCTCAGATTCTGTGGCCCGTCCAAGGTCCAGAACCCCTTATTCAGTGCCGTCCATACTTGCTCCCCCCCTCCCCACTTCGTTTCATCAATTTTACGTGACAGAATATGTCAAAAAGTGGAAGAGTGGTCCAAAGAAGTTTTTAGCAACAAAGGCCACGTTGCGTACATCTACAAGCAGTGATGTATGCAATTTTTTTAGGGGGAGGGGGAGGACACATGTCATGTCTCGAAAATCGATGGCAAGGGCAAGCCCCCCGGAAGTATATATAGAAAACTTGAATTGGAGGGGGGGGGGCAACTGTCATGGCTATTAATGACCCTAGTTATTGATACTACAATGGTATTAGAGAGACATGTTCGTTCTGAAATAGCAGATTTAAGTTTATTGTCACTTCGGTTCAAATGGCGCCTGTATTTTTCAAACAGGCGGATAGTTTTCCCCCCAATCCAGTATGAATTACGGGTATAAGATATCAAAATCAACATCAGAGACTATACTGAATTTATGGCCTTTCATTAACAGCCTAGGAGATTTGTAATGTTACCATCGAACAGGTTTGGAGACAAATGAGATTATCTTCTAGAAAGTGATCACTTTTATTCTAAAGTGAGCCTCGCACTAATGGTCACTTTTACTTTCTTTGTGATTAAGACCTGATCGGTAATTTTTGTCCCGTCCGTGGCATTGATCATCTTATGGATTCTAGTTTGAGTAGACGACCTGGGCAATGAAATTTTTTATCAAATTTCAACTGCTTCATGTACTTCACAATGAAATATAACTCAACACATTTCATTACTTACTTTTACAGGCCTTCAAACTTTCAAAATTTGTCAAATATCCGTTCGTGACAAATCGATCAGGTTCTTGATATAATAAACACAACAAAAAAGAAACTCCCCCCTATTTCAAAATAGCATAACTTTTTAATGAAATTTTTTTGAGCAAAATAATTTGGCAGGAGTGTTTCTGCACTTATTGACTAACTTCTGTGTGAAAATGAGATTCATCCGTCAAGTCATGCATGAGTGAGCAAACATTAAAGGCAAAAATGTCACTTTTCAAAAGTCACAAGAGTCATTTTGGGGCTCTGTGAAACAAACCCTTGGCGAATTTGAATTCCTCCATTGTTTGACCCAGTCATGCCTATCCCTGACACTTTTCATATTTATCACAGTTGGGTGAACACAGTTTTTTTGAGAAAAAGATGTTCAGCCCTCCTAAATCTGCAAAATCCATTCAGTTTGTGGAAAAAATTGGCATCAACCAACATGAGTCAGCACATTATGTGAAAATACCAGGTAGTCGTTTTCCGGTAAGTTTTCAGCATTTCTTGCTTTATCGTTAGCAATTTTGTCACTCGACCATGGCACAACCTCGAAAAACATCAACAGCACTTTAAAAAAGACGCCAGAAATATCCTGTTTCACAAACCCCCCAAAATAACTCTTGTGACTTTTGAAAAGTGACTTTTTTCCTTTAATGTCTGCTCACTCATGTATGACTCGACAGATCAATCTCATTTTCAAACAGAAGTTAGTCAATAAGTGTAGGAACACTCCTGCCAAATTATTTTCCTTAAAACGTCTTCATTAAAAAGTTATGTTATTCTGAATTAGGGGGGAGTTACTTTTTTTTTGTTGTGTTTATATCTGCGAGGCCTTTAGAAAATTCAGAGATTTCAAAAGCCTTGCCCATGGCCTACTGAAATGTGCGACCAATACAGTGGCCTATTTTGTTATCCGCACATGCCTTCTTTTAAAATTGAAATTGCCCGATATGAATTTCTCTAAAGTTCATTACGGTCTTTTTTATTAATTAATAAAAGCTGACATACAGGGCGTCAATCCTTTTGTCAGTATTGGGGGGGGGGTTCACTGGGGTGGAAATTCGCTAACTCTATAGTGCTCCCCTTATTATTATTTGGGGGACGTGCCCCCTGTCCCCATTTCGGATTGACGCCCATGAAAGCAGTGGTTCTGCATAATAGTTCTGTTTAACTTTGTGTTTTAGTGAGAAATGAGATGGTAAGACAGTGTTATAATGTTTGTTTAAAACTAAAAAAAAATCTTTCGTTTGATTTCCTTATAATCATACTTTTAGCTATCATATTCATTCGCATCTTTAATCTGCTGTGAACATTTCATGCATTTCAAATATTTCTTCGAGACTTTTGAGTGAGTATATAGTAATCTTTGCAAAATCTACTGAGCTTACGTAAAGATTTTGTAAAATATTGAATAAACTTTTTTTTTCTAATCTAATCATTTATCAAACAAGTTAGCAAGCGCCTTTTGGGTATAATGGTGTAGAATAAACCCTATAATTATAACGTTTGTGTCTATATTGATCGGACTTGGTAACAAAGGTTTAAGGTGATGTCCCCCAGTTGTATAGTTCACAATGAACGACCTTCTTGGTTTTATCTTTCTCTGTCTTTGTCTGTTGACACTGTGTCTGTCCGTCTGTCTATCTGTCCGCTGCCTTCCTTGTCATGCTTGTCGAGGTATTTATCTGTCTGTCCACAGGGTCCATGTCGATGTCTCCCCTCCCTCCCCCCCCCCCTCTCTCTCTCTCTCTCTCTCTCTCTCTCTCTCTTTCTTTCTCTCTCCCACTCTTCATAAACCCTCGCTTTATTCTCTCTTTCAGTGTCTTTGGTTCATTACTTCTTTATATCTGCCCGTGTCCGAGTGCCCATCTGCATGTCTACCTTTCTATAAAAAAAAAAAAAGAAGTATCTTTTCGTGAAGTGTCTTGCAAGTTCCCTTACATTTGACAGATCCAGTTTAAGGGCATATCCTGTCGTTGCCTCTATAATCTTGAAATGCTCCGCATGCATTAGATCCTGCTGTACAGTAAATGGCACTGAGGGGTCTGGTAGACCTTGATTGGTCCGTACCGAGTATGTTGCTTGGTTTATCTTGCCTGTCATTCATTACAGGTGAGAGGTAAAATAGATCGATATGAGAATGGGATTGACCTTCCAAGCACACTGCATCTCATGCGTAGGGGTGTCGCGGTCTAGTGGATGGTATACGTCACCGGAATGTGGATCACATGGTTCGCCGTTCGAGTCTCGCCACGGCACTAATGTCGTTTGCCACTCTCCACCCAGGTAGTAAATGGGTGCCCGGTTTAGGTAGAAATTCCTTGAAATGCTTAAGTGCTGTAATGGCAGCAGTGCTATAAAGCCGGGGCGATAACAGTAGAGCGCCAGGTGTGTCAGGCGTGACAGACTTAAGCACTATACGAGAACACATTATTATTGTTATTATTATCATTATTATTATGAAAGAAAAAAAAGTGATCCTGTTTTTGGATCACAGAAGTCTCCCCTCATCATCATCAAGACAGTGCGATGATTTGGATATATGCTAGCAGGATGCACTTGATTTCAAGAATAAGAGGTTGAAAAATTACACGTGGTTATGTTCATGGGATATCACTTTACTCACTCATTAATTAAGAATACTTGAATCTGTAATTTTGGTAAGAATTGGGGAAAAAATACCTATAATTTGATCACACCGTATGGCTTTTTCAGCATTCTGACACACAATTCGTAAATCGAGAAATAAAAAAATCGATTCATGAACTGGTGAAAAAAGGAAAAAAGAAAAGATTAAGCTGTGACTGTATGGAATAACTAAATAATCTTCGGAAATACACTAGAACGAAAACGTTACTCTTCTTGTCTTCTCTTCGTCCCTCTCTCTAAATGTACATAGACTGAGTTCCACAAAATAATAACTGACATAATCATGGTTTTGTGTAAAATAAAATAAAACAAAATGAAAAAAATAGATAAAGAGCTAGTCAGACGAAATTTATACCCGGTATTTACATTGTCATGAGACAATGGGGAGCGATAAGTGAAGAAATCTATTGAATAGAAACAATAAATCAATTATGAGTAAATAATTGCAAATGATATTAAGAATGTTTACTGGATTAAAAATGAAATATAGCAGTTCTCAGCTATGACGATTATGTGAATGAAATATTGCATTTCCATACGTGCATGGAGTTGCATTTTTGCTCCCGTGATATGACAATTATTGTTTTAGCGTCCATATACAGTATCGTTATCATGCATGCTAAACATGAATGTGGTTAATTGATTTAAGACGACGAATGACCGTGTGGGGATTAGAAACACAATAGGGTTGTCACAATGGGTCTCGACTGGTCTTGAATAAAACTGATCAATACAAATCAATAGAAAAATTATTGATGGTTTGATGAGTTGCTGGTGCTTCGAGTGAGATGGCTTAATTATAGGCCTACCTGTTGTCACTGTTACGGATTCGAAAACTTTCGACAGCAATATGACGTATGATAGACCCCCCCCCCCTCCCCTCTGGATAGTATAAGGCTTTTGGGTTGAAACAGGGACATTCAGAAATGAGAGAGGATAATTAGTCTGCTTAAAGACATGAATATGTCAGTATAGTCAAGTCAAATATGCAGGTCCCGTTATCTATGTCTCTTCAATCATGGCAGTATTTGATAAAAGTAACCATCCTACGAAAAAAAAACCAGCATTTGCTGATAGGGTGTTCCGTCCCACAAGTGGTAAATAAATTATATATATATATCTATATATATATATATTATCCTGAAGCTTGCCGTAGCTTGCCTGACATAGAAACAAAGAATGCTGAATTCTTTAAAGTGAAATAAACCATCGAAACCTTATTCAAAACCTTTAAATTTTCTTCAAGAGTTCACCAGTTCACCAGTTCATGTTCAACAGATCAACTTCTTGAGCACGATTGATTTTACGGTAAAACTAGATGAAAATGAGAATACTATATTTTAAACGGTGATCAAAATTCTATTTTGTCTTCGCCTATATAGAACTTCCGACAAACTTTAAGTTTCCTACTGCAACTGCATTCACTGAAAGAACATATATACCGCGCAGCCTTATTACATGAAATGATATAGAAAAAAGCGTTTTCGTTGTTCTTTTAGAAGTGTAGTTTAAAATCTTTATTAAGCCCGTTCTCGCTAACAGAAATTAACCGATTGTGAACATGGTGAAGAACTGCATGAATAATTGGTGCACTCTAAAGCCTAACAATTTCACCCTTGAATGTAATCAATGTTTAGAGTTCTGTTTCCTTTGTTCTATGCACTTCAAAGTCCTGTCTGTCCTCTTTCCTTCAAACTTAAACAGCTGTACTGAAGACCTGAATTTTTCTGGACAAAAATAGATTAGACAGTTTAGGAATAAAAGTACTTGCCTCCCTCCCCCCACCTTAAAAAAATCAATGCAAACGTGTGAGCTAATTTCCACCTAAATGTCAGCCTAAGCTGATAATCAATAGTTCTAAGGGCTTTTAAAAATACTTTTTAGCTGCATATCTATTTAAAGAACTTGGTTCCTAATAAGTCTGTAAATGGACGAGGAAAGTACTTGATCATTCCTTAAACCCTTTGTGTATAATTTGTATGATAGAGATGACGCATGGTACACCGTTTTAATGATGCATCAGCCGATAGGTTAATCGATGGTTTAAAGAGTTTCTTCGTTTTATTTTTAGCGGTATTTTGTCTGACGCGAGTACTATATATATATTTTTTAAATACAAAGATGTAGTAGTTCAGGTCCAGATAGTGTAGGGGCACTGGTATGAAAGGAGGGGGGGGGGAAGGTCGCCCTCGATGAAAGTAATGGGAATTACAAGGATGGCAGAAGAGAGCTACATGACTGTATATATTTTCTCGTCATCCCCTTTCCCATTCATTTATTCTCTGTTTCCAATTTTCCCTTCATTTTTTTTCTCACTATTCGAGGAGGGTCGGGGGGGGGGGGGGAGAACCGAATGCCCTCTGCACCTGGCTACCTCATTTACGAAGTATGTATCATTCTATCATTCCACAATGACAACATGGAACTTCCATTATCGGAGGAGTGTAAGGCCTTCGAAGGAAGAGAAACAATACATTTGTTGGCACTCTGTTTACCGTAATCATAATACCAATTCTAGACCCACTGCAACATTGATTTTGGTTGGGGGCCATGTTGGTTTAATTGATCGTGACATAGCATAATATTGTTTGGTCATAGACCCCTATTGTTAGCGGTGAACTATGAGAAAACGTGTCCGATAATACATGATGTGGATCAGAGTATTCAGATACTTCAAACGATGAAAAGAACTGATGTTGTTCAGAAATAAAAACTAAGATTTAAAAGGAGCTCATATACAGTGATCTATACTTAGCTCACGAAAAATTAAATCGTTTTCATCTGGTGTTTCGTAATCGCTGCTAATTCCAAGTAAGTCAGCAGCTCTGTATTAATATAAGTCCAGTTTCCATAATAATTTGCTTATTTTTGGGGGAAAGTTTTCCTGCCAAGATATATCTGTCATGTGAGTATAGCAAATACAAAAGTGGTGTGCCTTCTCTCTCACCGGTTTGATACACCAATATCAAGTCCCGGTATCAAGTACTTTTTATTTCGCGAATTTTTAACTTGTAATCGTCCTTTTCATTAGCATAGCTCTCGCATGCCCATTTTTTTCTTTTGAACGTTTCCAGTATTTCAAAATAATATATTTTTCGATGGATGTTATACGAAAGTCATTTCCTATATTATTTTGAGTGAGAAAAGAAATTAAAAGGAAATCTAATTTCTTGAGTATTCCATAATGTGATAATCCTGAGTTCCTGTTCCTGTTCCTTTGTCGTCTGTGTATGTAGTCCAAACATTCACGTAGATTTTATTTTAATAATTTAATAATTTAACAAATAAAATACTTTCGAGATAAGACATGATCATGATGAAAGTAAAAAGCGCCAAGCTTGAAAGTGAAAGGAAAAGATTCATCCGGCAAAACAGTTGTTTATTTCAAATCTTGGGATTAAACTAAAACAGAGGCATGGTGTTAACAGTGGGATCATATAGTAAATTAAAAGGTAAAGTAGAACATTCGGTGCTATATACTTTCTTTTAAAACAAGCTGATATTAAGTTTGAAAATATTAAGGAATTAATTGAAACATGTTGTCCATCTCTCCCTCTCCCGCCCCTCAATGAATTACAAGAAATGAAAATCAAGAGAAGCATTAAAAAAAGAAAACATATACTTACGATTAATGGATATTCGCAAAATAGAATTTAACACCTGACAAGCAAATTAGAATATTGAAACGGGCGGCATCATTGTCCAAGAAAGATGACGTTAATTGTTTCCTTTATAAAAATTGACACGTGTCATGGTTTCAAAGTTGAGTGACTTTAATATATCTAATAGCTTTCATTTGAAACAGTCATCTAATATCTCCAAAGATTTAGAGTGATGGGTTATCACGTAACATATTGCTCTACCGACATGACCGATGTCTTTATACACCCCCATCAGAGACCTGTCATTTGGGCGCGGTTTAGGAGAATAGACCACATTGTTGAGTTCAATGCCATGGCAACGTATGTCCTCGCATCGTCTTGCTTGACTAATCACCATCGAACGAAAATTAATCTTCTGCGAATGTAAAACAAAAACAATTTCGCTGCATGACTTGTGAACAGGTTCGTCAAGTGAAAAACACCACCAAACGATAATGGATGGATGGATTTTCTTCTAAGCGGTTGCTTGGAATTAGGATTTGAAAAAAAGTTTGCTGTTAAACGATTCCGTTTGACTTAACTCCTTTTCCAAAGTGGTACTGGAGAGAGAGAGAGAATAAACAGAGGACTGGTTGGGTAGTGTAAAAGCTGTATGACAATGGAAAGCACTTGTCGCCGCGTGTGTTATTTATTCTATTGTGGGATTTTGCGTCACTTGTTTAACTTTCTCCTCACCATCGCAGGTTCTTGCAAGGGCGCCCCGTCGTCACGATCAGATGAAGAAGTTAGATGAGTGGGATTTAGAGAAAGTGAGTGAGTGAGAGAGAGAGAGAGAGAGAGAGAGAGAGAGAGAGAGAGAGAGAGATGTGGATAGATCGGAGAATTATATATATATATATATATATATATATATATATATATATATATATATATAAAGAGAGAGAAACTTAAATGTCAATATAACATTTTTAAAGGAGGTTGAAATACGAAAATGCATGTAACAATAGTTATGTTGTTGGAATCGCATGAAGTAAGAGGTATTTTAATATATCTTTTTTTTTTTTTTAAAATGATTAAAACCCTTTGGTCAATGCTATCCAAATACATTTCTCTAGCCAATTAACTCCTAAAATAAAAAGAGATTTTTGTATGAAAAGAGTAACAAAAGAGTAGACTTTTCCCTTAATTGCAACTTATTGAGAAGTTGATCTAACTAAATATACCGAAGAGGGTGAGAATATATCGCAAGCTTTTTAGAGGTCTTGAAGCGCTTGAGTAAGTAGTTCGCTGTTTGTAAAAGAGATTTTCACAGACTCACAAAGAAAATTTAGGGTAAAAGAGTGATGTTATAGACAGGTACGTTCTATAAAAAAGTGAAACAGGTTATCGTAAATGGTATTTTTCTCTCGGATTCCAACATGACATCGATCATTTTGAATATTATTTGCCGCCCATACTTAACTACATCACATAGTGCATTTCGAAGCCCTACAAAATAGTTATGCCATTAAATCTTAAAAGAAAATAACACTGGATTGGATATGGAATTTCAGAAAATGCATTTTCTTCTTGATAAGGAAGCTCCCGGTTTGTTATATGAATAAAATTTACAGGAATGGTATGTTTCTTGGTGTCCAGGCATTTCAGAGCTGTATAATCAGTGTGGTCACATGTTAATATCTGTTAATTATCCAGGTCAGACTCTGTTAAAATCAAATATAATCGATGTGCAGCTTAAACTTGCACTGAAGTTCACCTGACATGGCAACACACAAGATTAAGTGCCGGGAAGTTTTAGTACAAGCTTCTTTTTTTTAATGAATGTGATAAAACAATATTTTTTACTCTGATCAAATAAGATTATTTCCTCTGATTAATTCCTCTTCATATTCGTCATCGCAGTATTTTCCGTCATGTTTATCGTCACAATATGTATCACCATATCTGAAACATAATTTTTATCATGGCCTTCCTCATCATAATAGTTACATGTATCATCATTTTCATCCTCCATAGGTTTATCGTCATCTTCGGCATCGCAATATTTATGGTCATCTTCGTCATCAAAATATTGATGGGCATTTTCATTCTCCAAATATGTATCATCATCTTCGTCATCATATTCACGCTCATCTTCGTTACCATAAAATTCACCCTCATCTTCGTCATCTTAATATTTATCGATATCTTCGTCATCATGTTCATATACTCATTTTCGTTACCATAAATTTATGTTTATCTGCGTCATCATTAACCATTATCTTCGTCATCATAATATTTATCCGCACTTCCATCATAATATTTTATCCCCATCTTCTTCATAAGTGGCGTAATGAGCTAAATCTTCTGAGGGGCTGTCGATTCTAGCCTGAATATCAACTGTCAAACATTTTTGCGAGTGAGCAATGCAAACTAGCAAATTTTTTCCACCTTTTTTGTGATGAAAATGCGTAATTTTCCATATTTTTTTTTCCATTTTCCTTTCCTCTCTTTTCTTTTTCTTTTCTTTTTATCGTTGTCGTGTAACTCTAGAGGGCTGCAGTCTACACCCCCACCCCCGTATATTCCAGAGCTCGTCACCATATGGATCGTCCTTCTCGCCATGCTTTTTTCTCTCTCCTCCTCCTCCTCCTCTCTAATTGTCTTTTTCTATATCTTCTCTCTCTCTCTCTCTCTCTCTCTCTCTCTCTCTTTCTCTTTCTTGTGCATCAGCCTATTTTCCAACTCCATTTTCCAAGAGCACCAAAATCACGTCCCGACGTACACCATAGTTGGGCTATTTACAATTTTATTTACAATTTATATACAATTTCATTGATCGTGCAAATAGCATCTTAAGAGCGCCTCCTCTGCCTCCTCCAACCGAAACAGCATAGAACTTGCCACCATTTCCTTCTTCTATTAGCTACCACCTGATCCCCTTCCTCCTCTTCTGCCTTCTCCTCCTTCTCCTCCTCTTCCTCTTCCCGATCCTCCTTCTCCTCCTCTACCACTGCCTCCTCTTCTGCCTTCTCCTCCTCTGCCTTCTCCCCCTCCTCTGCATCAGCCTTCTCCTCCTCCTCTTCCTCTTCCTCCTCCTCCTCCTCCTCCTCGGCCTTCTCCTCCTCCTCTGCATCAGCCTCCTCCTCCTCCTCCTCCTCCTCTGCTTTCTCCTCCACCTCTGCATCAGCCTCCTCCTCCTCCTCTTCTGCCTTCTTCTCCTCCTCCTCTGCACCAGCCTTCTCCTCCCTCTCCTCCTCCTCCTCCTCTACATAAGCCTCCTCCTCTGCATCAGCATCTTCCTCCTCCTCCTCCTCCGCCTCCTCTTCTGCCTTCTCCTTCTCCTCATCTGCCTTCAACTCCTCCTCCTCTGCCTCCTTCTCAGCCTCGGCCTCAGCCTTCTCGTCATCCTGCTCCTCCTGCTCCTCCTCCTTCGCCCCAGCCTTCTCCAGCTCCTGCTCTGCATCAGCCTCCTCCTCCTCCGCCTCCTCCTCTGCCTTCTCCTTTTCCTCCTCTGCCTTCAACTCCTCCTCCTCTGCCTCCTTCTCAGCCTCGGTCTTCTCTTCATCCTGCTCCTCCTGCTCCTCCTCCTTTGCCCCTGCCTTCTCCAGCTCCTGCTCTGCATCAGCCTCCTCCTCCTCCGCCTCCTCCTCTGCCTTCTCCTTTTCCTCCTCTGCCTTCAACTCCTCCTCCTCTGCCTCCTTCTCAGCCCCGGTCTTCTCTTCATCCTGCTCCTCCTGCTCCTCCTCCTTTGCCTCTGCCTTCTCCAGCTCCTGCTCCTGCTCCTTCTCCTCCGACTCCGACTCCACCTTTTCCTGCACCCCTGGCTTCTGCTCCCCTGTTTCCTCCTTCTCTTGCTCCTTCTGCTCCTGCTCCTCCTCTACGTTCTTTCCTTCTACCTTCTCCTCCTCCTCCTGCCTCTTCTGATCCTCCATCTCCTCCTCCGGATATGCCCTCTCCATTTCTGTCTCCTCCTCCTCTGCCATTTCATCTACCTCTTTCTTCTCCTCCTCCATTGCTCCTTCCTTTTCTTCCTTAGGCTCCTCCTTCTCCTCCTCTTCCTTTATCTTCTCCTCCTCTTCCTCCTCCTCTTCCACTGCCTCCCCCTTTGCCTCCTTTTCCTCTTCTGGCTTCCCTTCCTTGTCCTCCTGTACGATTTCCTGCTCGTCTGTCGTCAGCCCGGCTTGATCCTTGATGTACTGAAGGAACGCCTCGATCTGGTTGATCTGGATGTCGTTCATATACAAATATTCTTCGAAGACAAGCATATCTGCTAACTGACGCTTAAATGCAGGAATAACTCTTCTAGCTAAATAAGAACAAATCGAAAGGACAGATACAATGGAAACTAGTAAAATCTAAACTAAATAATTCAAAGTCAGTTCATGAATCTGGCATTTATCTCAATCTATCTGAATCAATTTTCAAAAATACAATTTTATATCCTATGACAGTGCTTTTTCGAGACATTTCTTCATTCCAAACGAAAATTAATTTCTTTATAAACACGAGTTTATTAAAACATCGACGTTGTTTATATCATTGCAGGTTATTTCAAGGATAGTATATCAACCGCATTTCCGCAATGTCCATAATGGAGAGAAATATTATGAAAAATTGTTCTACTTTGTAAAATGCACTGCATAAAATGATACATTTATGTGTTTTCTATAATATACTTACGTTCGTCACTCATGATGAAAGATTAAAAGATAAATAAATCAAAGGGAATTACAAGAATAGCACCTTGTGCACATCAGTGATAACAATTATTATCGAAGTCAAAAGATAACTTTGTTACTAGGCAGTTCTCGATGCGTGCGCATCCTCATATTTCGAGTACGTCACAATGGACGCATTGGTCTTTGAAGTTTCAAATGCGCACTTATTTTAGAAAAATTGTACTTCATGCAATTTTATTTCAGAATGAAATTGCAAAGAGACAATGAAATCATTAAAATCCATAGGTACAATAGTGTTTGTAAGACGAATCCATTCTGATCAAGACAATTATTATCATTATTTTTTTGTAAAAAGAATTGGATTACATACCTAAAGCCTTGAATGAGAAAATTATTTTAAACTTAATCGTCCTGTTCCATACCATATACTTCAGGATGTCGTAATTTCGTGCCCCATAAATAAGAATGCAGTATTATCAATAAGTAACGCTTTGAAAACAAACGAATATGATTTAACTCGATCAAAAAAAAAAATCATAGAGCAACGAATGATTATTTTCAGGGTTCACGTAATATTATTCATTAAAAAAAAATTCAAAGAAACACAATATAAAATTATTTCTGTAGTGTAATATTCAAAATTAATGTCGTTTAAAACATCACTTACGTTCATCACTCATAATGAAATATTAGAAGATAAATATTTTGAAGAGAATAACTAGATTACTAACGTGGGCATATCAGTGATAACAATACAGTGATCAAAATCAAATGATAACTTTGTAGCCGTGGCCTTGGATGTAACAGGGCAATGCCCGCGCATTACGTCACAATAAACGCATTTGTTTGTTGCCCCCCTTTTTTTTTGGTCTTGAAACTTGTCCTGAAAGTTTTTTAATGGATGCAGGCACTTTTACATAAATTAAGTAAAACCGGACATCTTGAAATTCTATATAAGGGTAGAGATGAATTACAATTCATCTGCTTAATCAGTGTTCTAGAACAATTAATTTTGAGCATGATAACTCATACAGAGACCTCAGAGAATGAAATTCTGATACTTCCTTGTTCTTTTTAACTGAACGGGAAGGGAATAGAAGAACTACGAGTGGTTTTGCTTGTTGCATGGAGGGGCGGTGGGGGTACAGATCCAGTACTGAATTATAAATTCAACTTGAGAATCACCCAATTCTTGGATTCTTTTTAAATTAAAAGAAATAACTTATCTTTTTGTCTTTTTTATTAATCGAGTGGGACATTGCTCGAGCCCCACCCCCTCACGATTTCTCGGCGACGACACTTAATTTGGACTCTCAACTTATTTTATACACAAAAATGGAGCTGTATGAATATTAGAATAAATTGTTTAACCTTGAACTTAAACCTGTGTGATGTTTTTTCTTATCGGCTATTGAAAATGGGGTACATTCTGCGTTTTAAGTACAACAAACTATGTTATCGTTTTTTTTTCTTTCTTGCAAGAAAAAAATATCTAGAATAGAGATACAATTTTATTTCAGTGCTCTCTGCTATGCAGGTCACGAGGTACGCCGCTTCGAGACAAAATGTTTCCTATATTTGGCGTCCCGGAGTCGTCGGACCATTTTCAGATAGAGGAGGAGGAGGGTTCATGTTACTTGATATTTGATATTTGATTTAAAAAAAAGCTATTTGGTCAGCTTTAATACTAATTTTGTTCCCCTTTTCTCCCAAATTTCTTTTATATGTATAGTTTTACATTGTTTTCAAGCCTCTTAAAGTAAAGGTACCCGTATACCTTTACTTAAGAGCAGAAAACAATATGTAAAATGCATAAAATTAAGGTTTTTATCGTCATTACATTTTCAAATGTACCATTGTCAAAAAAGAAAGGATGAGGGGACGAAGAAATTGGATTTGGTTTATTTGGCCTTATGATTTAAATCATGCAAATTGGTCAGTCATGCAGTTTAAACTGAATGACCAATTAAGTAAATTATGTTTTTAGAATTGGACTCATTCATGAGCCCCTCATTGTTCAGTGTGGTTTGGTAACAGAAACTTACACTTAATTATGCCAACTATTTTTTCTTCCCCTGTTGCTTAATGATTAGTAATAATATAGACCAAAAAAACACTGTGAAAACTAATGAGATTTGAAGTGAGATAGTTGG
>CM057156.1:20780893-20796190 GCA_029962745.1 Echinometra lucunter
TTCAGCCCCAAATCGATGTACTTGATCACTCAGTTTCCAAACGTACATTATACAACCTCAAACAAGGCAATTTATTAATTCGATATCATATAGTCATGTACTTCAAGGTTATAAAGAGGCATTTGTTCCATCAATATTTACTACAATTCAGTACAGTAAATATCATGTTTACCCTTTCTAACCCATAGGCCAAAATAGACGATGATTATTTATTGATCTATATTTGATAATATAAAAAACTTACCATCACTATCTTGCTGTATATTTCCAAAGTATAAATTTCTCAGTTCATAAAATAGCAATGTATATATAAACCCACCTGCCAACCAGCATCAAAATGAGGTTGTTAATCATGCAGTCATTTGACAATAACGATCTGAGCAAGTGGTTTTCTTTTCCACTCTTAATTCCTTCTGTTCTTGTCGGCGATTCGTGTCACTTACTCTTAAAAGATAGAAGTAAGTAAATCATTTGTCGCTTGAGATTCACCTTTCAATGTTAAGCAGCGAAATCTTCCGTGGAAACCTTAAAATTTCAGAACGGCTTAGGGTTCAGGAACTCCTTTATCCATGTTGCGTCAGAAACACAAATGTACGTACGGCACTGACGAACGCTTTTTAATTTGTGCGCTCAGCGATGCTTTTGTTCGTCTTTCGTCGGATGCTACCAAATATTATTCGCGGTGAATGTGGACGGGAAAGGGACGGAGGATCCAAGCTTTCTATATATTTTGGACCATTCAATTGCCTTAAAGATTTTCATACGGGTTGTTCCTTCAAATAAAGAAATCTTCACCCCCAACCCCCCCCCCCCCCCAAAATCTGAATCAGAATTTCTATTTCACATGTTCAGATTCTGTAGCGTATAGTGGCCCGTCCAAGGTCCTGAGCCCCTTATTTAGTGCCGTCCATACTTGCCCCCCCCCCCCTAGTTATTGATACTACAGAGGTATTAGAGAGACATGTTCGTTTTGAAATAGCAGATTTAAGTTTATTGTCACTTCGGTTCAAATGGCGCCTGTATTTTTCAAACAGGCGGATAATTTCCCCCCAAATCCAGTATGAATTACGGGTATAAGATATCAAAATCAACATCAGAGATTATACTGAATTTATGGTCTTTCATTAAGAACCTTAGAGATTTGTAATGAATCCATCGAACAGGTCTGGAGACAAATGAGATTATCTTCTAGAAAGTGATCACTTTTATTCTAAAGTGAGCCTCGCACTGATGGTCACTTTTACTTTCTTTGTGATTAGACCTGATCGGTAATTTTTATCCGTCCGTGTCATTGATCATCTTCTGGATTCTAGTTTGAGTAGACGACCTGGGCAATGAAATTTTTAATCAAAATTCAACGACTTCAGTGATGCACTTCACAATGAAATAACTCAACACATTTCATTACTTACTTTTACAGGCCTTCAAACTTTCAAAATTTGTCAAATGTCAGTTCGTGACAAATCGATCAGGTTCTTGATATAATATATCTGCGAGGCCTTTAGAAAATTCAGAGATTTCAAAAGCCTTGCCCATCGCCTACTGAAATGTGCGACCAATAGAGTGGCCTATTTTGTTATCCGCACATGCCTTCTTTTAAAATTGAAATTGCCCAATATGAATTTCTCTAAAGTCATTACGGTCTTTTTTTATTAATTAATAAAAGCTGACATACAGGGCGTCAATCCTTTTGTCAGTATTGGGGGGGGGGGGGGGTTCACTGGGGTGGAAATTCGCTAACTCTATAGTGCTCCCCTTATTATTATTTGGGGGACGTGCCCCCTGTCTCCATTTCGGATTGACGCCCATGAAAGCGGTGGTTCTGCATAATAGTTCTGTTTAACTTTGTGTTTTAGTGAGAAATGAGATGGTAAGACAGTGTTATAATGTTTGTTTAAAACTTTTAAAAAGTCTTTCGTTTGATTTCTTCATAATCATACTTTTAGCTATCATGTTCATTCGTATCTTTAATCTGCTGTGAACATTTCATACATTTCAAATATTTCTTCGAGACTTTTGAGTGAGTATATAGTAATCTTTGCAAAATCTACTGAGCTTACGTAAATATTTTGTAAACTTTTGAATAAACTTTTTTTTTCTAATCTAATCATTTATCAAACAAGTTAGTAAGCGCCTTTTGGGTATAATGGTGTAGAATAAACCCTATAATTATAACGTTTGTGTCCATATCGATCGGACTTGGTAACAAAGGTTTAAGGTGATGTCCCCCAGTTGTATATTTCACAATGAACGACCTTCTTGGTTTTATCTTTCTCTGTCTTTGTCTGTTGGCACTATGTCTGTCCGTCTGTCTATCTGTCCGCTGCCTTCCTTGTCATGCTTGTCGAGGTATGTATCTGTCTGTCCACATGGTCCATGTCGATGTCTCCCCTCCCTCCCCCTCTCTCTCTTTCTTTCTCTCTCCCCCTCTTCATAAACCCTCGCTTTATTCTCTCTTTCAGTGTCTTTGGTTCATTACTTCTTTATATCTGCCCGTGTCCGAGTGTCCATCTGCATGTCTACCTTCCTAAAAAAATGAAGTATCTTTCGTGAAGTGTCTTGCAAGTTCCCTTACATTTGACAGATCCATTTAAGGGCATATCCTGTCGTTGCCTCTATAATCTTGAAATGCTCCGCATGCATTAGATCCTGCTGTACAATAAATGGCACTGAGGGGTCTGGTAGACCTTAATTGGTCCGTACCGAGTATGTTGCTCGGTTTATCTTGCCTGTCATTCATTACAGGTGAGAGGTAAAATAGATCGATATGAGAATGGGATTGACCTTCCAAGCACATTGCAGCTCATGCGTATAGTAGGGGTGTCGCGGATAGTGGATAGTATACGTCACCGGAATGTGGATCACATGGTTCGCCGTTCGAGTCTCGCCACGGCACTAATGTCGTTTGCCACTCTCCACCCAGGTAGTAAATGGGTGCCCGGTTTAGGTAGAAATTCCTTGAAATGCTTAAGTGCTGTAATGGCAGCAGTGCTATAAAGCCGGGGTGATAACAGTAGAGCGCCAAGAGTATCAGGCGTGACATACATAAGCACTATACGAGAACACATTATTATCATAATTATTATGAAAGAAAAAACGTGATCCTCTTTTTGGATCACAGAATCTCCCCTCGTCATCATGAAGACAGTGCGATGATTTGGATATATGCTAGCAGGATGCACTTGATTTCAAGAATAAGAGGTTGAAAAATTACACATGGTTATGTTCATGGGATATCACTTTACTCACTCATTAATTAAGAATACTTCAATCTGTAATTTTGGTAAGAATTGGGGAGAAAAAACACCTATAATTTGATCACACCGTATGGCTTTATCAGCATTCTGACACACAATTCGTAAATCGAGAAATAAAAAAATCGATCCATGAACTGATGAAAAAAGGAAAAAGGAAAAGATTAAGCTATGACTATATGGAATAACTAAATAATCTTCGGAAATACACAAGAACGAAAACGTTACTCTTCTTGTCTTCTCTTCGTCCCTCTCTCTAGATGTACATAGACTGAGTTCCACAAAATAATAACTGACATAATCATGGTTTTGTGTAAAATAAAATAAAACATTATGAAAAAAAAATAGATAAAGAGCTAGTCAGACGAAATTTATACCCGGTATTTACATTGTCATGAGACAATGGGGAGCGATAGGTGATGAAAGCTATTGAATAGAAACAATAAATCAATTATCAGTAAATAATTGCAAATGATATTAAGAATGTTTACTGGATTAAAAATGAAATATAGCAATTCTCAGCTATGACGATTATGTGAATGAAATATTGCATTTCCATACGTGCATGGAGTTGCATTTTTGCTCCCGTGATATCACAATTATTGTTTTAGCGTCCATATACAGTATTGTTATGATGCATGCTATACATGAATGTGGTTAATTGATTTAAGACGACGAATGACCGTGTGGGGATTAGAAACACAATAGGGTTGTCACAATGGGTCTCGACTGGTCTTGAATAAAAACTGATCAATACAAATCAATAGAAAAATTATTGATGGTTTGATGAGTTGCTGGTGCTTCGAGTGAGATGGCTTAATTATAGGCATACCTGTTGTCACTGTTACAGATTCGAAAAGTGTCGACAGCAATATGACGTATGATAGACCCCCCCCCCCCTCTCCTCTCCCCTCTGGAGAGTATGAGGCTTTTGGGTTGAAACAGGGACATTCAGAAATGAGAGAGGATGTCTGCTTAAAGACATGCATGTGTCAGTATACTCAAGTCATTATTATGCAGGTCCCATTATCTATGTCTCTTCAATCATGGCAGTAACGATCCTACGAAAAAAACAGCATTTGCTGATAGGGTGTTCCGTCCCACAAGTGGTTAATGAATAAATATATATATATATTTTTTGTAAATCCTGAAGCTTGCCATTGGTTGCCTGACATAGAAACAAAGAACGCTGAATTCTTTACAGTGAAATAAACCACTGAAACCTTATTCAAAACCTTTCAATTTTCTACAAGAGTTCACCGGTTCATCAACAGATCAACTTCTTGAGCACGATTGATTTTACGGTAAAACTAGATGACAATGAGAATACTATATTTTAAACGGTGATCAAAATTCTATTTCGTCTTCGCCTATATAGAACTTCCGACAAACTTTAAGTTTCCTACTGCAACTGCATTCACTGAAAGAACATATATATACCGCGCAGCCTTATTACATGAAATGATATAGGAAAAAGCGTTTTCGTTGTTCTTTTAGAAGTATAGTTTGAATCTTTAGTAAGCCCGTGCTCGCTAACAGAAATTAACCGATTATGAACATGGTGAAGAACTGCATGAATAATTGGTGCACTCTAAAGCCTAACAATTTCACCCTTGAATGTAATCAATGTTTAGAGTTCTGTTTCCTTTGTTCTATGCACTTCAAAGTCCTGTTTGTCCTCTTTCCTTCAAACTTAAACAGCTGTACTGAAGACCTGAATTTTTCTGGACAAAAATAGATTAGACAGTTTAGGAATAAAAGTACTTGCCCCCTCCCCCCTTAAAAAATCAATGCAAACGTGTGAGCTAATTTCCAACTAAGTGTCAGCCTAAACTGATAATCAATAGTTCTAAGGGCTTTTTAAAATACTTTTTAGCTGCATATCTATTTAAAGAACTTGGTTCCTAATAAGTCTGAAAATGGACGAGGAAAGTACTTGATCATTCCTTAAACCCTTTGTGTATAATTTGTATGATAGAGATGACGCATGGTACACCGTTTTAATGATGCATCAGCCGATAGGTTAATCGATGGTTTAAAGAATTTCTTCGTTTTATTTTTTTTTAGCGGTATAGCACCTGCTATTTGTCTGACGCGAGTACTATATGTTTTTTTTTAAATACAAAGATGTAGTAGTTCAGGTCCTGATAGTGTAGGGGCACTGATATGAAAGGTAGGGGGGGGGGGGAATTGCAAGGATGCCTGAAGAGAGCTACCTGACAGTATATACTTTCTCGTCATCCCCTTTCCCATTCATTTAAGCTCTGTTTCCAATTTTCCCTTCATTTTTTTCTCGCCATTCGAGGAGGGTCGAGGGGGGGGGGGGGAGAACCAAATGCCCTCTGCACCTGGCTACCTCATTTACGAAGTATGTATCATTCCACAATGACAACATGGAACTTCCATTATCGGAGGAGTGTAAGGCCTTCGAAGGAAGAGAAACAATACTTTTGTTGGCACTCTGTTTACCGTAATCATAATACCAATTCTAGACCCACTGCAACATTGATTTTGGTTGGGGGCCATGTTGGTTTAATTGATCGTGACATAGCATAATATTGTTTGGTCATAGACCCCTATTGTTAGCGGTGAACTATGAGAAAACGTGTCCGATAATACATAATGTGGATCAGAGTATTCAGATACTTCAAACGATGAAAAGAACTGATGTTGTTCAGAAATAAAAACTAAGATTCAAAAGGAGCTCATATACAGTGATCTATACTTAGCTCACGAAAAATTAAATCGTTTTCATCTGGTGTTTCGTAATCGCTGCTAATTTCAAGTAAGTCAGCAGCTCTGTATTAAAATAAGTCCAGTTTTCATAATAATTTGCTTATTCTTTGGGGAAAATTTTCCTGCCAAGATATATCTGTCATGTGAGTATAGCAAATATAAAAGTAGTGTGCCTTCTCTCTCACCGGTTTGATACACCAATATCAAGTCCCGGTATCAAGTACTTTCAAGACAATTTTTATTTCGCGAATTTTTAACTTTTAATCGTCCTTTTCATTAGCATTTCTCCCTCATGCCCATTTTTTCTTTTGAACGTTTCCAGTATTTCAAAATGATATTTTTTTCGATGGATGTTAGACGAAAATCATTTCCTATATTATTTCGAGTGAGAAAAGCAATTAAACGAAATCTAATTTTTTGAGTATTCCATAATGTGATAATCGTGAGTTCCTGTTCCTGTTCCTTTGTCATCTGTGTATGTAGTCCAAACATTCACGTAGATGAAATATTTTAATAATTTAACAAATAAAATACTTTCGAGATAAGACATGATCATGATGAAAGTAAAAAGCGCCAAGCTTGAAAGTGAAAGGAAAAGATTCATCCGGCAAAACAGTTGTTTATTTTGAATCTTGGGATTAAACTAAAACAGAAGCATGGTGTTAAGATTTAACAGTGGGATCCTATAGTAAATTAAAAAGGTAAAGTAGAACATTCGGTGCTATATACTTTCTTTTAAAACAAGCTGATATTAAGTTTGAAAATATTAAGGAATTAATTGAAACATGTTGTCCATCTCTCCCTCTCCCGCCCCTCAATGAATTACAAGAAATGAAAATCAAGAGAAGCATTAAAAAAAAGAAAACATATACTTACGATTAATGGATATTCGCAAAATAGAATTTAACATCTGACAAGAAGATTAGAATATTGAAACTGGCGGCATCATTGTCGATGACGTTAATTGTTTCCTTTGTAAAAATTGACACGTGTCATGGTTTCAAAGTTGAGTGACTTTAATATATCTGATAGCTTTCATTTGAAACAGTCATCTAATATCTCCAAAGATTTGAAGTGATGTGTTATCACGTAACATATTGCTCTAACGACATGACCGATGTCTTTATACACCCCCATCAGTGACCTGTCATTTGGGCGCGGTTTAGGAGATTAGACCACATTGTTGAGTTCAATGCCATGGCAACGTATGTCCTCGCATCGTCTGCTTGACTAATCACCATGGAACGAAAAATTAATCTTCTGCGCATGTAAAACAAAAACACTTTCGCTGCATGACTTGTGAATAGGTTCGTCAAGTGAAAAACATGAAACGATGATGGATGGATGGATTTTCTTCTAAGCGGTTGCTTGGAATTAGGATTTGAAAAAAGTTTGCTGTTAAACGATTCCGTTTGACTTAACTCCTTTTCCAAAGTGGTAATGGAGAGAGAGAATAAACAGAGGACTGGTTGGGTAGTGTAAAAGCTGTATGACAATGGAAAGCACTTGTCGCCCCGTGTGTTATTTATTCTATTGTGGGATTTTGCGTCACTTGTTTAACTTTCTCCTCACCATCGCAGGTTCTTGCAAGGGCGCCCGGTCGTCACGATCAGATGAATAAGTTAGATGAGTGGGATTTAGAGAAAGTGAGAGAGAGAGAGAGAGAGAGAGAGAGAGAGAGAGAGAGATGTGGATAGATCGGAGAATTATATATATATATATATATATATATATATATATATATATATATAATATAAAGAGAGAGAAACTTAAATGTCAATATAACATTTGTAAAGGAGGTTGAAATACGAAAATGCATGTAACAATGGTAATGTTGTTGGAATCGCATGAAGTAAGAGGTCTTTTTTTTAAATGATTAAAAACCCTTTGGTCAATGCTATCCAAATACATTTCTCTAGCCAATTAACTCCTAAACTAAAAAGAGATTTTTGTATGAAAAGAGTAACAAAAGAGTATACTTTTCCCTTAATTGCAACTTATTGAGAAGTTGATCTAACTAAATATACCGAAGAGGGTGAGAATATATCGCAAGCTTTTTAGAGGTCTTGAAGCGCTTGAGTAAGTAGTTCGCTGTTTGTAAAAGAGATATTCACAGACTTCACAGACAAAGAAAATTTAGGGTAAAAGAGTGATGTTATAGACAGGTACGTTCTATAAAAAAGTTAAACAGGTTATCGTAAATGGAATTTTTCTCTCGGATTCCAACATGACATCGATCATTTTGAATATTATTTGCCGCCCATACTTAACTACATCACATAGTGCATTTCGAAGCCCTACAAAATAGTTATGCCATTAAATCTTAAAAGAAAATAACACTGGATTGGATATGGAATTTCAGAAAATGCATTTTCTTCTTGATAAGGAAGCTCCCGGTTTGTTATATGAATAAAATTTACAGGAATGGTATGTTTCTTGGTGTCCAGGCATTTCAGAGCTGTATAATCAGTGTGGTCACATGTTAATATCTGTTAATTATCCAGGTCAGACTCTGTTAAAATCAAATATAATCGATGTGCAGCTTAAACTTGCACTGAAGTTCACCTGACATGGCAACACACAAGATTAAGTGCCGGGAAGTTTTAGTACAAGCTTCTTTTTTTAATGAATGTGATAAAACAATATTTTTTACTCTGATCAAATAAGATTATTTCCTCTGATTAATTCCTCTTCATATTCGTCATCGCAGTATTTTCCGTCATGTTTATCGTCACAATATGTATCACCATATCTGAAACATAATTTTTATCATGGCCTTCCTCATCATAATAGTTACATGTATCATCATTTTCATCCTCCATAGGTTTATCGTCATCTTCGGCATCGCAATATCTATGGTCATCTTCGTCATCAAAATATTGATGGGCATTTTCATTCTCCAAATATGTATCATCATCTTCGTCATCATATTCACGCTCATCTTCGTTACCATAAAATTCACCCTCATCTTCGTCATCATAATATTTATCGAGTATCTTCGTCATCATAATATTTATCGAGTATCTTCGTCATCATGTCCATATACTCATTTTCGTTACCATAAATTTATGTTTATCTGCGTCATCATTAACCATTATCTTCGCCATCATAATATTTATTCGCACTTCCATCATAATATTTTATCCCCATCTTCTTCATAAGTGGCGTAATGAGCTAAATCTTCTGAGGGGCTGTCGATTCTAGCCTGAATATCAACTGTCAAATTTTTTGTGAGTGAGCAATGCAAACTAGCAAATTTTTTCCACCTTTTTTGTGATGAAAATGCGTAATTTTCCATATTGTTTTTTTTTTTATTTTCCTTTCCTCTCTTTTCTTTTTCTTTTCTTTTTATCGTTGTCGTGTAACTCTAGAGGGCTGCAGTCTACACCCCCACCCCGTATATTCCAGAGCTCGTCACCATATGGATCGTCCTTCTCGCCATGCTTTTTTTCTCTCTCCTCCTCCTCCTCCTCCTCTCTCATTGTCTCTTTCTATGTCTTCTCTCTCTCTCTCTCTCTTTCTCTTTCTTGTGCATCAGCCTGTTTTCCAACTCCATTTTCCAAGAGCACCAAAATCACGTCCCGACGTACACCATAGTTGGGCTATTTACAATTTTATTTACAATTTTATATACAATTTCATTGATCGTGCAAATAGCATCTTAAGAGCGCCTCCTCTGCCTCCTCCAACCGAAACAGCATAGAACTTGCCACCATTTCCTTCTTCTATTAGCTACCACCTGATCCCCTTCCTCCTCCTCCTCCTCCTCTTCTGCCTTCTCCTCCTTCTCCTCCTCTTCCTCTTCCCGATCCTCCTTCTCCTGCCTCTACCACTGCCACCACTGCCGCCTCTTCTGGCCTTCTCCGCCTCTGGCCTTCTCCCCCTCCGCTGCATACATGCATCAATCCTCCTTCCTTCACAGTCCTCCTCTCTCCTCCTCCCCTCCTCTTCCTCTGCCTTCCCTCCTCCTCTGCATCACTCCTTCTCGGCCTTACTCCTCCTCCCCTCTTGCCATCAGCCTCCTCCTCCTCCTCCTCCTCCTCTGCCTTTCTCCTCCTCCTCTGCCTCAGCCTCCTCCTCCTCCTCTTGTGCTTCTTCTCCTCTCCTCTGCACCAGCCTTCTCCTCCCTCTCCTCCTCCTCCTCTACATCAGCCTCCTCCTCCTCCTCCTCTGTATCAGCCTCCTCCTCCTCCTCCTCCTCTTCCGCCTCCTCCTCAGCCTTCTCCTTCTCCTCCTCTGCCTTCAACTCCTCCTCCTCTGCCTCCTTCTCAGCCTCGCCTCAGCCTTCTCGTCATCCTGCTCCTCCTGCTCCTCCATCCTTCGCCCCTGCCTTTCTCAGCTCCTGCTCTGCATCAGCCTCCTCCTCCTCCGCCTCCTCCTCTGCCTTCTCTTTTTCCTCCTCTGCCTTCAACTCCTCCTCCTCTGCCTCCTTCTCGGTCTCGGTCTTCTCTTCATGCTGCTCCTCCTGCTCCTCCTCCTTTGCCCCTGCCTTCTCCAGCTCCTGCTCTGCATCAGCCTCCTCCTCCTCCTCCGCCTCCTCCTCTGCCTTCTCCATTTCCTCCTCTGCCTCCTTCTCACCCTCGGTCTTCTCTTCATCCTGCTCCTCCTGCTCCTCCTCCTTTGCCTCTGCCTTCTCCAGCTCCTGCTCCTGCTCCTTCTCCTCTGACTCCGACTCCACCTTTTCCTGCTCTCCTGGCTTCTGCTCCCTTGTTTCCTCCTTCTGTTCTCGCTCCTTCTGCTCCTGCTCCTCCTCTACGTTCTTTCCTTCTACCTTCTCCTCCTCCTCCTGCCTCTTCTGATCCTCCATCTCCTCCTCCGGATCTGCCCTCTCCATTTCTGCCTCCTCCTCCTCTGCCATCTCATCTGCCTCTTTCTTCTCCTCCTCCATTGCTCCTTCCTTCTCTTTCTTAGGCTCCTCCTGCTCCCCCTCTTCCTTTATCTTCTCCTCCACTGCCTCCTCCTCTTCCACTGCCTCCCCCTTTGCCTCCTTTTCCTCTTCTGGCTTCCCTTCCTTGTCCTCCTGTACGACTTCCTGCTCGTCTGTCGTCAGCCCGGCTTGATCCTTGATGTACTGAAGGAACGCCTCGATCTGGTTGATCTGGATGTCGTTCATATACAAATATTCTTCGAAGACAAGCATATCTGCTAACTGACGCTTAAATGCAGGAATAACTCTTCTAGCTAAATAAGAACAAATCGAAAGGGCAGATACAATGAAAACTAGTAAAATCTAAACTAAATAATTCAAAGTCAGTTCATGAATCTGGCATTTATCTCAATCTATCTGAATCAATTTTTAAAAATACAATTTTATATCCTTTGACAGTGCTTTTTCGAGACATTTCTTCATTCCAAACGAAAATTAATTTCTTTATAAACACGAGTTTATTAAAACATCGACGTAGTTTATATCAATGCAGGTTATTTCAAGGATAGTATATCAACCGCATTTCCGCAATGTCCATAATGGAGAGAAATATTATGAAAAATTGTTCTACTTTGTAAAATGTACTGCATAAAATGATACATTTATGTGTTTTCTATAATATACTTACGCTCGTCACTCATGATGAAAGATTAAAAGATAAATAAATCAAAGAGAATTACAAGAATAGCCCTTGTGCACATCAGTGAAAACAATTATTATCGAAGTCAAAAGATAACTTTGTTACTAGGTAGTTCTCGATGCGTGCGCATCCTCATATTTCGAGTACGTCACAATCGACGCATTGGTCTTTGAAGTTTCAAATGCGCACTTATTTTAGAAAAATTGTACTTCATGCAAGTTTATTTATGAATGAAATTGCAAAGAGACAATGAAATCATTAAAATCCATAGGTACAGTTAGTGGTTGTAAGACGAATCCATTCTGATCATGACAATCATTATCATTATTTTTTTTTTGTAGAAAAGAATTAGATTACATACCTAAAGCCTTGAATGCGAAAATTATTTTAAACTTAATCGTCCTGTTCCATACCATATGCTTCAGAATGTCGTAATTTCGTGCCCCATAAATAAGAATGCGGTATCATCAATAAGCAACGCTTTGAAAACAAATGAATATGATTTAACTCGATCCCCCCTAAAAAAAGATTAATAAAGCAAGGAATGATTATTTTCAAGGTTCACGTAATATTCATTACAAAAAACAACAACAAAGAAACACAATATCAAACTATTTCTGTAGTGTAATATTCAAAATTAATGTCGTTTAAAACATCACTTACGTTCATCACTCATAATGAAATATTAGAAGATAAATATTTTGAAGAGAATAACTAGATTACTAACGTGGGCATATCAGTGATAACAATACAGTGATCAAAATCAAATGATAACTTTGTAGCCTTGGCCTTGGATGTCATAGGGCAATGCCCGTGAATTACGTCACAATAAACGTATTTGTTTGTTGCTTTTTTTTTGTCTTGAAACTTGTCTTGAAATTTTTTTTAAATGGATGCAGGCACTTTTAAATAAATTAAGTAAAACTGGACGTCTTGAAATTCTATATAAGTGTGGAGATGAATTACAATTCATCTGCTCAATCAGTGTTCTAGAACAATTAATTTTGAGCATGATAATTCATACAGAGACCTCAGAGAATGAAATTCTGATACTTCCTTGTTCTTTTTAACTGAACGGGAAGGGAATAGAAGAACTATGAGTGGTTTCGCTTGTTGCATGGAGGGTCGTGGGGGTACAGGTCTAGTACTGAATTATAGATGCAACTTGAGAATCACCCAATTCTTTGATTTTTTTAAATTAAAAGAAATAACTTATCTTTTTGTCTTTTTTATCAATCGAGTGCTCGAGCCCCACCCCCTCACGATTTCTCGGCGACGACACTTAATTTGGACTCTCAACTTATTTTATACACAAAAATGGAGCTGTATGAATATTAGAATAAATTGTTTAACCTTGAACTTAAACCTGTGTGATGTTTTTTCTTATCGGCTATTGAAAATGGGGTACATTCTGCGTTTTAAGTACAACAAACTATGTTATCGTTTTTTTTCTTTTCTTGCAAGAAAAAAAATATCTAGAATAGAGATACAATTTTATTTCAGTGCTCTCTGCTATGCAGGTCACGCCGCTTCGAGACAAAATGTTTCCTATATTTGGCGTCCCGGAGTCGTCGGACCATTTTCAGATAGAGGAGGAGGAGGTTTCATGTTACTTGATATTTGATATTTGATTTAAAAAAAAGCTATTTGGTCAGCTTTAATACTAATTTTGTTCCCCTTTCTCCCAAATTTCTTTTATATGTATAGTTTTACATTGTTTTCAGCCTCTTAAAGTAAAGGTACCCTTATACCTTTACTTTAAGAGCAGAAAACAAATATGTAAAAATGCATAAAATTAAGGTTTTTATCGGTCATTACATTTTTCAAATGTACCATTGTCAAAAAAGAAAGGATGAGGGGACGAAGAAATTGGATTTTGGTTTATTTGGCCTTATGATTTAAATCATGCAAATTGGTCAGTCATGCAGTTTTAAACTGAATGACCAATTAAGTAAATTATGTTTTTAGAATTGAACTCATTCATGCGCCCTCATTGTTCAGTGTTGTTTGGTAAACAGAAACTTACACTTAATTAATGCCAACTATTTTTTTCTTCCCCTGTTGCTTAATGATTAGTAATAATATAGACCAAAAAACACTGTGAAAACTAATGAGATTTGAAGTGAGATAGTTGGGGATTAGAGAAAGGGAGTGGAATGAGTGAGAGAGAGAGAGAGAGAGAGAGAGAGAGAGAGAGAGAGAGAAAGAGAGAGAGAGAAGAGAGAGAGTGAGAGTGAGAGAGAGATGCGGATATCGATCGGAGAATTTTATATATATAATATAGTATAAAGTGACTTGAGTGTCAATATAACATTTATAAAGGAGCTTGAAATACGAACATGCATGTAACAATAGTAATGTTGTTGGAATCGCATGAAGTGAGAGGCATTTTAATATATCTTTTAAAGAAATGATTAAAAACCCTTTTGTCAACGCTATCCAAATACATTTCTCTAGCCAATTAACTCCTAATAGTGCATTAGAAGCTCTAAAAAATAGCTATGCCATTAGATCTTAAAAGAAAATAACAATGGATTGGATATGGAACTTCGGAAAATGCATTTTTTTCTTTGTAAGGAAGCTTTCGGTTTGTTGTATGAATAAAATATACAGGAATGATCATAGGATGATACTGAAATTGAACAGGTGTTGAAAGTATATAATTTTTCTTAGTGCCCAGGCAATTCAGAGTTGTAGTCTAATCAATGTGGTCCATGTTAATATCATCATCTTGGTCATAATATTTATAGATATCTTTATCATATTCATACTCATCTTCTTATAAAATTTATCCCCATCTTCATCATCATTAAGCATCATCATTATATTTATCGATCTCTTCGTCATCATATTCATACTCATCTTCGTTATCATAAAATTCATCTTCATATTCGTCATCATTAACCATCATCTCCGTCATCATAATATTGATCCGCACTTTCATCATAATATTTTATCCCCATCTTCTTCATAAGTGGCGTAATGAGCTAAAACTTAAGGCCTGACGACTCTAGCCTGAATATCAATTGTCAAACTTTTTTGTGAGTGAGCAATGCAAGCTAGCAAAAATTTTCTTCCTTTTTTTTTGTAATGAAAATGCATAATTTTCCATATCTATTTTTTTACTTCCTCTTCTTTTTATTTTTCTTTTCTTTTTATCGTAGGCGTGTGACTCTAGACAGCTAGAGGGCTGCAGTCCACTCCCCCACTCTTCGTATATTCCAGAGCTCGTCACCTCATTAATCGTCCTTCTCGGCTTTTTTGTTCTCCCAATGTGTTTTTCTCTCCATCCTTCTCGTCTCTCATTGTCTCTTTCTATGTCTTCTCTCTCTCTCTTTTTCTCTCTTGTGCATCAGCCTGTTGTCCCACTCCCTTTTCCCAAAGCAGCAAAATGACGTCCCGACGTACACCATAGTTGGGCTATTTACAATTTTATTTACAGTTTTATTTACAATTTCATTGATCGTACAAATAGCATCTTAAGAGCGCCTCCTCTGCCTCCTCCAACCGAAACAGCATAGAACCTGCCACCATTTCCTTCTTCTATTAGCTACCACCTGATCCCCTTCCTCCTCCTTCTCCTCCTCCTCTGCATCTGTCTCCTCCTCCTCCTCCTCCTCCTCTGCCTTCTCCTCCTCCTCCTCTACATCGGCCTCCTCCTCCTCCTCTTCTGCCTTCTTCTTCTCCCCCTCCTCTACATCAGCCTTCTCCTCCTCCTCCTCCTCCTCCTCCTCCTCCTC
>CM057156.1:20796690-20863849 GCA_029962745.1 Echinometra lucunter
CTCCTCCTTCTCCTCCTCCTCCTTCTCCTCCTCCTCCTCCTCTGCCTTCTCCTTCTCCTCCTCTGCCTTCAACTCCTCCTCCTCCTCTGCCTCCTTCTCAGCCTCGGCCTCGGCCGTCTCTTCATCCTGCTCCTCCTGCTCCTCCTCCTTTGCCTCTGCCTTCTCCAGCTCCTGATCCTGCTCCTTCTCCTCCTCCTCCGACTCCACCTTTTCCAGTTCCCCTGTTTCCTCCTTCTGCTCTTGCTCCTTCTGCTCCTGCTCCTCCTCTACGTTCTTTCCTTCTACCTTCTCCTCCTCCGGATCTGCCCTCTCCATTTCTGCCTCCTCCTCTGCCATCTCATCTTCATCTTTCTTCTCCTCCTCCATTGCTCCTTCCTTCTCTTCCTTAGGCTCCCCCTGCTCCTCCTCTTCCTTTATCTTCTCCCCCTCTGCCTCCTCCTCTTCCATTGCCTCCCCCTTTGTCTCCTTTTCCTCTTCTGGCTTTCCTTCCTTGTCCTCCTGTACGACTTCCTGCTCGTCTGTCGTCAGCCCGGCTTGATCCTTGATGTACTGAAGGAACGCCTCGATCTGGTTGATCTGGATATCGTTCATATACAAATATCCTTCGACGACAAAGATATCTTCTAGCCGACGCTTGAAAGCAGGAATAACTCTGCTCGCTAAATAAGAACAAACGGAAAGGAAAGATACGATGAAAACCTGTTTAATCTAAAGTAAATAATTCAAAATCAATTCATAAATCTGACATTCATCTCAATCTATCTGAATTGATATTCAAAAATACAATTTTATATCCTATGACAGTGCTTTTTTTTCGAGACATTTCTTCATTCCAAACGAAAATGAAATTCTTTATAAACACGAGTTTGGTAAAACATCGACGTAGGACATGGTGTATATCAATGCAGGGGGTGTTTCATAAAGCTGTTCGTAAATTACTCGCGACTTTACGCACGACTGGTGATATGTTCTTGTGCTACATGTACATGATTGAGAATGTGATTAGCACCCAAGAACATGTTCCAGTCGTGCGTAAAGTCGTTCGTAACTTACGAACAGCTTTTTGAAACACCCCCTAGGTTTATTATTTCAAGGATAGTATATTAATCGCAATGTCCATAATGGAGAGAAATGTTATGAGAAATTGTTCTAGTTTGTAAAATTCATTGTATAAAATGATGAATTTATGTGTTTTCTATAAAATACTTACGTTCGTCACTCATGATGAAAGATTAAACGAGAAATAAACCAAAGAGAATTACAAGAATAGCACCTTGTGCACATCAGTGATAACAATGATTATCGAAGTCAAATGATAAGTTTGTAACTAGGTAGTTCTCGATGCGTTCACGAGCATCCTACGTCACAATCATGGACGCATTGGTCTTAGACTTCAAATGCGCACTTATTTTTAGAAATTGTACTTGGCTTCATGTAATTTCATTTCTGAATGAAATGGCAGATATATCAGTAAATAATTAAGGTCCATATGCAAAATAAGTGTTTTTTAGACAAATCCATTCCGATCATGGCAATTATAATATTTTTTTTTGTTAAAAAGAATAAGATAACATAACTAAAGCCTTGAATTCGAAAATTATTTTAAGCTTAATCGTCCTGTTCCAAACCATATGCTTCAGGATGTCGTAAATTCGTGCCCCATAAATAAGAATTCATTATAATCAATAAGCAACGCCTTCAAAACAAAGGAATATGATTTAACTCGATCATTTTTTTTTTGCATAAAGCAACGCGTGATTATTTTCAGGGTTCACGTCATATTATTCATTACAAAGGTTAAAATTCAAAGAAACATAATGAAATTTTTTTTTTTCAGTAGTGTAATATTTCAAATTAATGTCGTTTAAAAATTACTTACGTTCATCACTCATAATGAAAGATTAGAAGATAAATATTTCGAAGAGAATAACTAGATTACCAACTTGGGCATATCAATAATATCAATATAGTGATCAAAATCAAATGATAACTTTGTAACCAACATTGCAATGCCCGCGCATAACCTGCGCGCATTACGTCACAACTGAACGCACGTGTCTTAAAAAAAAAAAATCTTGAGACTTGTCTTGAAACTTACAACAACAACAACAACAAAAATGTAGGCAGGCACATTTACATAAATTAAGCAAAATTTTGAGCATGGCAATTCATAGAGGGACCTCAGAGAATGAAATTCTGATACTTCTTTGTTCTTTTTACCCGAACGGGTGGGAATAACAAGTGCAGAATCTATGAGTAGTTTAGCTAATTAGGGTCTTGCATGGAGGGGCGGTGGGGGTATAGGTCTTGTATTGATCTAAATTCATCTTGAGAATCACCTAATTCTTGGATTCTTTTAAAAATCAAAAGAAATGAAAAATGTTTTTGCTTTTGGTTTTTTCGAGCCCCACCCCTCGCGATTTCTTGGCTATGGCACGTTGGACTCCCAACAATAACCTATTTAGTTATACGAATATCAGAATAATCTGTGTGATATTTTTATTGGCTATTCAAAATGGGATACATTCTGGTGGTTTTTTTTCAGTACAACAAACTATGTTATCGTTTGTTTTCCTTTCTGCAAACAAAATATCTAGAATAAAGATATAATTTGGTTATTTCAGTGCTCTCAGCTCACGCCGCTTGAAATTACATAATTTATGCTATATATTTCTCGTCCGAGTAGTCGGGACATTTTTTTAGGAGGAGGGGTTTCATGTTACTTGATATTTTATATTTTCAATAATGTCCTATTTGGTCAGTTTTAACACTCATTTTGCTCTTTTTTCAAAATTTCTTTTATATGACAGCCCTTATGCTTTGAGTAATTGGGCTTACATGTGAAAGAAATTCGGGAAAAGCCTCTTAAAAGAGGCTAAAAACAATGTAAAAATGCATAAAAAATTAATGTTTTATTGGTCACTACATCGTTCAAATGTTCAAAGGAGGTCAAAAAAGAAAGGATGAGGGGACGAAGATCTTGGATTGTTTTTAATTCAGCGTTATGATTTAGATAATGAAAACTGGTCAGTCAATTTAATTCGGTTTGAGAATAACTGAACTCATCCATGTGCCCTCATTGTTATGTGCAGTGTTGTTTTGAAAACAGAAACTTACCTCTTTATTTATGCTAACTAATTTTTCTTCCCCTATTTCATAATGATTAGTAATAATTCAGAAAAAATATCCCTTTCTGGTCAGTACAGGACCTTAACTAGATAGAAGAAAAGAGAAAAAGACAAGAATCAATTCTGAGAAAATATATGAGATTCGACCACAGTATGCCCATCGTGATCAAGTCTGAGGAGACTGCGAGAAAAGAGGTCTAGCGCCATCTGCGGTTGAGAAAAGATAGTCCTATGTTACAAAATTGACGAGACGGAGGTAAACATGGCTGTGTCAGGTAAATTTCTTGTTGTGGGACATTTAATAATTATGCTTTTTGCAGTAAAGTTATGGTAATTATTTCATGCATATGATGTTAAGAGTTTCACCCTAGATTGTTGCTTCTGTAGAGTTCAATTTAAAGGTCTGCAATGAGCTAAATTTGAGACTGAGACTCCAAGACCCATCAAAATAGGAAACCACTCGTCAGTCCTGCTTGTACTCCCTTGTGTACAAAGTGAATGAAGAGGGAATGAGGAATGAGGAGACAATGAAGCGTAACTGTATAGATCTAGACTATAGTCTGTAGTAGGGTGAATAGAATATATCTAACTGTAGTGTTACTTGTTAGATGGATCTAGATCTAACTGTTATTGTTTGTATGGTAGTGGTTTCCACTTTCATGATGGCAAATGACCTAACGCCATTCCATTACCCTGAGCTGCCTTGTGAGTGTCGTTATGAATGGTGGATTATTTCGCAGAATGAGATGACTGACGACCTCATTTTATTGTATTGATCACGTCTGTCTCTCGTGTTGATGTCTGATGATCCTTTCACTGCAATTTAGTAATGAAACAGGAAATCATTTGAGCTTGCAAGCACAGTTTCAGGCTTATGTCTAACAAAAAGAGATTTTCATCTTTTCAAAATCAATTTGTTGTTACCTTCTTAGCTTTCGCCTTCTGGTTTCTGCAGGCTTCTTCAGACTAGCGCTGACTCGCCGTAGATTGGCCCATGGGGTATCGGCAGTGTGACAGTCCAAGAGAATGGGAATATACATAGCCTTGGAGATAATTTGTATTGTCCAGCGTCTTTGTTCATAGAAAGTGCCTGGCTCTTCTGGATGTGAATTGCCTCCCTAATCCATCCAGTGTATTTAATATCGTTTCTGACTAGGATTTGGCTCTTATTCCAGTTTATTATGTGATTGTTTTGGGCTACTTGGTCACTAATGGCTGACTTGTTGAGGGTTGACTCGGTGTCCTTTTTTGATCTTGTGAAGGGGGCTTTACCCAGAGTCTCCACTTCTTATTTGTGCTCAGCCCTCCTTATCCCAAACTTCCTTGCAGTTTCTCCAATGTATAATCCATTGTAAACAAAAATCACCTCAGCTTGCAGGCACAGTTTTAGGCTTCCGTACTCGTCGCTTCCATGAACACTTACTGAATGGAACAGGTTACTAGGCATAACATTAAAAAAAAAAGCCTACTTGCTACATCATTATCAGTATTATTTTACATGCACATCTAATCCGACTCACTTTACCCATCTATCACTCATAGGAGTGTTAAGTGGTATTATTTCAGATTCAGATTCAGATTCAGGTTTTTATGCAAAGAAATCAGCACCACTGTATCTGGTGAAATAACCTCAAGATTCTGTCCAGGGACTGTTTTTTGAATATTTTGTTTACCATGCCAATGGTTTGCAAAAATTAACCCATAGAAGTACAGAGCTTTCTGGAGGTCTAAATCAATCATCTTCAGTCCTCAAATTGGCAACAACAAACAAACCAAAAGGAATTATAATTGTAAAATTTAATCAGAAATTGCCAATTTAAACATGCAAATAGTGACTACACATTATTCACTGCATTGCCAATTTAAAGAGTTGAATGATTAGTTAAAATTAAACTGCTCTAATTCGAGAATGCCACACTATGCGGCATTGGGAATGGGCTCAAATTTTTCAGTGAATTTTTCTCTTTCTGCTCATGTATGATATGTACTACCCAGCATTCTGGACCAACAGATTGAGGTACAGCATCTCCTAAAGGAGACGCTGTACCTCTATGGGTTAAGAAAAAAGTTACGCATCCTTCTTTCTGATACAAATAAGAATTGAAAGGGTAAAGAAACAAATATCACATAATCAGTTTATGATTAAGCATTGACATTGTTGTACAATTTTCCAATCTGCAGCCAGCATGATCAACCGCCTAGCTTTGCTTGGAAGGTTTTCTAGCCTTTCAGTGAGGTCCCTGCCAGCAGCCTGTTCCCAGTCTCAACCAGTCAGATGTATTCATGAGCAGAAGAATGCTTCAACACAAACACAGTGCACAAGGTAAGAAACACAAAACAGCTTGATTAAGTATGAACACTTACAGTCAAAGTATCCTAGAAAATTAGGATGGCAGTGCTAAGGGACAGACTGGAACTGAAATTTGGGTGTGGAAGTTTGATGTGACCACCCCACACAAGTAACTCAAACTACAAAACTGGACTACAAATCGCAAATTGACCCCCCCCCCCCCCCCCCGGCCCTCTCCCTCCCTCCCCAAAGCCAAAGTATTAAAGTATCGATTGGCCTGTGTGGTCAATTCCCTAAATACCCCCTGATCAGTCCATCCTCCCACCTTCCAACTAAAAAACCTGAATCCCCCATTGCTATCTACGAACACTAAATGCTCCTCATGGTGGATTCCAAAGACGGATAATGTGTGCATGCTGTTTATGTTCTTTCTATGCCCTAACAATTGTAGAACTGAGAATGTTGAATTCTTCAAAGGTGTTAATTGACAGCATTTTGGACATAAACTCTTTTAAAGTCAAGTTTTCTGTTATTAGATGAAAATGTTCTGTTCCATTTTTAAAAATCTTTGTTGGAATTTGGATATTTTTGATGTCACTTATGTACCTCTTTTCTTCAGGAGAAAGAGAAACATCTTCTTGTTGTCTAAACCTTGGCCGGAACACTTGTATTCTTATGCATTTTTAGCTGTCCATGTTACAGATAGTTCTGAACTAATCACTTAAGCCTGTAATAGCATTAATGTTTGTTTTCATTTGAAGTGTAGGAATTAAATACGAAAACTTAGTGATCTGTATACTATTTACTACTTCAGTCTGGTACCCTACAGGAATCAAAGCACATCTGCAGCTCCTGCTAAGAAGGGTGGATTTCAGTTGAACAATGCTGCAGATTTTGTGGTAGCTAAAGCTGATGATGTCATTAACTGGGCTAGGAGGGTAAGTTATTTTCTTTCGTTTTGCCCTCTCCCTTCTCCCCTCTCCCTTCTTCTCTCCCTCCCCTCTCACTCTCAGTCTCTCACTTCAAACAAGTACACCTTTTTTTAAAAAAATTCTCCTTCTCCTCCCCCTTCTCTCTCACTCTTTCTCTCTCTTTCTCTAATCCTTCATTTCCATATTAGTTTGCTCTCCTCTGTTTCCTTGTATACAGACCTTTGTGCCTTGCTTAGCAATTTTTATTAGTGGTAGTATCACTAAACTTTTGCTAAAATGACAAATGAATTTCCTAAAGAGAGAATGTTATGGATATTTTGTAATTATCTCGTTGAATTTGCCTGTAGAAACTGTCCCTAGAGTTCTAAACATTGTAATGGACTTATGAGTGGTGAAAATGATTATCCAGTCAAATAAACATTCAAAAATTGCGACCCCCTCCCTACTACTTTCATTCAACCCATAACATGATTGTATTTGTGCCTTCATAAACCTGATTAATGATCGAATCCCCTAAACCGGTAATAATGATATGATCTCACTTTCATATAGAGTTCACTCTGGCCCATGACCTTTGGCCTGGCCTGCTGCGCTGTGGAGATGATGCATTTTGCTGCTCCGCGTTACGACATGGACAGGTTTGGCGTGGTGTTTCGAGCCAGCCCCCGGCAGTCCGACGTGATGATCGTAGCTGGTACCCTGACAAATAAGATGGCTCCAGCCCTGAGGAAGGTGTATGATCAGATGCCTGAACCAAGATGGGTTATCTCAATGGGAAGGTATGCACTGATTAATCCATTCATGACAAGAATTATTCTGAAGCCTGATTTGATCAGTTTTTCTTCTTCAAATTGGCAACATCAATATTTTTCTTATATCGCTAAATTTTCTTCTGAAAGGTCATGTATCGGAAATGAATAAAGATTCATAGAAAGTATGTTTTAAACTTTAAGAATTTACAGTTTGCGCGGAAAAGCAGTGATTTTGAACTTCCCATTATGTTGCCAATTTATTAATTTTAGTACTACATGTACCGGTAATTTTCTTTAAAGAAAAATTCTGCATCAAGCGACTAACACTGACACAACCAAAATTGGTGCATTATGTGTGAAATTTTTGCTCTTTCTGCTCAGGTATTTGTTATAGTTTTTAGGGCTCTACATCAAAGTTTTCAGGCCAAATCACATAATTTGGAATTCTGTTATGAATGGTGTATAGGAATGGATCAAGCCTAAGGAACTGTTTATTTTGAATTTCAACAATAAAAATAGCGATAGCTGGAAAATCACATCTTGAGGTTCATGTTTGAAATGTATTCAATAGTGCTGCTGCTCGCTGGTTTATGCTAATGACCTTTAGAAGCAGTCTCCTCCGATCCCATATCCTTTTTTTTTTTCTTAAGACAGATTTTATTATTGTTATTGCTATTATTATCAATGACGTAGAGCCAGCCCTTTAATATTTTGATGAAAGTCTAGCTATACAAGGTAAAAGGTAAAATCAAATTGAGAAGTTGTTCACTTTAAATGATGTTCTTGAATTAAATGAACCAAATCTTTTGCTATGTACCTGTGATTTAAATATTTTTATACTGTGCAGATATCACCTCTTCTCTTAAAAGTCTTCAAAAGGACCCAATGCCTCTATCCCTCTCTGCCAACAGGGGTCCACACAAACCTTTCAAATAGGGGTCCGGATTGATATTCCATGTTCTATGTATTGACCCCTGTGCTAAAATAGTTCAGTTGGGGGGGGGGGGGAGGGATCTGGGCCCCATTTCATAAAACTTGTTATCAATAAAAAGTTGCAATAACTTTTATAAGCTACTGAAATCTTTGCATCTGATTGGCTGAGAGCAAATTTTGTCATAGAAATGTGGCAGTTGTTACTGATAACAAGTTTTATGATACGGGGCCCTGGACATGAATTTTTGGGGTCCATGTGTCCTGGGCACCTGTTAGTGTAAAGCACTACTGCCATTCTTCTCATTGTCTGGGATATTCAAGTCTTGCCTTTCGCATCTCACATCTCTGTGCTTCAACTGACTTCCAATAATTCCTGTTTGAGAATAAAATTCATATTTTTCTTGGCAGCTGTGCAAACGGAGGTGGTTACTACCATTACTCATACGCTGTGGTCAGAGGTTGTGACAGAATCGTACCAGTTGATATCTATGTCCCAGGTATGTATGGAAATACCTCAAGAACTTTTCTTGAAGTGCTATGATGATAATGCAGGGGTACTGATGGGCTTTGGTATGAGAGCTCATAGCTAGGCTGCTAGAGGGCGGTGTTTGCCTACGTGTAGTGGGCCCCGCTCTCTGTTCCCTGGCAGATACGCTGCTTAATTCTGACTGCACAGTGGTGTATACATTGAGGATAATATGGGTGAAGGAACATTCACTTCAGTGTGACAGATACAGGGGCAATGTTGTGGCTGTCACTGGGTTTTGGTTTAGGGTTAGAGTTGTGGTTTGATAAAACGGGTAAACCCATAAACACCGCCCGAGGTAACTTGTGCTAGGGTCTATGGAGAATGTGTGTTATACTGAAATCTATTCAACAGGTTAAGTTAGGAAGTAGGCTTCCGTGGGACATATTGCTCCTAGGGAGCAATTGTTGAAGCTGTGTCAGTAACCATGAGGTAATATAATTTGATATGATAAATGTTTCCATTAGGTTACCAGAAATAAGATTAACTTTATTGTATGTTTCAATTATTTACAACATTACTGTCTGGAGTGTTTATGCAAAACTGTTTTCGTCAATTGTTGAAAAATTAATGTGCTCATGTTTACTGGCGTTCTCGGGACTCCTGACAACAGTTAACAAACAAACACATAACACACAACCTAAATTATCAAAAACTTGTTAATTCATCTGTCATACATGTACATATGAAAGTATTGTGATGGAATAAGTATTCATTGGATATTATGGTTTCTTTTTGTGCTTGTAGCTTTCTACCACAAAGAACATTATGGTGTTCTTTTTCATCTCAAGCTTATTACTTCAAGCATTTCAATGTACAGGTCACTTTTTAATGCATTTCTTGATTTTTGTTTTTGTTTTGATCATTTGACAGGTTGTCCACCTACAGCCGAGGCTCTACTCTATGGTGTCCTCCAACTACAGAAGAAAATCAAACGAGCAAAGAATATCACCATGTGGTATAGGAAGTAAAACGGCCATTATTCTACTTGCAATTTGAAGGAATTTTATACCTTCCAAATGTTTCATATTATGTCTTAATCAATTGTATAAATTTTGAAGATTTTTTCCCAGAAAAAAAAAAATCACCCTTTGTCCATTTAAGTTTATTTATACAAAGTTGAATGCTTTTAGGTTTTAAGTAGTTGAAATCCTTGTGCAGAAACAGACTTAAAAACAAACTATTCTATCATATCAAGGGCTTAATTTTTCCTTTACTGGCTTTTTTCAATTCAGAGGAATCCACATTGTATTAATTGATTCACTTGTATGTTTTTGTCCATGTTAATATTCATTTTTCAAGATGCAGTGAATATTTTGGGCACCCCCTCCCCCACTCACACACACGCACAAACACGCAAAACCCAACACAAGACGACCATAATTTCATGGCACTTATCCAGTCTTCAGTATATTCTTTAGCAATAACTTTGAATTTTTTTTCCAAAAAAAAAAAGAAAAAAAAAAAAGAAGAAAATCTATACTTAGTTAGGTTCCCAGTGAAGAACCTAGCCCTGAAGTTAAGTAATGGACGACTGTCCACTGAAATTTTCTGGAAATTTCGTTTCATTTAAAACAATCTTTAAGGCAACTTTCCAGGTTTTAAGGTTATACTTGTATGCAAGTGGTCAAGGTTGGGAGTGTTGAAAAAAAAATTCATCTAACTATGAACATGGCAGACAAAGAAAGCAGACAAAATAAACAACCTCTCATTCTACCCTTCACAATGGTTCTGATAGTCAAAAGAGCATCCCTTCACAGCTATTATGTTTAATCATGTAGTTCCAGGTGAATATGCAGCAGTGAAGGGATGTTCTTTTGACTACCAGAACCATTGTGAAGGGTAGAATGAGGGGTTGTTTATTTTGTCTGCTTTCTTTGTCTGTCATGTTCATAGTGTCTATTTATCGCATGTCATGAATTTATCAGAAAGATTCATTACCTTTATTTTGAATATTATCGTCTTGTTTCACTGCTACTTCTCTGTGTTGTGCTCACTCATTGTTTGTAAATCACTGAATGGGTAAGGTGTATAAGAAAGTATGCAGAGTGTTTTTGGACACAGGTATGTTGTACAGGTACAAATAAAATATCTGGTTTGAATGTTAAATGCTACAGTTGTGTGGAATTTTTTAAATGGTGCTGAAATGCTCAGAACTTGATTTTAAATGTGTAGAGTCTGGGTAGAATTTGATATAAGAAGGGAACTGCTACTAGCATATAGAGCTGCAAATGGCTGGATTTTGCAACAAATGACTCAAAATATGGTCATTGTGTATTTCATTCAATCTATCTTTTTCATTTGAGGCCAAATGAAATTCTTCTGAAGTTAAATTTTGAACCTGAAAGATGGAAAGTTGAAAAGAGAAAGAGATAAAGAGATGGTGGAAAAGTACAAAGCGGGTTAGAGAGTGAGTGGAGGGGAAGAGAGGACAAGAAAGAGTGAAAGCAAGTGAGATTGAGGCTAGTAAAGAGAGAGAGATAGAGTCAGATATTTGAAATAAGTGACGACTTGTGGGTAATGAGCATACTTTTGAAAATCTATCATCTCTAAGTTACTATAAAAAAAGTCTGAATAATCAGATGGTTCGAGTGGTTAATATCTTGCGAGAGGGTTACCAACACCGTCAGAGTTAACTCAGTATGGATTATTCATGGACACACCAAACAAAATTGGTAAACTCTCAAGATTTTTATCAAATACAGGTTATTGTTAGAGGTTACATGTACAATCATTTGCTTAAGTTTAAGACCACCTGGGAATTTGTGGGTATTGCAGTAATTTGGAATACATTCTTTTGTCTCATTGGATGATAACGCGTTTACTACAGTGGTCAGTATAGTCCACTGCCTGGACTGTTCTCTATGATCCGTACGCACACATATCAGCGCACACCATGGCTATACATATATATGTACACAAATAAAGTGCACGTACGGACACAGAGCCTGAGGGAAGGTGAATTCGTGGGGTAAGTGCCTTCGTGGGGAGATACCACATCAGCGCGCGCGCACGCATGTTCGGGAATTGGTGACAGTTTAAAACGACCAGCAGCTGGTCTATGGTCAGTAGGGCAAGAGTAATGGTATAAGCCCACATGAATGCATTGAAAATAATGTATGTCTGAAAAATAAATATGGTTTAACTTTTTTTTTTATTAAGTTATTGCATTTTGAAAATGATGGGACTTAAGCCCATTCGCAAAACACTATCCTCACTGTAAAAGGAATATTCATGGCTAACAGATGCTGTAAAAATGTGAAAAGGTGAACAGCTCACAGACCCCCTTCCTGAGCAAATTCTTGCACTATTCGGAAATTTCTCGGAAAATGCATTTTCTTCTTTGTAAGGAAGCTTTCGGTTTGTTGTATGAATAAAATATACAGGAATGATCATAGGATGATATTGAAATTGAACAGGTGTTGAAAGTATATGATTTTTCTTAGTGCCCAGGCATTTCAGAGTTGTAGTCTAATCAGTGTGGTACATGTTAATATCATCATCTTGGTCATAATATTTATCGATATCTTTATCATATTCATACTCGTCTTCTTATAAAATTTATCCCCATCTTCGTCATCATTAAGCATCATCATTATATTTATCGATCTCTTCGTCATCATATTCATACTCATCTTCGTTATCATAAAATTCATCTTCATATTCGTCATCATTAACCATCATCTCCGTCATCATAATATTGATCCGCACTTTCATCATAATATTTTATCCCCATCTTCTTCATAAGTGGCGTAATGAGCTAAAACTTAGGACCTGACGACTCTAGCCTGAATATCAATTGTCAAACTTTTCCGTGAGTGAGCAATGCAAGCTAGCAAAAATTTTATTCCTTTTTTTTTGTAATGAAAATGCATAATTTTCCATATTGATTTTTTTCTTCCTCTTTTTTTTTCCTTTTTCTTTTCTTTTTATCGTGGCGTGTGACTCTAGACAGCTAGAAGGCTGCAGTCCACTCCGCCCACTCTTCGTATATTCCAGAGCTCGTCACCTCATTAATCGTCCTTCTCGACTTTTTTGTTCTCGCCATGTTTTTTTCTCTCCCTCCTACTCCTCGTCTCTCATTGTCTCTTTCTGTGATTGTCTTCTCTCTCTCTTTTTCTCTCTTGTGCATCAGCCTGTTTTCCCACTCCCTTTTCCCAAAGCAGCAAAATGACGTACCGACGTACACCATAGTTGGGCTATTTACAATTTTATTTACAGTTTTATTTACAATTTCATTGATCATGCAAATAGCATCTTAAGAGCGCCTCCTCTGCCTCCTCCAACCGAAACAACATAGAACCTGCCACCATTTCCTTCTTCTATTAGCTACCACCTGATCCCCTTCCTCCTCCTTCTCCTTCTCCTCTGCATTTGTCTCCTCCTCCTCTGCCTTCTCCTTCTCCTCTGCATCAGCCTCCTCCTCCTCCTCCTCCTCCTCTTCTGCCTTCTCCTCCTCCTCCTCCTCTGCCTTCTCCTCCTCTGCCTTCAGCTCCTCCTCTCCCTCCTTCTCAGCCTCGGCCTCGGTCTTCTCTTCATCCTGCTCCTCCTGCTCCTCCTTTGCCTCTGCCTTCTCCTCCTCCTCTACATCAGCCTCCTCCTCCTTTGCCTCTGCCTTCTCCTCCTCCTCTACATCAGCCTCCTCCTCCTCCTCCTCCTCCTCTGCCCTCTCCTCCTCCTCCTTCTCCTCCTCCTCTACATCAGCCTCCTCCTCCTCCTCTGCCTTCTCCTCCTCCTCCTCCTCCTCCTTCTCCTCCTCCTCCTCCTCCTCCTCCTCTCCTCTGCCTTCTCCTCCTTCTCCTCTGCCTTCAACTCCTTCTCCTCTACCTCCTTCTCAGCCTCGGCCTCAGCCTTCTCTACATCTTGCTCCTCCTGCTCCTCCTCCTTTGCCTCTGCCTTCTCCAGCTCCTGCTCTGCATCAGCCCCCTCTTCCTCCTCCTCTGCCTTCTCCTTCTCCTCCTCTGCCTCCTTCTCAGCCGCGGCCTTCTCTTCATCCTGCTCCTCCTGCTCCTCCTCCTTTGACTCTGCCTTCTCCAGCTCCTGCTCTGCATCAGCCTCCTCCTCCTCCTCTGCCTCCTCCTCCTCTGCCTTCTCCTTCTCCTCCTCTGCCTTCAACTTCTCCTCCTCTGCCTCCTTCTCAGCATCGGCCTCGGCCGTCTCTTCATCCTGCTCCTCCTGCTCCTCCTGCTCCTCCTCCTTTGCCTCTGCCTTCTCCAGCTCCTGCTCCTGCTCCTTCTCCTCCTCCTCCTCCGACTCCACCTTTTCCAGCTCCCCTGTTTCCTCCTTCTGCTCTTGCTCCTTCTGCTCCTGCTCCTCCTCTACGTTCTTTCCTTCTACCTTCTCCTCCTCCTCCTGCTTCTTCTGATCCTCTATCTCCTCCTCCGGATCTGCCCTCTCCATTTCTGCCTCCTCCTCTGCCATCTCATCTTCATCTTTCTTCTCCTCCTCCATTGCTCCTTCCTTCTCTTCCTTAGGCTCCTCCTGCTCCTCCACTTCCTTTATCTTCTCCTCCTCTGCCTCTTCCTCTTCCATTGCCTCCTCCTTTGCCTTCTTTTCCTCTTCTGCCTTCCCTTCCCTGTCCTCCTGTCCGACTTCCTGCTCGTCTGTCGTCAGCCCGGCTTGATCCTTGATGTACTGAAGGAACGCTTCGATCTGGTTGATCTGGATATCGTTCATATACAAATATCCTTCGAAGACAAGGATATCTTCTAGCCGACGCTTGAAAGCAGGAATAACTCTGCTCGCTAAATAAGAACAAAAAGAAAGGAAAGATACGATGAAAACCTGTTTAATCTAAAGTAAATAATTCAAAATCAATTCATAAATCTGACATTCATCTCAATCTATCTGAATTGATATTTAAAAATACAATTTTATATCCTATGACAGTAATTTTTCGAGACATTTCTTCATTCCAAACGAAAATTAAAATCCTTTATAAACACAAGGTTGGTAAAACATTGACGTAGGACATAAATGGTTTATATCAATGCAGGGGGGGGGGGGTGTTTCATAAAGCTGTTCGTAAGTTACTCGCAACTTTACGCACGACTGGTGATATGTTCTTGTGCTACATGCACATGATTGAGAATGTGATTAGCACCCAAGAACATGTTCCAGTCGTGCGTAAAGTCGTTCGCAACTTACGAACAGCTTTTTGAAACACCCCCTAGGTTTATTATTTCAAAGATAGTATATCAACCGCAATGTCCATAATGGAGAGAAATTGTTCTAGTTTGTAAAATTCATTGTATAAAATGATAAATTTATGTGTTTTCTATAAAATACTTACGTTCGTCACTCATGATGAAAGATTAAAAGAGAAATAAACCAAAGAGAATTACAAGAATAGCACCTTGTGCACATCAGTGATAACAATGATTATCGAAGTCAAAAGATAACTTTGTAACTAGGTAGTTCTCGATGCGTGAGCATCCTACGTCACAATCATGGACGCATTTCTTAGACTTCAAATGCGCACTTATTTTTAGAAATTGTACTTGGCTTCATGCAATTTCATTTCTGAATGAAATGGCAGATATATCAGTAAATAATTAAAATCCATATGCACAATAAGTGTTTTTTTAGTCGAATCCATTCCGATCATGACAATTATAATTATTATTATTTTTTCATTAAAAAGAATAAGATAACATAACTAAAGCCTTGAATTCGAAAATTATTTCAAGCTTAATCGTCCTGTTCCAAACCATATGCTTCAGGATGTCATAATTTCGTGCCCCATAAATAAGAATTTATTATAATCAATAAGCAACGCCTTGAAAACAAACTAATATGATTTAACTCAATCATTTTTGGGGGGGTATTTTTTTGCATAAAGCAACGCATGATTATTTTCAGGATTCACGTCATATTATTCATTACAAAGGTTAAAATTCAAAGAAACACAATGAAAAATTTTGTCAGTAGTGTAATATTTAAAAGCAATGTCATTTAAATATTTATTAACGTTCATCACTCATAATGAAAGATTAGAAGATAATATTTCGAAGAGAATAACTAGATTACCAACTTAGGCGTATCAATAATATCAATATAGTGATCAAAATCAAATGATAACTTTGTAACCAACATCGCAATGCCCGCGCATAACCTGCGCGCATTACGTCACAATTGAACGCACTTGTCTTTAAGAAAAAAAAACCCCTTGAAACTTGTATTGAAACTTACAACCACAACAACAAAAAAATGTAGGCAGGCAGGCACTTTTACATAAATTAAGTAAAATTTTGAGCATGGCAATTCATAGAGGGACCGCAGAGAATGAAATTCTGATACTTCTTTGTTCTTTTTACCCGAACGGGAGGGAACAACAAGTGCAGAATCCATGAGTGGTTTAGCTAATTAGGGTCTTGAATGGAGGGGCGGTGGGGGTATAGGTCTTGTATTGATCTAAATTCATCTTGAGAATCACCTAATTCTTGGATTCTTTTAAAAATCAAAAGAAATGAAATTTTTTTTTCGAGCCCCACCCCTCGCGATTTCTTGGCTATGGCACGTTGGACTCCCAACAATAACCTATTTAGTTATACGAATATCAGAATAATCTGTGTGATATTTTTATTGGCTATTCAAAATGGGGTACATTCTTTTTTTTTTTTCAGAACAACAAATTATGTTATCGTTTGTTTTCTTTTCTGCAAGCAAAATATCTAGAATAAAGATACAATTTGGTTATTTCAGTGCTCTCAGCTCACGCCGCTTGAAATTATATAATTTATGCTATATATTTCTCGTCCGAGTAGTCGGGACATTTTTTAGGAGGAGTGGTTTCATGTTACTTGATATTTTATATTTTCAATAATATACTATTTGGTCAGTTTAACACTCATTTTACTCTTTTTCAAAATTTCTTTTATATGACAGCCCTTATGCTTTGAGTAATTGGGCTTACATGTAAAAAAAATTCGGAAAAAGAGGCTGAAAACAATGTAAAAATGCATTAAAGAATAATGTTTTATTGGTCACTACATCGTTCAAATGTACTCAGGTCGAAAAGGAAAGGATGAGGGGACGAAGAACTTGGATTGTTTTTAATTCAGCGTTATGATTTAGATAATGAAAGCTGGTCAGTCAATTTAATTCGGTTTGAGAATAACTGAACTCATTCATGTGCCCTCATTGTTATGTGCAGTGATGTTTGGAAAACAGAAACTTACCTCTTTATTTATGCTAATTATTTCTTCCCCTATTTATTGATAATAGTAGGCGATTGTTAGTAGCCGATTGTCGAAAAGCTGTAACTAGACTAGTGTAAGTTCAAGTTAGGTCTAACAGTCAGTTTAATGTCAGTGAAATTCTGGGGTGGATGAATTCACAGAATTTTTAGTTGTATTGATTGTGATCACCGACACTTTAAAGTAGGCTAACTTAAGTTAGGAAAATCGGTTATTCGTACACGTACACTGATACTGCTACATCTGTGAATGAAATTTCGGGCTGCACGTTTTTGTACTCGAGCTCGCTCGGGTCAGGAATTGGTTGTTACGCGTATGTCGCGTAGTCTTGTCATGGTTGTGGGGTGCGTTGCCAATTGATTTCCAACTGTTAGCTGCTGTTGTTTTATTTACTTGCTGAGTTGGGAAATAGCAATTTGACTTGGACAGGAATTGTTGTGGATGGATTAATATCATTAACATCGTTGTCAGATTGTTGTCCTGCACCCCCGGCTGATGATAATAGTTGATTTCGGAAAATAGATCTAGTCTTGGGAATTAAACTAAGTAACATTAGAATCTAGTACACTGCTACTAAAGAATAAATAAATTAAATATAAAATAGAATTAAATTGAATGGATAAAGAAACAAATAGATAAATAAGTAAATAAATAAATGAATAAATAAACTAAATACAGATGCAGTAAATAATAAACAAAATAAGTTTTTTTACGAATAAGATTTCGATTAAACACAATACAATAAACGAGTAACCCCCTTGTCACAACTACTAGCGCAGGTATACAGGTAATTGGTCACCCCAAGTTGTAACTCAGATCAATTCTAGATAAGTTTTTTATAAAAATAATAAAAACCTAAAATGAATAAATAATTAAAGAATAATAAATAAATAAATAAATAAATAAATTATAGATAAATAGATTAAAAAATATGACAGACATACATGTAGATAGATCAACATACCTCGGCAGATTTACTGCTGATCACATAGCACACCTGTGCGAATTGAACCATATTGATACAAATGCAGTGAAGACAAAACAAGAGCGCATCTCCTCTCTATGTGCATTGCCCAAGCTGATTGAGGATGAACCTGAGCCAAGAGGTACCGGTGTAGGTGTGGATGACCTTTTCCGGGTCATGAAACGCCTCGAAGAGTCCCATCAGCAGGAGACGGAGAAATTGTGCAAATCCATACTGTCTGCTACGATTGGTAGCCAAAGTGGCCCTCACTAAAGGGCTCGCATCAACTAAGCAGTGATGACGACATTGTATGCTACCTCAACACCTTTGAACGGTTGGCTCTGGCAGCAGGCAAGCAAAAAGGGGAATGGCCGAGATTACCATGGAGCCGTACCTGACTGGACGCGCCCAACAGGCATTCTATGCCCTTAGCGCTCAGGAGCAGGATGATTATGACAGTACTGTGCAAGCTATTAGAAGGCGGTACCACCTCACCACCGAGGCATACCGCATCAAATTCAAAAGTGAAAACAAAAGGGCGAATGAGACATTGGAAGAATTCGCGAACAAGTTGCAGGACTATTTCTTGAAATGGATAGACATACCCCAGAAAATGGTAGAGATACCAGAGGTCTGCAGGGTTTGAAGTTGGTTATGATTGACCAATTCCTGGAGAGAGTTTCAGATGAGGTCTTGAGGCTGAAGCTCAGGGAATTCCAAGCAACCTCCCTCATTGCCCTAGCTCGCAAGGCAGATGAGTTGGTTATTCAGAGAGGAGCAAATGCATGCATGTATAGCTCCCCTTCTGGAGGTGAGCTTTCCTCTCGTAGACGGGCAGGTGCTAGTGGTGCATCTACTGGACGTAGGTCTTACAATGCTGCTTGCTACCGCTGTGGTCAGCTTGGACTCATATTCGCAAACTGCTCAGTACCGCCGGGGTTAAGTCCCCAGCCGATGGCTTCACCAGGCATCCCTCAGGAGCCGTCACCGAAGTGCAATTTTATTGCAGATACTAAGGGTAGTGTTACAACTGCAGACGTTGTTATTCAAGGTCAGGAGGACCAAGTTGTTAGGACCAGAGCCCTGCTGGACTCTGGGTCAGAGGTATCCTTGGTCACCTCCGCATTGTGTGAGGAGTTAGGGGCGAAAGTTACTCGTCAACCCAAGGGGGTGTTAGGAATGATTAAGGAGACCGAGTTAGTGCCCGAAGGTTTGACGTCCCTTCAGGTGGGATTGGGGGGCAGCACTGCAAGTGTGCTGTTCCGTGTGGTGCATAGGCTCCCGGTACCTGTCCTCCTTGGTGTGGATTTTGCAGAGAAAGTGAAACTTGTCATAGATTTTGGGAGTAATAGTTTGAGTACAGGTGGCACAGGGGCGAATAAACAGCCGGTTAGGTTCTCGCTGAATGGAGGACAGGGAATATCCCAGGCTCAAGAGGAGATTGAGGGTCATCTCTATGCCAAGGAGGAGATGGCGAAACTCACCCTATCCGAACTGGATAGGCAGAGGTTAGATCAGGTTGTCGAGGACTTCTCTGATGTATTTAGTGAGGTACCTGGTCATACAGATGTGACTACTCATAGGATTTATATGGGAGAGGCTCATCCCATCCGTTCTCATCCTTATAAGGCGAGCCCTGAGAAGAGGCAAGCTCTTGACGAAGAGTTGGATAGACTTTTGGATTTGGGGAAGATTGAGCCTTCAGACTCTCCTTGGGCTGCTCCTGTGGTAATGATCCCAAAGAAGAATGGGAAATATAGGATGTGTGTAGATTATAGGAAGCTCAATACGGTGACAAAGGTAGATGCCTTCCCCATGCCTATCGTGGATGACATTCTAAGTTCTCTGCATGGTTCATCGGTATTCCCATCATTAGATCTGCGCAGTGGCTACTGGCAAGTGAGGGTGGCAGATGAGGATGTTGAGAAGACTGCCTTTGTTTGTCATAGGGGCCTATTTCAGTTCAAGGTGTTACCTTTTGATGTTGTAAATGGGCCAGCCACATTCCAACGGCTGATGTCCAAGGTGCTAGATGGCCTCATGGACAGAATTGTTATGTCTACTTGGATGACATTGTGTGTTTCTCTCCGGATATCGAACAACATATCTCCGACCTCCGAGAGATCTTTGGCCGCTTGCAACAAGCGGGACTTACAGTAAATGCTGAGAAATGTCAGTTTGCCTGCCAAGAGATGAAATATCTTGGACATGTTGTCAGCTCAGATGGACTCAAGATGGATCCTGAGAAGGTGTCCACCATTGTTGATTACCCCCAACCAAGGTCAGTCGAGAAACTGGAGAGGTTCCTTGGGATGGGTTGGCTGGTATCAGAAGTTCATCCCCGGTTTCTCAGATATTGCTGCACCCCTTCATAGACTGAAGAAAAAGGGCGTTGCATGGGATTGGACAGCTGACTGCACTCGTGCTTTCCGGACCCTTAAGGAGAGACTCCTCTCTGAGCCGATACTAGGTTACCCCGATGAAGAGTCCAGGTTTGCTGTGCACACTGATGCAAGCAATGTCGGAATTGGTGCAGTCCTGACCCAGCAGCAACATTCGGGGATCCGAACTATTGCTTATGCAAGTCGGTCTTTGTCTATGGCTGAGAAAAACTACAGTACTACCGATAAGGAATGTCTGGCTGTAGTGTGGGCCCTTGAGAAATGGCGACCATTATCTGGAAGGTAGGGATTGTCGTGTTGTTACCGACCACCAGGCGCTCTGCTGGTTGTTTCGCAAGAAGAAGCAGAATGGGTGGTTGGCACGTTGGATTTTGAGGCTTCAGAATTTTCGGTTTCAGGTGATATTATAGACCTGGACAACAGCATCATGTCCCCGATGCCTTATCTAGGATCCCTGAAGGTCATGTTGCCCCCATAGCTGGAGTTGTGAGTGAGGTCTCCCCGAATCAAGACGGTGCCAAGGGTGACAATGATTGTATTGTTGTGCTGCCAGTGATTGCCTTGTCCCTGATGACGATTTGGTCGACTGGATACAATGTGATGATTGTGATCAATGGTATCACCAGGCCTTTGTCCATATCGATTCTCGGGAGGCTGAGAAGGTACACAGGTATTCCTGCCCTCTATGTGTTGAGGAGGAGGAAACAGGTTGTTGTTTCTCTTTGGAAGTGACAAAGGATTCCTTAGTCAAGGCCCAAAGAAATGATCCCAAGCTTTTGCTTGTAATTCAGATGCTTGAAAGGCAAAAGAATGCTAAGGATGTAGATAGTAAGCGGGTTTCCACCTTTAGCTTGAAAGGAAGGATTTTGTATAAGGATGGTTGTGTAGTCATTCCCAAGGTTCTGCAAAATCCTGTGTTGGTAGAGTGACATTGCAAGCCTAGAGCAGGCCATCTTGGAAGGCGTAAGACTCTGAAAAATTTGAAGTCATTAGGTATTTGGTGGGATGGTATGTCACAGTCTGTGAGGAGCTTCATCGGCAGTTGTAAAGTCTGTCTTGAAACAAAGCCTACATACCATAGACGTCAAGGGAAAATGCTCTCCACCACTTCTTCGAGGCCGTGGGAGAAGGTTGGGGTGGATCTCATGGGTCCACTTCCGAAGTCATATGCTGGACATGAGTACATCCTGGTTGCTGTCGACCATTTCTCCAAATTTGCGGAGATCCTACCCTTATAGACTGCCAAAAGCCAGTCGGTGGCCACAACCCTGGTACGGGAGTTATTCTGTCGATACGGGCCATGCACCAGGAATCCTGCTGTCGGACAATGGACCCCAGTTTAGGGGAAATGTGCTGAAAGCTGTGTGCGCAGAGTGGGGAATCCAACAAGTGTTCATCACACCGTACCGTGCACCCCCAGACGAACTGGGTGGAGCGAGTGAACAGGAATATTAAGGCTATGCTCCAAGCCTTCACGGGAGCGGACCATCGGCAGTGGGATATCCATTTGGCTGAACTTGCATTCGCCCTGAATAACAGTACTCATGATACCTTGGGCGTAGAACCATCTGTGGTCATGTTTGGGAGACGTTTGGCCGCGCCACTAACGAACTGCCTGCACACCGAGGGCAACCAGGACATCCCCACCAAAGAGGAGATCGAGAACAATCGCCAACAGGCTGTCAAGAACTCAAAGCGGAACTACGACAAAGGTCGCGATGAGTGCCGCGTCAATTAAGTGGGTGATGAGGTGATGGTGAAGACATACCCACTATCGAATGCCAGCAGGAATTTCTCTGCCAAATTAGCACCACGATGGTCGGGCCCATTTGTGGTTCAGGAACAGCTGACTCCAGCAACCTTCCTTCTAACGAACGTGGTCAACGGGACAGTGACACGTGTCGCCCATGCCGACCAGCAGCTGAAAAAGTGTTGAGAACTTCAGAGTTTGTGTGAAAACTGTGAGAAATTCGACTGCGGACAGCTTCAGGAACTTTGGACTACAGGAAATTCATTGTTGTGTGAAAAGAACACAAAACAACAAAACAAAAAACGAATTGTAGGAATTATGGACTGCAAGTGTTGATGTAGAAAACACTGATAACTCTGGACTGCAAGTGTTGGTGTCACTGGCGTACTGGAGGGGGGGGGGGGGCTTGGAGGGCGCCACCCCCCCCCCCCCAATAAATTTCAACCATGGTTTATTTTCAATTTTATATTAGTGATATCACGCGAATTTCATAATTTCTCCCTAGACTCCCTTTCTACTGTTAAGTAACGCATCCACAATTTCCCAAATAACATTCATAGCAAGGCAGAAAACACGCATAATATACTATTGTGTTTTATGATATCTTTTTATCTGACAATGGATTCAAACTTTGATAATGAATATTCTTAGATTTACCTAAACTAGACACAGGCTTTAAGTTTGTAGTCCCCAATAGCGTTCTTTTACAGAGTTGCAAACCATCAATACTACAAAAAGCTCCTGTACCATGGGAGTGCACCCTCGTAGCCGGGGGGGGGGGGGAGGCGATGGGGCGGTCGCCCCCTCCAAAACGCCAACAAGAAAGAAAGAAAAAAAATACAAGGAAAAAAGCGGGAGTGAGAAAAGAAAAAGGTAAGAGAACGTAAGAAGAGCGGGATTAGACAGAAAAATTCAAAGAAACGTAGGAGCTTCTGCGCTTCGCGCGGGAGGGGGGAAACTACCCCTCCCTGCACCCCCCCCCCCTAAGGAGCGCGCTTCGCGTGCTCACTACCGCCCCCTAAAATGAAATCCTAGCTACACCACTGTGGGAGTGAAACCCTGGTACCCCACTGCATCACACCCTCTCCATGCTCGTCCCTTTTCTTTCATTGTGTCTTTGTCTGTATTATTATCATAAGTAATAGGTATTTTGTGTAACGCTGGCATTTGTTTGAAACTTGTGAAGATTATTGGAGCTGCATGTTTCCAATTAAGTTCATGAAAAAAAAAAATCCTTTTCCGGTCGGTACATTCGTGACACGCTTATCCATAATAGTACAACAATTTTCATCAAATTTGATGTTTCTTATTGCATGTATTGTACTTCAAATGTTTATTTTTCATGATATTTACTTCTTTTTTTTTAAATGAGAAAGAATGAAAATTGAACTGAACTGAAGTTGGAATTTTCTTTTCAGGTTTTGCAGATTGCACATATTTAAGTCGAAAAATAAATGAAAAAGCTCCGTATCGTGAGGAGGGGGGGGGGGGGGGGTATCCCCGGCTCGGCCCCTCAGGATTGGTCGCTTCGCTCCTCGCAAAGATTGAGCCCCCCCCCCCCCCCCCCCCATATTTTGGCTCATTGCGCCACTGGTTGGTGTAGACAACGCTGAGAACTTTGGAACTGTGGAAACTTAAAAATTGAGCGTTCTGTCGACTTATAAGACTCTGAGCGTTTTGAACTTGAGTGTTTATATATAAAACTCTGAGAATTTTGAACTGCAGAGACTTTGGCCTGTGAAGAAGACGTTGGGACTTTTAACCTTTGAACTTTCACGCTGTTATCACTTAATGGATTGTGTAGAATTTAAGGTTTCTTTGAAAGTGATTGTGATGCCTTGTTGTCTTTTTCCGGTGTGCTTGTTATCAACATATTTTTTGTCGCATTTTGCATGCGATTGTGAAAGTTTGCTTCTTGTGACGTTTAATCTGAAAATTTAACTTTCTGGATCAGCATTTTCTGAAAACTACAGACTGCATGCTGGTGATTTTTTTCATTTGCCCATGTACACTATTAAATGTGTTCATGTTTAGAAAGTTCTACTTGCTTAATCTCTACTTGACACGTAATTATCTTAGTGGTACTCGCCGAAGCAGTTATATTTTCCAGATTTCATTATCTTGTACACACTATATACTCTACTATATATGCCCATGCCTGTGCATTTGTTGCACAGTATTTCATCTTTTGTATATGACGAAAAAAGCGAAGCACTCAGCTGTGCTGGTGTTTCTTATTGTTAATGTTCATATTGCATTTTAATGTTTCGTGTGCATGCACATAATGCATTGTTGTTTGCGAGGGTAACTTTCAGTTTTTTTGTTATTGCCATTTTTAGTGCTATTGTTGCGACTTGCAGGGCGCTTCTTTTATTGTATCACAGAAAGCTTGCTGAATGAAGCGGAGATATACATGTGTATGTACCTTGAATATTGCATTTTCTTGTTTAAATTGGTAAAAATGGTGAAAAAAACCTAGTATGGGTGGGGTGGGGGGTATTTTTTTTGTTTTGTAATAGTATTTATTAAATCAATTCAGTTCAAATTATACAATGGTAAATTGCAAATGTTACATCAAAACAAAACATAGTTTATAAAGACAAATAATTATTCATGATACAAAAAATATTGTACAGAAATCATATTATTTGACATATTCATACTACAGGCGATTAATTTATTCATAAAATATAAAATCAGCCGATCATAACCAATAAAAATTGACAAAACCAAAAAAGCTGTATCCCATTGCATAATGATTAATGAAACTGAATGAAGTTATAATATAAAAAGAAAGGATCGAGTGTTTCCACTCTCCACGCACCCACATACACCCAAACATCCCCCCATACAGACATGCCCACACAAAGAAAAACAACAACAACAAACAAGCACACAAAAACAAAAACAAAAAAAAACACAAAAAAGAAAAGAAAAAGGAAAGAAAGGGGGAGGGAGAAAAGAAAAGAAAAGGGCAGTTCACAATGGCACCGATCGGCCACCCCCGCACTTGTGCAAACCGGACGAAAGCCATCCCTTTCTCATCCTTCTTATAAGTTTAAATAGCATTAATTGTTTTTAGATGTTCCCACTTTTTATAGTGTTTTGTTAATGTTTTTCTCTCTACTGCAATCTTTTTTTCTTCTTCTTTACTTTTAATAAGCTTTACTTGTACCTCTTCAGCAGTTGGTAATTTATGATTCCCCCTTCCGTGATATATTAAAAATTTAATAAGTAAAATGATATGATTTATTAGTTGTCTATTTTCTGCTGACTCTTCTAATCCAACATGGATATCCTTCCAGTGTAAGTCTTTAAGGATCGGAAAATTTAATATATTGCTACATGATTCCCATAATATTTTAACCATTTCACATTCATAAAATATATGTCTGTAAGTTTCCTCATTTTTACTGCAAAATGAACATTCATTACTCGGTATGAGTTTAAACCTATATAGATGGTGATTTACAAAGATAATATTATATAATAATTTAAATTGGAATTCTCTTAACTTATTATCTAATGTGCAGAATCTGGGACGATAAAAAACCTTTTCAATTTCTTTTTCAGACATGTTATATGATGATTCTAGATTATAAAAACTGACCGGAGTGTCGGCGATCTTTCTAATACATGCTCTATATAATTGTTTTGAATAAACCGACTCAAACTGGAAAACATTCTTAAAGAAAATAAATTCAATCTTCAAACCATCACCTGAAGTATCCTTTCTTAATTCAACTTTCCATTCTGCAGGAGTATGGGCGAAAATTTCATTAATTACTGTTATTTCCTCTTCATCTAGACCCATAGATCTGAAATATGTATCTGATTTAAGTTCACCTTCTTCATCAACAATATGGTGCAGTTTATATGTATTTTTTAAGAATATATTTTCATGAAAATAAGATTTTCCTTCGCTATGAATATACCTGTTATTGAAAAAAATTTCATTTCTTTTATTGCCTGTGTCCTTTTTAATGAACACATTTATATCAAACCAAATACTTAACATTTCCTGGTAGTACTTTGGTAGTTTTATACTGATCATATCAGGTGTAAAATTACAATAAAAAATTAAAGTACCACCTAAGGATCTCAGCAAAAATTTGAAATATTTTGTCCATTTCACTTTTTGGTCACCATTTACCAGTCTTTTGACCCACATTACTCTCTGTACCATAACAAAAAGTTTAAAGTTAAGCATTTTTAGCCCCCCTTGTTTATAATCCAAATATAATGTATTTCTCTTTATTTTATCCTTTCCTCTCCATAAGAAATCGAAACATATTTCTTCAATTTCCTTAAAAGCCCACTCAGGCACTGGGGTTAAAGTGCTCACATAAATTAATTTAGAAAATGCATATGTTTTGAGCAGGTGGATCTTCCCAAACAAAGTTAGATCTCTCTGTTTCCACCAATTTAATAACTTTTTAATTTTACTTAATATTTCTTTATAATTCATTTCTTCAGCAACATGAGGATTTAAAGAGAAAGTAATACCTAAAATTTTAACCAAATCCACTTGTTTACCAAAGGGGAAAGAGTGTGTAAGGCTAACAGAGGGTCCTAGAGGCAAAATGAAAGTTTTATTTGTATTAAATCTAAGTCCAGATATCTTTCTAAAATTCTCAAGAATAACTTCTAATCTATGTATTGAACTTAAATCTTCTACAAATATAGTCATATCATCAGCATAGAGTATTTGTTTAATTTCCATTTCACCAAATCGAATACCTTTGACCAAACTATCATTACGAATACAATGAGCTAGACATTCTATACAAAGTATAAAAAGGTAAGGGGAAAGGGGGTCCCCTTGTCTTAGCCCGCGTTCGATTTTGAAATACCCGGTTGAATTCCCCCCATTGAATACACAGCTCTGTGAGTTGGTATAAAGAATATTAACCCAATTGCTAAAAATCGGTCCAAAACCAAAAGATTTAAGTACCTTTTGAAGAAAAGAATATGAAATTGAATCAAATGCCTTTTCAAAATCGATTGCTACCAAGTATCCTGGTTGATTAAAATTTGATGTATGAAAAATCATATCGTTTATTATTCTTACAGCATCACCAATATTCCTGCCATTTAGGTAACCTACTTGATCGACAGACACTATATAATTCAAAATGGTTTTAATTCTTTTAGAAAATATTTTAGTGAGGATTTTATAATCAACATTAAGTAAGGAAATCGGTCGATAGTTGCTAATTAACATCGGGTCCTTACCTTCCTTATGTATAATGGTAATAATTGCCTGTTTTTGAGAAGGTGACAATTCTTTATATTTCATGGCATCATTAAAAGCATTTAAGACTAAGTCACCTATTACCTGCCAAAATGTGATATAAAACTCTACATTTAATCCGTCATTTCCTGGGGATTTATTTAATTGCATTTCTTTTAAAGCTTCAATACAATCGCCTTGGCTTATTTTCCCTTCGCAATGATTTTTTTGATTTTCGCTTAGATTAGGTAAGTTACTAGGGAAAAATCTGTTATCATCAAATCCCACCTCACTTTTAGAATATAAAGTAGAATAAAAAACTCTGATTTCTTTTAAAATACTAATTTCGTCATTAATGACATTTCCATTCACTCTAAGTTCTTTAATAAAACCTTTCCTACCATTGAAATCTATCAGTTGTTTAAAATATGCTGTTTCTCTTTCTCCACTTTCAAACCATGGGGCTCGAGATCTGATTTTAATACCCTCATTTAAATATGCATAAACTGTTTTTAGCTCATTCCTTTTTCTTGCCAAAATATCGATTAAATCATTATTTTTGTTCAGTGGTGTTTGCTGTGGCTGTACTTCTTCTTCTAATTTTACAATTTCCTTTTCTAATCTGTCAACCTTCTCTTTTCTTTCTTTAGCTTTTTTCTTGGAGTACTTTCTTGTAAAATTTCGAATTTCCATTTTTACATAATCCCATAGTATTCTACTGTCAGTAATCTCTTCAGACAGCCGAAGTTTTAGACGAATTATTTCTTCTTTCATTTTTTTAACGTATTCTTCATCGTGGCATAGGCTATTATTGAATTTCCAATATCCTGTTTTTATCACAGGATTAGTGATAGCAAAATTAATATTCAATTCTATTGCAGAATGGTCAGGAGACAAAGAAGGTACTATTTCACAGTGTGATACCTTTTCGGTAAAAATATCTGAGATGACCCAATAATCTAATCTGCTCTGCATATAAGGATTTTGTTGATGATATGTATATTGACTCTTATTGACATTTCTTAATCGCCATATATCTGTTGCCTTATAATTATTTAAAAATTTGTCAAATTCAATGCTGAGCTTAGATTGTCTTTTATAAATATTACTTCCTTTATAATCTAAATATACATCCCTTATCATGTTAAAGTCCCCTCCTATAATAAAAGGTTTATCTTTGAATTCTTTCCTTTCCAAAATCTGAGAAATATTGTTCAAAAAATCTATTTGTTCCTGTTCTTTGCTTCCGACAGGAAAATAAACATTCCCTAGTACTACCTGCTGATTTTGCAAAAGTCCGATTATAAAAATATATCGGCCATTTGAATCAATTATTGTTTGTTTTATTTTTATATCAACTCCTCTAACAAAAAGTATCATGACACCTTTACCATGGCTTGTACCATGGCTATAAATACAAGTCCCCTCCCACATTGAGTTCCAGTTATTAACAATTTCTTGAGTACTAAATGTTTCCTGTAAAAAGATTACATGACCCTTTTTTTCCTTACACCATTTGAAAATACTTTTTCGCTTATTTCTCTCTCGAATTCCCCTTACATTTAAGGATATGAAATTACAAACTGGATTTTTAATCATCAAAATAGTCTAGAATAGATACCCCGTTTATAGGATATGAAATGGATGCCCCCCGCCAACGATCTACCCCACCCGAAGGCGACCATGATCCAAGTGCCACTACAAACTGTCCCTAGAGAGAGAAAGAAAGAAAAGAAAGAACATGCAACAAAACGTAAACGCGACCCAAACGAAAACTGACCACTAAAAGACGTGTCTAACTCTAACATATTAGACACTCTAAGTTGTGTAAGCGCCCACTCCTCCCTATACCTTTATTCCCAATGCTTAAAGTTATTTACCATAACGCTTAAGTAAAATACCTAATTTATCCCAATAAACAAAAAGGCATTATGTAACAGAATGAAAAGGGAATCGATTACTTTCTGAAAAAACAACAACCTCTTCTACCTATTCAAACATCCAAAATCATTTAAAGAGAAAAGCTTTCAAAATGTCAATATGTTAACAAATATTTAAAAAAAGAAAGAAGAAAAAAACACCAAAGGAGACCCACCAATTTCCGAGGAGAAAGGACCTTAGACGAATAATAGCTCAAAAAACCAACTCGAAATCATCAGAGGAAAAGAAAGAGGAAATGCACTATAAATTTGTCCTCCTGTAAAGGATAGTATGCATTACAAAACATCTTTATCCCGACTTTATTTGTCCCCAGATCACAGACTGCAACACAATATCTCAAATTCCTCTCTCTATCTATTCCTCTTCTTATTTTTCAAACTAGTATTTTGGCGCCATCAAACAGATACCAAAACATAAGTGGATGTTTGACCTCGTATATTTTGACTTCATGTCCAAAGACGTGAATGAAGCACTGCTAAATACCATAGAGCCATCCCGCTTTACATTCAATTCAATTAACAATGTCTCGAGATAATGTACCTTGCTTGAGGTTACTAAGCAAGAATAATTCTTCCAAAAAGTGCCTTGCATACCAACAGACCAATTCATATGGAAATCAGTAAAACTTCTACAACATTTCTAGAACCAGTTGAGCAATGAAACATAATGACATGATTTTTTTCAATGAAATTGTTTCAGCTTTATACATTAGAACCATAAATTCCTTATCGGAATATCTGCATATCAGTATTCAAAAAGTAACATGTGTACACAATAAATATTCTTGTTGAGTATTTGCAATAGATGTGCACAATAAGAATTTTCGGTTCTCCGGAGAAAGGAGAATGATGAATTATCCCCATTGAACGTGACACAATGTCTGATTATATCATTCCTTTATCATTGAAAAAGTAACCCCGCCCATTTATAAAGCTTTAAAAGGCACACCACTTACATTCAATGCAACTAACATGTCTCAAGACAATTAAATTACATCGAGTTAAGATTGATTCCCACCAAAACTGTCTTGCATACCATTCAACGGACCAACTAAACTGAAGCCAGTGAAGCGTTTACAACATTTCTATAACTGAATGAACAGTGAAGCATAATAACATTGGTTTTTTTGTATAGAATAGTTTCAGCTTTAGGCTATAAAGCAATAGATATCTTATTTGAATATTTGCACTTCAGTATTTAAGAGTACACAATAAATATTCTTGATTGGGTATACACAATAAGTCTAACTATTTCATTCATTTGTTAAACGTTTACATTCCATGCAAATAACATGTCTCAAGACCTGCCAATTACTTCTGAGTTATGTCAAGATTGATTCTTACGAAAACTGCCTTGCATATCAATTGACAAATTCAAATTAAGTCACTGAACGTCAGAACAATGAAACCTAGTGCTATGCATGTAATAGGCGTCCCAACAATAATGTTTTGCGTCCCAAGTATTTAAGTTGTTAACAGTTTGTTACCTCCCACATGAAAACAGGAAGAATTTTGGCCTTCTTTTACTAGATCACAGTCTGACCATTTAAAAAAAGACACCAACACTATGCATTATTTAGACCATAGCACAGACATTTAAATTACCTGTATTCTAATTACACCCTCCATAAAAAACTTCGAAAATTCCACTCCAATTCAAATCTTCTTTGCATATCAAAGATAGGGCTTATTCTGATCATGTAAGGTCCTGAAAAAAGGGGGCATGTGACATGTCAACCCTCTCAAACATTTCCAGTGTATTCTCTGTATATACCCCTTTGGCATGTTCATGCCAAAGCTTAAATAACAAATGAAGATGTCCCTTATATATTTTAGTAATAAGTATTAGCGTAAATACTTAAAAAAAAAAAAAAAAAAAAATAGCGAATGTTTTCGTGTTTTCTTGTAATACTGAAAAAAATCTCTTATCCATATATGACATTCTCTCCATATGAATTGAAATATTGCTTTATGGATGATATGAAAATCAAACAACATTATCTTGAATATCACAAATACGCTTCCTTTGATTATAAAAAACAACACAGAATTCTGCATAAAAGCACGTTAGTACCTCAATATCCCACAAACTCAATTCAATTTCTTTCTACTTCTTCCATCGGCAATTCTTAAGTGCAAAATAATATTCACTGCATACTGATAACACTCTTCTTATTTGTTTTACTTATTTCGTTAATCTATCTGATAATCAATTTCTCAGGTCTCTCCTCGGAAAGAGATTTCCGGGCGGAAGAAAATCCGAGAGTAATGTCTCTCAAGTTGGAATGTACAAGTAAATTAAGTATAACAGTACATGCTCATAAAAAAAGTAAATAAGGTATTCTAAATTTCCCTTTTTCCAATTCAAGTCACTAAAAAAGCTGTCCTTAGTATTCTAACCTTTGTAATGTATGGTAATACCTTATTTTCAATACCACTTGATTTTTTTTTCCAAAATTACAGCTTTCCAGAAGTAATAAACTTCTAAAGCGCATTCTGTTTTTTTTTTTCATACAAAATAAACAAAGATACTATAAAATCTATTTCAAAATTTTGCATCATATACTCTGGCATATTTTGTAATTTAATCAATGACACAATTTATTCAACATCAAGATCCTGCCAGTTTATAGAATCTACTCTCTCATTTTTTCCAGCTATCAAACATTCTTCTTTTTTTTTCTTTTGTTATTTTTTCCATATAATTCTGTTATGAACATATCATTATTCTCTTTTTTTTTTATAATAACATCTCTCTTTACTATGACTCACGTCATTTAAACCGTCATTATTATGACTCATGTCATTCAAGCCGTCATCAAATGACCCAATCAAGTTTCAACAATCCAATTAACTTTCAAATTTTCCTTCAGAATCATTTTTAAAATCTGATTTAAGCAAACATTCTTCTACTTTGATAATCTGTAAAATAATTTCAAATTAAACTTGATTATACTCTGGTGTTTTCTCTCTTTTTTCATTTTTTGTGACTCAAAATTAACAATCTCTAAAGGCACATCGTCTGATGTTTTTTCTTTTTTTTTTTCCAAGAAAGAAAAGAAAAATCAAAAGTTCTTTCATTCCTTTCAAGAATTTTACAAATAACTTCCGTCTTTTCGGACAGATATTGCCAAAACATGTTCAAAATAATTACTGTTTGTTTCTCCAACAGCATCTATTTTTTTCCAAACCAGGTTAACAAAAGAGTTCCTTCTCTGTTTAAAACATAACTGAAATCATTTCATACATTTCTATAATTGTCATCATACATAATCATCTTTACCTGTTCCATCATCGATCACCAAGTTTGGTTTAATCACCTTCTTCCATCACAATCAACTCTTCTGTGTTTTTGCTCACTTTCCTTGTTATTTTCTTTCCTTCATCCTCCTCTGTGTTATGATTCATCTTTACATTTGCCATCGCTTCCATTCCTTCCTCTGTTAATTGCTTAACATTGCCTCCAGACTCCTTTGTCGCGTTTGAGTTTCGTCTTGTATCCCTTGTAGCTTTCCTTCCTTCGTCTTCCTTCTCGATGATGATCAGCTTCCATGGTTCTGCTCGTGAGAAAAACGCTATTTTTCCTTCCTCTTTCGCGGCTCGAAGAGCTGGGAGTTTGCGGCTACGTTCCTGTCGTATCCTTTTGGGAAGATCATCTAAGATGTAGAAGGATGTGCCTTTCAGTTGACGGCCATTCTGCTGAACTTTCACTTTATCACCATAACGTAGAAAACGTACTTTGATAGGGCGTGGCTTTGTCACAGCAGGTACTCGATGCACTCTCTGATGTTCTATTCCTCGTACAACTCCTTCCTCCATTTTCAGACTTTTCCGATAAAAATCTCTAACCACTTTATCTGTGTCCTCCTTGTCTGTGAGCTCCGGGATCCCCATGATTACAAGATTCTCCCTGCATATGTAAGATGAGATTCTGTCTATCTCCTTTTCACGACTCATTCTTTCCTCTTCCAATTTATTTTGCATTCTGGGCATCTCTATCTTTTTCACTTCCTCAATCTCTTTAGACAAGAAGTTCAAAGACTCCGCAAAACTGTCCAGCTTGCTCTCTATTTGGGAAACCTTCATTGCAATCTTGCTTTCTAAACTATCTAAGCGGCTGTTCAGTTTATCCATCTTTGCATCCAGTAGTTTCTCAATTGCGGCTAGCATATCCCCTGAGCTTTCCGGTGCACTAGGGCTGGTAGGCGTGACAGGCCTGCGCCGTTTAGAACCGGCTTTTCCCTTGTCCATTCTTGCGTATATCAACTGTCCAGACTTATTTCGTATAAAGTGTATAGGGAGCAGAGCGGAGCTCTTATTCGTGTCGTCTTGCCGCTGTCATGGGTTGCATTTATTATCTATTTAGTATAAGGATTGTAACGATACCGATAATATGATTGTTGGGAAATCGGGATCGGGGCGGAAAAATGGAGGCTTCTCTGTGACACATCGGACCGTCATTTCTGTCATGTTAGTGCCTGATTATTAAAGGAGGTTTTGTTCTGTATTCCTGTCTGATTTCTAGTCATTCCTGTTTGTATTTGCATCCCCTTTCAGGACAGCGGTGTTGCCATTTCTTCTAATTCAGTAATTGCCCTTGTGTGTAGTAAAATGTGCACATACGTGCAGAATGTTGATGGTAGACGTAGGCCTAGACCTGTCTAGATAATGTTCAGCAGAGGGAAATTCATCCAAATATATGCAGATCTAATTTTTCAAATCTCCCAAAAATCTCCGCAAAGTGACATGTAAATGAAGTCTAACTTTCAACACTTGTCTACGTGCGTGTGGCCGTGGTTCGCTCTTCTTGGCACCGCTGACTTTTGTTTTGCAATTCAAATTTCAATGCATTTTTCGCCTAACGTGCTATTTCTTTAACAAGAAAGTGTCAAGTACCGGTAGCTTAATTTCCAACGTTTTGATAGCGACTGTGAATTTTGGGGACTATTCTGCGTCCTGCGATCCATAAAAAACGTATCCAGTTGTTGGGTGTCTGGATAGGTTGTGTATCCAGACAGTCGATTTTAAACAGCCATTTGAAAAAGTTTACAAGCAAAATCTCTTAAATGTTTTAGCACAAATGTTAGACAATATTAAAGAGAACAAATATTGATGATGATTAGCAATAATCAATGCATATTTTTTGTTTAATCCCAAGACAAAAAAAGAAGGCTTCATTTTTTGTTACGTCTCCGGACACCCGACCCCCCATCCTTCTCCTGCCTTACATAATTGTCCTGCACCCGGGCCGCCTGCGACGCGGGCCGCCTGCACCGCACACATCAGAGAATGGCAACACCGCTGTCTTTTTTTGGTTTTCTTTTTTACCATGCCAATGATTTGTGAGAATAAAAAAAAAAGGTATGGATCCTTCTTTCTCATAAAAGAAGAGAACTGAAAGGGTAGAGAAACAATTCACGTAGTCAGTTTTTTATTAGGCATTGATGTTGTTGTAACTTGTACACTTTTCCGCTCTGCAGCCAGGATGATCAACCGCCTAGCTTTGCTTGGAAGGTTTTCTAGCCTTTCGGTGAGGTCCCTGCCGGCAACCTGTTCCCAGTCTCAACCTGTCAGATGTATTCATGAGCAGAAGAATACTGCAACACGAACACAGTGCACAAGAAGGTAAGAACACACAACAGCTTTAATCAAGTACCGTATGAACACTTGTTATAGTATCCTTCATGTAGAACTTAGGATGGCATTTCCAAGAGGCAGACTGAGACTGAAATTTTTTTTATTTTGATGTGATCATCCCACACAACCTGCAAAACTGGACTTCAATCTGTAAATTGACCCTTTCCCTCCTCCCAAAGCCAAAATATTTCAAAGTACATGTAAACATCGGCCTGTGTGGTAAATTCCCTGAATACCCTCTAGCCAGTCCACCCTCCCACCTTTCAACTAAAAAACCTAAATCCTCCATTGCTATCTACAGACATTGAATGCTCCTCATGGTGGTTTCCAAATACTGATATTTTGTGCATGGTTTTATTTGTTTTTCTATGCCCCAAAATTTAGAAATGAGAATTAGAATGCTAAATTCTTCAAAGGTATTTTATTGACAACACTTTGGACATATCTTTACCTCTTTTTAAAGGGAAAGTCCACCCCAGAAGTTTCACTGTTTCAATAAAAAGAGTTAAAATTGAACAGCATTTTAAAAAAGAAATGAGCAAAATCGGTCAAAGAATAAGAAAATTACACTCATTTACATTTTCTAGTACATTACTCTCCGCTCTGCAAATTGGCAACACTGATGACATCATATGTGAGCAGCTGTCCATTCACTTTGTACATGAAATTTCACATTTTCTCACCCCATAGTCAAAGTATTTTATGTAAAGAGCAATTCTTCTGAACATACATTGACTATGGGTGCTAGAAAATGTGTAACTTCCATGAAAATTGAGAAAATGTGAAATTTCATGTACAAAGTGAATGGAGAGCTGCTTGCATATGATGTCATCAGTGTTGCCAATTTGCAGAGCCAAGAGTAATTTACTAGAAAATGTAAATGAGTGTAATTTTCTTATTCTTTGACCGATTTTGCTCATTTCTTTTTTAAAAAGCTGATCAAATTTAACTCCTTTTATTGAAACAGTGAAACTTCTGGGGTGGACTTTCCCTTTAAGCCAAGATTTGTGTTATTAAATGAAAATGTTCTGTTTCACTTTTTAAATTTTTGTTAGAATTTGGATATCAGTAAGACATGTATGTACCTCTTTTCTTCAGGAAAAAAGAATTATCTTATCATTGTGTACACCTGGGCTGGAACACTTCTATTCTTATGCACTTTTAGCTGTCCATGTTACAGATGGTTATGATTTAATCAGTTAATTCTGTAATAGCATTCCATATTGTGTGTTTTCAGTTGAAGTGTAGGAATTGAATACAAAAACTTAGTCATCTGCATTTTCTAATTCAGTCTGGTACCCTACAGGAATCAAAGCACATCTGCAGCCCCAGCTAAGAAGGGTGGATTTCAGTTGAACAATGCCGCAGATTTTGTGGTAGCGAAAGCTGATGATGTCATTAACTGGGCTAGGAGGGTAGGTTATTTTCTTTCGTTTTGCCCATATTTCCTCTCTCCTTCCCATTTCCCTCTCAGTCTCTCACCTTAAAAGTAGTACACTCTTTTTCTTTCTTTTTAAAAAAATTATCTCTTTCTCCTTCTTCTCTCTCACTCATTCTCTTATCTTCCTTCATTCTCAATTCTTCTATTCCATATCAATTTGCTTGCCACAATCTCCTTGTATTCAAACTTTTGTGCCTTGCTTAGCAATACTTGTAGTATCACTAAAATTTTGCAAAAATGATAAATGAATTTGTAAAGAGAGAATGCCATGGATATTTTGTTATTATTTTGTTGAGTTTGCCTGTAGAAACTGTCCCTAGATTTCTGAACATTATAATGGACTTATGAGTGGTGAAAATGTTTATCCAGTCAAATTTACATTTAGAAATTGCAACCCTCTTCCTGCTACTTTCATTTGACCCATTAAATGATTTCATTTGTGCCTTCATAAACCTTAGTAATGATCAAATTCTCTCAACTTTAGTAATGATTGGATCTCACTTCCATATAGAGTTCACTCTGGCCCATGACCTTTGGCCTTGCCTGCTGCGCTGTGGAGATGATGCATTTCGCTGCTCCTCGTTACGACATGGACAGGTTTGGCGTTTTGTTCCGAGCCAGCCCCCGGCAGTCTGACGTGATGATCGTAGCTGGTACCCTGACAAATAAGATGGCTCCAGCCCTGAGGAAGGTGTATGATCAGATGCCCGAACCAAGATGGGTTATTTCAATGGGAAGGTATGCAGGGATTAATCCATTCATGACTGGAATTATTTTGAAACCTAATTTGATCAGTTTTTCTTTTTCAAATTGGCAACATAAATTCACAGAAAGTATGTTTTGAACTTGAAAAATTATCAATTTACATGGAAAAAGCAGTGATTTTGAACTTCCCATCGCGTGGTGCCAATTTATGAATTTTATTACTAATTTTCTTGTTAAAAAATGTCAGCATCAAGCGACTAACACTAACACAACCAAAATGGGCACAGTACATTTAGAATTTTTACACTTTCCACTCGTGTATTTAGTATATTCTTTAGGGCTCTGCATCAGAGTTTTCTGGCCAAACCACATAATGTGGAATTCTGTCTTGAATGGTGTTAAGAAACGAATCAAGCCTAAAGAACTGGCAACAATATATTTAACTGGCAACAATATCAATAGCGATAACTGAAAAATCACATCTTGAGCTTACTGGGAAGTGTACTCAATATTGGTGTTGCTCATTGGTTTATGCTACTGAGCCTTCACAAGCAATTTCTTCTGATCCCATTTCTAATTTTTTAAAGATATATTTTATCACTGTTGCTATTATTATTGATGACATGTGGCCAGCCCTGTAGTATTTTGATGAAAGTCTAGCTGTACAAGTTAAAAAGGTAGAATCAAATATAGATGCTATTTCACTTTAAATGATGTTCTTATATGGAATGAACCTTATTCTGTTGCTGTGTTCCTGTGATTTCAATATTTTCATCCTTTGCAGATACCACCTCTTTTCCTAAAAGTCTTCAAAAGGAAAGTTTTGCCTCTATCCCTCTCTGCCACCAGGGTTCCATACAAACCTTTTTAGTAGGGGGTCTGGATTGATATTCCATGTTTTATGTATTGAGCCCTGTGTTAAAATTGTTAAGTTGGGGGTGGGGGGGGATCCTGAGTAAATTTTTGTGGCTCATTTCTCCTAGGCACATGTCAGTGTAAAGCCCTGCTGGGCACTCTTTTCATTGTCTGTAATATCATTCTTCTGTCCTTTCTAATCTCACCTCTCTTTGGTTCTTCTATTGACTTCCAATAATTCCTGTTTGAGAATAAAATTAATATTTTTCTTGGCAGCTGTGCAAACGGAGGTGGTTACTACCATTACTCCTACGCTGTGGTCAGAGGTTGTGACAGAATCGTACCAGTTGATATCTATGTCCCAGGTATGTATGGAAATACATCAAGAACTTTTCTTGAAGTGCTATGATGATACTGCAGGGGTACTGATGGGCTTTGATATGAGAGCTCATAGCTAGGCTGCTAGAAGGCGGTGTTTGCCTACGCGTAGTGGGCCCCACTCTCTACTCCAAGGCAGATCGATACACTGCTTAATTCTGACTGCACAGAGGCCTTTTTTTTTGAGGATAATATGGGTGAAGGAACATTCACTTCGGTGTGAAAGATAGGGGGCAGGCTTGTGGTTGTCATTGGGTTTCACTTCACTTTAGGGTTAGAGTTGTGGTTTGATAAAATAGGTTAACCCATTAACACTACGCCCAAGATAACTTGGGCTAGGGTCTATGGAGAATGCGTTTTCGTTCTTGCGATAACTTAAGAACCGTTTGACGGATCAACTTCAAACTTGGCTCATGTATGCCTATGGGAGGGACAATGATCTGATTAGATTTTGGGGTCTCAAGGTCAAAGGTCAAAGGTCATAGAGGTCATTATGTACATAGAAATGGTTTGTTTTCATCATAACTCAACAACCATTTGACCAATCAACCTCAAACTTAGCACATGTAATATTATTCGACAGGTTGTCCACCTACAGCTGAGGCTCTGCTCTGTGGTGTCCTCCAACTACAGAAGAAAATCAAACGAGCAAAGAATATCACCATGTGGTATAGGAAGTAAAACGGCCATTATTCTACTTGCGATTTGAAGGAATTTTATACCTTCCAAATGTTTCATATTATGTCTTAATCAATTGTATAATTTTGAAGATTATCTCCCAGGAAAAAAAAATCACCCTTTGTCCTTTTAAGTTTATTTATACAAAGTTGAATGCTTTTAGGTCTAAAGTAGTTGAAATCCTTTTGAACAAACAGACGTAACAACAAACTGTTCTATCATATCAAGGGCTTAGTTTTTCCTTTAATGGCTTTTTTTCAATTCAGAGAAATACACATTTTATTCTTAACCAATTCCCTTGTATGTTTTGTCCATGTTAATGTTCATTTTTGAAGATGCAGTAAATATTTTGGACACCCCCCTCTCACAAACACAAACATACACACAAACCCGACAACATAATTTCATGGCACTTATCCAGTCTTCAGTGTATTCTTTAGCAATAACTCCAGAATTCCCTCCCCCCCCCCCCCCCCCCCCAAAAAAAAGAAGAAACAAAAAAGAAGAAAATCTATACTTAGTTAGGTTCCCAGTGAAGTACATAGCCCAAAGTTAAGTAATGGACAACTGTCCACTGAAATTTTCTGGAAATTTTAATCTTTAAGGCAACTTTCCAGGTTTTAAGGGTATACTTGTATTAGGCCTAACTTGTATGCCAGTGGTCTAGGTTGGGAGTGTTGAAAAAAAATTCATCTATTTATCTCATGTCATGAATTTATCAGAAAGATTCATTACCTTTATTTCGAATACATGTATTATTGTCTTGATTCGCTGCTATTTCTCTGTGTGTTTATTGTGAGAACTTGCAGTTTTCACTCATTGTTTGTAAATCACTGAATGGGAAAGGTGTATAAGAAAGTATGCAGAGTGATTTTGGACACAGGTATAGATCTATTGTACAGGTAAAAATAAAATATCTGGTTTGAATGTTAAATGCAACAGTTATGTGGAATTTTTTTGGGAATGGTGTTCAAGTGCTCAGAACTTGATTTTGAATGTGTGAAGTCCGAGTAGAGTTTGATATAAGAAGGGGAACTGCTACTAGCATATAGAGCTGCAAATGGCTCGATTTTGCAACAAATGACTCAAATTCTGGTTATGGTGTATTTCATTCCATCTATCTTTTTCATTTGAGGCCAATCAAATTTTTTCTAAAGTTAAATTTTGAACTTGAAAAATGGAAACTTGAAAAGATAGAGAGCTAAAGGTAGATGGTGGAAAAAGAGGGTAACAGAGTGAGGTGGAGGGGTAGAGAGGACAAGAAAGAGAGGGTGCAAAGAAATCAAGTGAGAATGAGGCTAGGAAAAAGAGAAATAGAGAAAGATTTTTATAATAATTGAAGACCGGTGGGTGATGAGAATGCTGGTGAAAATCTATCGTTTCTAATTATCAAAGTTTTGGAGTCGTCAAAATCTGAGAGATTTTCAACACTGTCAGAATTGGCTCAGTACGGGTTGTACAAAGACATACCAAACACATTTTCAAGATCTCAGAATATCAAATACATTTGGTATTCTTCAAAGTTATATGTACAGTGGAAACTCGGTATAAAGAGATCTGATATAACAATATGCCTGATATAACAAGGTAATATTCCGGTCCCAGCTCTTTATATTCTATTGTTTTTTAAACCTGATATAATGAGATTCCTGCTATAACAAGGTAATTTTGATGGTCCCAAGGACCTCGTTATACCGAGTTTCCACTGTACCAAGATGATTACATCCCATTCCAAAATCGTCCCCACTGTAAAAAGAATATTCATGGCTAATGCATACTGAAAGGATTAAAGGAATGTGTCTCCGATACAGACCTTGTTCCTGGGCAAATTCTTGAACTCTCACTTTCAAGCACTTGCAAGCTCAAGACCTATCCACTTTTCTTTTCACGGACTTACATTGTTAGCTTCCTAAACCAATCAACTACTGAATCTTTTCATTTTCTATGAACTTGAGGCACCTTATCAAAAGTCAGAGCCAATTTGGGACGCAGCTTTTAGCGTTTTTTCCGCTCAGCATCTTTCCCCCTCCGATCCTCCTGTTTCTCCATAGACAAAACAATGGGGTATCGGGAAAGCCGATGTAAAAGAACGGTCGCGGAGAAGACGATCAAAGACGCAGGACGAGACTTTTGATAAGCGGCCTAATACATGCACATGGAAAACCCAGTAACATATCATTTGCATATGGGTTAATATTCCAGTCCTGCACTATTCTTCAAGTCTTTAATGTGATCCCAACCTTCCTATTTTCTCTCTTTCTTCCTCCCTCTCACTCACTCACTACTCAATAAACTTCATCAGTGTTCATAACATGGTACCATGACAGCACTTCCATAGTTCAATAGTCCACATAAACGGCAACACAAAATAACAAACTTCATATTTTTGATCTATCAACTCATGCAAACTTTGCTTCTTCTAATACAACTAATGCCAGGCTAGAGTAGTGCACTCTTCACTAATTACCTAATCCAGCATCCAAACAAAAATCACTCCACTATAAACACTTCCGATTTTGTGGTATCTACAAATCTCTGCAGACTGCTTTATTGATGCGGTTGAACATGATAAAGTGAAGCTGCCTGAAAAGAAGATTCATGAAATTTAACTGCCTTGATCTGTCAAGTTTCTGTGGTGATATGGAGAGTATTGTCTTACAACTAACCCCTAGATACCATCGCAGGGTTCGATCTTCAGCAAGGTCCTTTTAGAAGTGTCTTTCTGATGGTAAGAGTCTCAAACATGACATCTTCGTAGAGTCACAGATAATATTGTGGAAGTATGGAGAGGGAACTGATGATGTTGGACGACTAGTCTACTTGAGAGGGATGAATCTGGAGGAGTGGGTGGCACCGATACCGGGCCTACCGTGCTTCACAGGCTTGTAGGTGATGCTGAACTCGCCCAAGTAGTGACCGATCATATCAGGCTGGAGAACAGAAAGAGAGTAAAAGCACGGGGCAAGAAGTGCAGAGGAAGAAATGAGGAGCGGCGAGAGAACAAGAGAGAAGAAAATACAAAACATTAATCACAAGACTACATAGGTTTCCAAATTACAGGTCAACATGTTCATGCAAAACTGTAGTAACAAAAAGAAAAGTGTTATCTGATATTTCCCAAAACATTACGCAGGTGTATTGTTGAATTTACTTATAAGCATCCGTCTATGCTTTACATAGCAAAAACTTCAGTATATGGGTATAATATTCTGCACATTTTCAACAAAAAATGAAATGCGTGCAATTTGAAAGGCAACTTGAAACTTCCTTTGGTCAAAATAGGGCAGAATTAGCTTTATGCAGTAAACAATGGGGTGAATATTCCACCTACGATTCTTGGTATCACACCCCCATCATATGACGTCATGGCCAGCCTCAGAAACGAGGAAAGGATCAACAGTATATCGATTGATACTCTGAAGGATATCAGCATCATTGACTGGCCAGTTGGAGTTTTCTTAGCTACTAATTCTGCCCTTTACACTGTATTGGGGGGGGGGGGATATTTCAAGGGAATGCACAAGGGTCTTGGAAAAGAGGTATATGGAGAACGGTACATTAGGGGTATCCTAATATCCTCCATTCAATTAGAAAATATTACAAATTTTCTGTTCAAAGTTAAAAGTAGGTCTCTGAAAGTAAAACTGGAAATGGCATCCACAAATAATTATCTGCCAATAAACCCTCCTCTGCAACCAATACTTTAAACAAGTGTCAATGATACACACATTTCTACATTCTAGATTTCAACTTATATTTCATTAATAGGTTGGGTATAAAAATAAGTTCCATACAAATTAACCCATTCGTGACAGGAATGATTTAAAGCCTAATTTGATCAGCTTTTATTCTTTAAATTGGCAACACCAACATTTTTATTTTATTGCTACATTTTTCTTATAAAACGTCATGTATCTGAAATGAATATAAATTGACAGAAATTATGACGAGAAGTCAAAAAGTTGCCAATTTGCAGGGGAAAACAGTGATTTTAAACTTTCTATCACATTGCCAATTTAAGGATTTTAATGCTTATTTTCCTTTAAAAAATTTTCAGCATCAAACAATGAATATTGACGCAACCAAAATGGGCACAGTTTGTGTAGAATTTTTTGCTCTTTCTGCTCATGTATTTGGTATGATTTTTAAGGTTTTGCATCAAAAGATATTAGGCCAAACCACAAAATGTGGACCTCTGTCACGAATGGGTTAACGTAACAATTGGGATGTGTCTCCTTCAGGAAGAAATATATAGGCAACTATAGTCTCATTTTAAGGACTATCTTTCTAGAGAAATTTAAAATGAAGAGAGTCCTAACAAAGACAGAGAAAAATTCCTTTGAAGACAGATACCTTGATTTCCACTTGATTAAAGACCTTGCCGTTGTAGACACCGACCATGCAGCCAACCATCTCCGGGACGATGATGACATTCCTCAGATGGGTCTTGACGACCTCGGGCTTCTCCAGGGCCGGGCATTCCTTCTTGGCCTTACGAAGCTTCTTGAGCAGGGCCAGGGGCTTGCGCTTGAGTCCACGCTTGAAGCGTCTCCTGGCACGGCAGTGGAGCAGCTCGGTCAGTTGCTCACTGGGAATGGAAAAGGATGCATAAGAACCAGGTATGTCTTGGGCAGAATTCCCCCCCCCCCCCCCCCCCCCCCCCCCCCCCGGCAGGGAAAAAAAAAAAAAAAAAAATTTTCCTGGGCTACTTTTTGAGCCCACCGGCCCAAATTTTCTACATTATATTACAGTTAACATTGGACCCTACGAGAATTTCAGGGGCTCTTTTTTAGTTTTCCAGGGCTCTTTTTAGCATTTCGGGGGTGAATTCGCCCTCAGCCCCCGTGTACTTTAGGTATTTATTTCCTTTATCAAATTTCCTGGGTTTACATACGACAACCCCATCATCAACTTTCATAAGATCTTATTTTCAGTCTGCATGGAGAAAGATGATATGTGGGTCTACTCTTATTGACAAAAACATTCAGGAAGTCTTTTCTTTTCGTTCATCGCATTTAGGACAGAACATCTGAGTGCTGGTTCGGTGTTGATCTTTGAAAAGAAGAATTTGATTGTGGATCAAGTTTTTCATGAGAGCCAATTTTCTTGACACACACATCCATAAAATAGGTCAAAGAGACAAAGACAGACTTTTTTTCACTCACTTGGACATGTCCAAGAGTTGATCAAGGTCGACACCACGGTAGGTGTACTTCCTGAAGGTACGCTTCTTCTTTACCTCGACGTCAGCCTACAAGAAATGAAACAGAGGGGGGAAAAATATTAACATTTAAAATTAACACAAAAGTGGGGATGACATGTGCCTACTAGTCATTAGACTATAACGGTAAACTGAACATGGTTGAGGGTCTAAAAGCTCTGTGGGTATGCACCATACAAATACAATGCATCAAACTTCTGGTGTGACTGAACAATAAATATGTCATCAAGACTGAAACTAGGTGAAGGGCCAGGACAAGGCATTTTGCTATTTCTTGTGATGTTTTACATCAGCTAGTAATCAGGGTAAAATCCATGTATTCTTTGAAAACAAAGATTAGGATAGTTTTCGTTTTCATGTTTCATTGTCTAACAAAATTTGACAGCGAGCATGATTGGAATCTTAACATAACCATAATCAATATTCTTAAATTTTCTATCTCCCAAGGCAGATAAAAGAAATTTGCATGAACCAATGAAAAAAAAGAAGGAAAAAAAAGACTTAGTCGCTGAAAAGTTTCGAGTGTTAGGACAGGCTGTGTAGCCAGATAGACATATCTAACAGTAACACGTTACATCTACAGGTTATAATACTCCTAAGCCAACATGGTCATGGCGAAAACACATACTGTAAAAATGGAAATTTTTGCACGATTAATTTTTTGCGCTCGGCCAAGCTGAACACAATTTTTAATTTTCACAGGAAGGATAACTGTACTAAGGAGAGTAAGGATAACTGTATTCACATGCACAATAAACACAGGCAGTGTATACAGCCAAATGCGTATGTGGCTGTATCCACAGCATCGACCCAAGGATATAGCCACGAGTCTAAATTCCCTACGGCACTTATACTTGGTATGTATGCGACGCTGTTTGTGTAGCAAAACTTCATTATGAAGTTTTAGGGTCTACATTATCTCTTGAAATTCACTGACATGCAAACAATATTTTTTCTCCATTCACTTGCTGGCTGATCAGGTGAGAATATTGTTTGAAATCGAGAGACAAAACCATCGTGAAGAAGTTTTGCAGCATGCAGATCTACTGTCGCATGAAATCCACATCGCTTGTGCTACAGATCTACACTAGAGTAGCTATAGCTAGCTGCCGCGGCACAGAGTATGGTGCGGCGTAGGGAATTTTGATGCGCGTGGCTGTATCCTCAGGTCAATGCTGTGGATACAGCCTCATGCATGTGGCTGTATATAATGTAAAACACATGCGTGTGGCTGTAGATCTATACAATCAATGCCATAAACAAAATATTTTGCGTGGTTCTATTTTCGTGCAAGCGTCGTGTTGCACGAAAATTTTCGCAAAATATTCCACATGTAAATTACAGTATCAGTAATTGATGCCTCTACTACTGTATGTGTATTTACTGCATGTCCATGATTTTAAAAAATGCAGATTTCCCCCTTTCTAACATTACAGAATGTCAGAGGGAGGCTGCAACGTTTTTAACCAAAAAAAAAAAAAAAATAGATCTAACTTAAACTTTAAGGCAAAATTCAATCCCTTAAATTGTTCAATTTCCTATTCACCAACTTTTACGTTTAACTGGATAGTGAAGAAGAGGGGCTTTCCCAGATAGCTTGCTAGAGTTTAAACTTTGATTTTCATACATGCAACCTTCTGTTTTTGTTGTCCTATTGCCAGAGTCACTGGTTTTGATAATCGCAATCACCACTGCTCATTATCATTATTACCAGTCCCATACGTACAATTTAGGGTAGTGTTGAGGCAAAAACAAAAATGTATTCATATACCTTCACTATGTTACTGCCTTCACATCTTCATATCATCACACTATACATTAATGTAATCACACATATACATTGAAAATATAATGATAAATAGGGGTATTGCTTTGAATTGTCAAAATACAATTTCTATCAACAGATGTTCAAGGATTTCATATTCTTATCGAATTCCTTCCTACCATGTTCACTAATAGGAGACACGAAAAGAAAGATTTGTGGAAAACTGTCGCCCTCTGTTGGTAAAAGAAAATTAACTAACCACTACATGATGCTGAGCTATGTTTTGTAAATAATCAAATGCTATTAAATTTCTTTAAAACAGACAATCTTACCCAAACAAGACAAAATACTCATATTAAGACAAACAAAACATGAACAATAAAATTGGAAAATGAAATAAAACCAACCGACACAAAAGAAAGAAAGAAAGGAAGAAAGATATAATTTCTGTATTTTAGTGTGCCATATTCTCAGTTTAAGGGGCAATACTCATGTACTCGTATCTTTTTTTCAAAGCTGTAATAAATGATACTCGTTATTTAAGTTTTTAAATACTTACTAATGTGACAAAAATATTACAGACAAATCATCACGTACGGCACCGACATTACAAACTCATAGTTGTAAAAGTTTATACAAACGTGGGTCCAGTAATGCATTTATACCTGATTTCTTGATGAATGAGTGAAATAATTTCATGAACAAAACTTGATCAATGATCATCTTACATTACATGTTGGAAATGCAGTTCAAATTGAAATATTTCAATCAAATCAAATCAAATAAAATAAAATTTTATTGATATTCAATCCACAATTTTGGATTATCATCAATATGAACAATGCAAAACAAACAAAGGATATACATAATCATATACATAATTGATGCAAAACAAACAAAGGATATGCATAATCATATACATAATTGAGGCAAAAGTATACATATTCGGCAAACTGAATGAATAAGTGGAACCAAAATCAAACAAAAACAACCCCCCCCCCCTCAAAAAAAAGGTGTAAAAGTGTACAAAAACAATATAATCGTGGTGTATTTTCTGTAACTGTCAGACATAATATATATATACATAAACACGTGTGGCTCCTGCCGTATTCCTCCCTTATTCTGAAAAAAAAACAACAAAAATCAAAAAGTCTAAATATTATGGTCCAACCTGCTCAATTTTTCCCTATACATATTACTAATGGAGGATACACATATTTTTGTTATATCATAGTCGTTAGATTTTAGTAAATATATGAATTTTTCGTGTTCGTTTTTATCCTTAAAGGTGGGCACTACATTGTTTATGTTTTGGAATAGGGTTTCTCTTTCTTGTTTAAGGTATGGGCAGCACATAATAAAATGAAATTCTGTTTCTACATCTATGTGGCACATGGGACATAAGCGTTTATTTATTTCCAAGTTTTTGTGTCTTCCCTGTTCTATCATTAATTTACTGTTACTAATTCGTATTTTTATAAAGTCTTTAATGTGTGATTTATTTACATCTAATAACAAATATTTTTCAAAGTCGTATGTATGTTTTAGGTCCCTATAGGTTCTAAGTTTGCTACAATACACCTCACTGTTTTCATCTAGAGTTCTCTTCCAATGTCTGATATATCTTTCTTGGAGTTTGTTGCCAATTGATTTTATGAGCTGTCGTTTCAAGAATGTATTTTGATTGACCCATACATGATGAAAACCGATATCTTTCAAAAATACTTCTAGCTGTTGGCAAAACCCATTCTTAATCAACATGTTTGCGTTGTATGCAATATTGATTAGACTGTTAGCATTTGAATTTATGATATGTATCCAGAAGCCAATCATTAATTTCAAACTTGAGATGTATAAAGGGTAACGTCCTAATTCCGATAGACTAGCACTGTTAACTGCTCCTCCGGTTCAGCTCGGGCATATTCTTTAAATACTTTACATGCATTTTTTCAGGTGTGACAGAGTTGTATCTTTTTTCCATATCCCCTTTTAGAATCTTGATGATATCCATTATCCAAACTTCAGAACAATATAAAGCAATTGGTTTGATACAGCTATCAAATAGCTTCAAATTGGGTAGGACCAATAGACGTTCACTTGCTAATGTGCTTCTTAGTGAAAACATTGCTTTTTTGGCTTTAATCGTCAAGTTATTAACCGCATGAGAGAAGGTTCCCGAGGGTTTAAATAAAAGTCCCAAATATTTGTACTCTGGAGCTATCGTAACGAGATTATTACCTATAAAGAACTTTTCTTCATGGATCAATCTACCCGATTTATTAAAAACCATAACATTCGTTTTCTTAATATTTACATGTAGATTCCAGTATTTACAATATTTATCAAGTTTATTTAGGGAAGACTGGAGACCGTCTGGTGATTCGGATATTAGTACCAGGTCGTCAGCGTATAGTAAACATGATATTTTCTTTTCCCCGAGCAATGCTGGTTGGCAGTTATCATCAAATTCATTTACCAAATCATTAACATATAAAGAAAAAAGAGTAGGGCTCAGTGAGCAGCCTTGTTTTACCCCGGCTGAAGTTGAAAATGTTGGTGTTCCCCCACGTTCCAACTTTATTGAAAACCTAAAATTACTATACATATCCTTGATAATGTTTAAAAAGGGTCCAGTATCAACACACTTTTCAAGTTTATGCATCAAAGCCTTTCTATTCACAGAGTCGAAGGCTTTTTGCAGGTCAACAAAACATACATATAAATATTTTTTCTTCATAAAAGCCTGGTCTATTATCGTTTTGAGGGTGAAAATGTGGTCGCTTGTACGACTACGTTTACGAAACCCAATTTGCTCTGGGTGTATGACATCACTATTTTCAAGGAATTCATTGAGTCTGATGTATAAAATCCTAGCAAATAATTTACCTAGGAAACTTGAAAGAGCAATAGCCCGAAAATTGGATGGATCATCATAAGTCCCTCCTTTGAATACTGGTTTTATATAATTATCCCTCCAACCATCAGGGTAAATACCAGTTTTGAGTATCAGATTAAATAATTGGGTATATGTATTAACATGTAATTTGCAAGAGATTAAGATCATTTCATTTAATATTCCGTCTACTCCGCAAGACTTTCCTCTTTTCAGTTCAGCTTTAAGAACTTCTTGGCAAGATATGTCGGCATTCAGTTTTCTCGTGTTGTTTTTATGGATACTAGGTGCATCCTTGGTAGTTTCTTCAAAGTAATTTATGTATTCAATATTCATTAATTTCTTAAAGTATAGCTGTACCAGGTGTTCGGTTCAATTTCTGAACTAACATCCTTCCTTTCTTTCCCTTTCATTTTATTAACAATATTCCAGAATTCAGTGGGATTTTTATGTTCTGCAGAGAGTAGCTTATCTAAAAGTTTTCTTTTATGATTCCTGTGCTGTTTACTATAACCTTACGAAGCAGTTTCTTTTTGCACATGATTTCTAGTCGTAGCGTCTTATCCCAAGGGTTTTTTCTTAAAAGTCGGCAGAGTCTCCGAATAGTTCGAATAATACTTCTGCAGTTGGCATCAAACCATGGTTTATTAGGTTTGCATTTCTTTTTAGCTTTGGGATCACGAGCCTTGAGTTGTGCAGCTTTTTGTAGGATCGTTGTAAAATCTTGAATTAAGCAATTAACCTTTCTCGTTACTTCAGATGAATCATCAGTCCCTTGGATTTGCAGAATTTGGTCATGAATTTCTAAGAAGGAGTTTCTGCTACGTATCAGATTCCTACTAAAAATGTCTTCACGTATTTTCGACCATGAGCCGCCTATTACTGGAATTAGTGGGGTCGTATCAACATGTTCAATAAAAATAGATTGTAAAGAAAGGGTGATAGGGCAGTGGTCAGACATAGTGGGAAAAAAATCTTCTACTACGAAACTCAAGATGCTTGGTAGCAAATTTGCACTACAAATGCAATAGTCATCGATGGCCATGCCTTGTGAATTGAAAAATGTCATTTTACCACTCGTGTCACCAAGAGTACGGCCATTCAAAATTCTCAACTGGGCATTCAAACATATATCCAGTATATTTCTTCCATACGTATTTGTCACTTGGGGGATACAGGTATTACGTCTGCGGTATACAGAATCAGCTACATAATCGTCGGGTAGAAAACTGCCAAACTTATCATTAGTATCATGCAGTATAAAGTCCAGTTCACTTTCATTTATATGTGCATTCAGATCACCCATGATTTATTACATCTCCCTTTTTAATAAATCTACTAATACTATCCTCCATATTATCAAATATATCCTTGTTGCCTCCATATTGGGGGAATGACACCCCCCCCCCCCCCCCCCGTGATGGACACCCATGCATCCTATCTCTGTGGGTTTTTTTCATAGCACAGTCTCTTATGGTAGATTTATAACAAATTTCAACAACTAAATGATTACAATATTTAACAAGTTTTTTTTTTTTTTGGGGGGGGGGGCGGGGGGTATATTTACATACCCCTATCCCCCAGGGACCGAGGGATTTACGCCAATGTCAGAGGAGGAGAAGGAGGTAGAGAATCAAGCGGTAGAGGAGGAGAAGGGGTAGAGAAGACAGATGCAGATGCAGAGGAGGAGAAGGAGGAGGAGAAGCCAGGGGTAGAGAAGGAGAAGGAAAAAGAGAAGCCAGGGGTATAGGAGGAAGGGATGGATAAACCAGAGGCAGAGGAGAAGAATGAGATTGAGAAGTCAGGGGCAGACTCGGAGGAGCAGGGAAATGAGGTGGCAGAGGAGGGGCAGGAACAAGAGCAGAAGGAGGAGGTCTGGAGGAGGAAAAGGAGGAGGAGGAGGAAAAGGAGGAGGAGGAGGAGGAGGAGGAGGAAGAGAAAAGGGCATTATCCGGTAGCAGAATACAGAAATGGAGGCATCTGTTATGCTATTTAGTTTGGAGAAATCGTACCAGACACCCTCAAATCATAGGAGTGTGGGAATTGTAAATTGTAAATAGACCTATTCAGAATTATGGAGTACTTTGGACCAAATTAAATTTGACTATTCATGGGAAGAGTAGGAGCGAGGGGGAAAATGCACTGAGAACGAGAGTAAGGGGTAGAGAAGACAGAAGAAAGCTGTACATGCATAGAAAAGAGGAGAGGAAAAAAAAAGAGAAAGAAAGAGAGAGAGAGAGAGAGAGAGAGAGAGAGAGAGAGCGAGAGAGAGAGAAAGAGAGAGGGGCCCGGACAGAAAGTAGCCTACGAAGAAAAAGGGAGAAAGTGATGAGACAAAAAGATCAGATATATGAGAGATAGGTAGATAAGGTAGAGAAAAAAAGATAAAGAATGTAGGAAGGAAGGGGGTGCAGAGAAAAATTAAAAGAGAAATAGAATTCCATATCGTAGAGAGAGGCAGAGAGAAAGAGGAAAGAGAGAGAGAGAGAGAGAGAGAGAGAGACAGACAGAGAGAGAGAGAGAGAGAGAAAGAGGAGGAGGGAAAAGGAAAGAGTCATCCTGTCTGCATAGGCGCTAAGAATATTCTGCATGGAGGCAGCCGGCCTTTAACACTTCAGAACTACGATTGGACAACCATGATCACTTTGATTATTAAATGTCACAATTTTTTCTCGCTCTTTCTCAAAATCAAGAAACTGGAAAATAGTCAAATTAATGTAAACAACAATTTCGGAATCTGGCGTGCAATGTGTACATTCTTGTCCTGAAATTGACATTGTCACTTCGTGCAAACTACTTACAATCATAGCAATCAAGTAGAAAACTTCCAATAATGACATAACAATATTCATGGAAACAGTGCGTCCATGCAGTCATGTTGATAATGTCCATGCAGGAGCAAGATAAAGTATATCTTTTTCTTGGAAAACAAAAAAAACAAACAAAAACATCAATAACAATAACAGAAAAAATAGAACTTTATCCCCCCCAAAAAAATATCGGGAAAAAAAAGCAGAAGAAGAGGGGTGGTGGAAAGCCACTCTTCCTTTACTGGGCTCTAACATGGAAATGTTCAGTGCATTTATTCAGGCACTCCATCTTTTCTTTTTCATTGAATATAAGCCTCTTGGATTTACACTAATGGAAAGCAAACAGCCCCGTTTTTTGTTCGTCTTTTGCTTGTTTGTTCTTTTTGGGGGGGGAGGGGGTTGGCGGGGAGGGGCTGAATACTTGGAGAAATTGTTTGAATATCATTGTTCTGCTCAGAGACAAAAAGAAGCAAATGAACAATAAACAACAATCATTTACAATGATCCGTTGAAACGATTTTTCTGTATGCGAATCTCGATCGCCCAGAGTTAGTGCTTTATTGAGCAAACCATGTACATAATCATCCTAAAAGCTTAGACGTCTTGCTGCACTGGACATCAAGGCGTCCATACCGGAAAAAATGAAACAAAACAAAGCAAAATTGCTGACTCTTAATAGCAAGTAGGATTATCCAGATATTACGCCCCAGTTGTTAGGGATGACGCCCTACAGTTGAATTATTGCAATTATTTTAAACGCCCCGTATATCACGGCAATACCGATTTCCCCTCATTTTCCTCTTTTTTCCCCCTCTCTATTATCCTTTGTTATCCCCCCCCCCCTCCCCTTGTATGACATTTTGGATAACACATTGTTAGATGTATACGTCATAACAAGGTGTGGGATGGCTTCGACATGATCAAGTGAAAAATAGAAGAAATTAGTATGCTTTAGTAGTTTACCTACCGTTCAGAAAATTGATGTCAATACCCACGAAACTTTTTCTACCCGCAAAAGTGTTTGTACATGTATTACAGGTTTGCATCAGGTTCAGAATTGACGTCCCATTAGCTATAAGTGTTTTAGATAATGCTTAAAGTGGACAATCGTCGTAGTGATGGGGGAAAAATAGCTTATATTGCACGTTGTGTCATGGCTGTATAATCTTAACGCCCTTTTCATCCAGTATTCCTTAATTAACGTTAATGAGAGTCTCTCGAGTCATCGTCATATTTTAGTGCCCGGCACTTTTCTCTTTTTAAGCCGTGGGCTTTTGCAGTAAGTACAAGCAGTACAAATAGATTTATTTTTGTTTACATGACGCGCTTGACGCAAGATCGTATATGGACATGTTAATTGTTTTAAATTGTTTTTTTTTAACTCAGAATTCAATGTCAGGTAATTAAAATGGTCGATGATGACAAACTGATAAGATATACAGGATGTCCCCAAAGAAAGGAAAGACAGGTCTACTGATGGGTAAATTACTCAATAATAATTCCTCACTATTTTACATTGATGTACATACATGTATATCATTTCAAATATCATAGTCTTGCTTTTATTTTCATTTCATCTTAACCAAAAATATGCTCAGTCACACGTACGCATGCCTGAATCACTGTACACCCTGTTGGAAACGGTTCATAGTTATAGTTAAAGCTGAGAAATTTATTTCATTATGGTTTTAGCGAGACAGGAAATGACTTCAGATTATTAATTATGGAAATGTACATCATTGCAAAATTAAAAGTTTCTTCTTTTATATGGGACCATAATTATAATAGATAAATTCAAGCATGATAGAGCAGCGGCAGCACAGTGGTCATTCTGTTGGGCACAATTGACATTTCGTTTTATGGGAAGTGAATGAGTTAGTTGAACGAAATAATATCAATATACCTTACTAATTACTGTGTGCCTTCTCATCCACGCTTGATTCTAGCATGCGCAATACTTATGGGAGATGAGAATGTATTGTTTTTTAATGTATAATTTTGATGATTAATAACTTCAAATAATTTCTCACCATTCAAAAACCACGATGAACCCCTAGTAGTTCAGCCATTTCGGACAAATGGGTTTCATGCCTGAATGCTCATTTCTGAATTAAGTCATGCGTGACTTATTGATCATGTTTTTTGTGTGTGTCAAAGAAAAGATTAAACAGACTTTTCAATGAAGTTACATCAATCCCAAAATAATGTGGAATTATTGAGTAATTTACCCATAAACTTGGGTTTCCCCATTAACTTGCTGAGTTTCCCCATTTGCAATGACACCCTGCAGCGTCGCACCACAATAATCACCCACCTTCCGTCCCTTATTTCTCTATGTCCCCCCCCCCCCCACACTCTCTCTCCCTCTCTCTCTCTAATAGCTCATGCTGCTCTTATCCTCCTGACTGTCTTTCCGCCCACTCGTTTCCTGTCCCTCCTCTCTCGCTCCTTCCCTCCCTTCCTTCTTCCTCTTCCTCTCGTCGTTTTCCAGAATCATTTTCATGAACCATTTTTCTTTACTGTGGAGAATTAAAGTATTACCCAATTATTCCTCCAATTCTCTGCATTTTTTGATATACATAGGATGTATTTTTCTTTCTTTATTATTTCCTGTCCTAGGGTGGATAGCCCTTTCAGCAAAAGCTGATTTTAAAAGGGGTCCACGTACATTAAATATAATAACAAAAGAAACAAGTGTAACATCATATTATAAAAGATAATGATACAGAAACAGGTAAAACACAAGTAAAAAGATAAATATTATAAAAAAATACAATAAGTACAATAAAAGTGAGTGATATAAAACAATATAAAACAATTAAACATAGAAAAATAATAATAACAGTTAATGTACATAGCAAAAAAGAACAACACTGTCTTGTTAGTAAGTAATTTTATGAAGGCATAACAATTAAAAAAAAAAAAGAATAAAGAAAGAAAAACTTGACCCGTTGAACACGATTTGATTTCAGTATTATACACATTTCCCATAGACCCTAGCCCGAGTTATCTCGGACATAGGGCTCAACGGGTTAAATGATAAAAACAGAAGAAAGAAAGAACGCAAAAAGACCCCCCCTCCCCCAGCAAATTTTTGTGTATGTCCCCCTCAATAGTTCATGCCCCCTAAATTTTAAGCTGAGGACCTTTCTCTTTTTGCTTATCAGCAAATTTTTGATGGATCCCCCCATTTTTTATGTCACCCAAAAATTTAAAGCTGTAGACCTTCTTAAAGATTAGATCAGTGTACAGACAGTCCCAAATCAGTATTATTTTAATTTCTTCGATTTTAAGCATATATCATCTGAGGAAAGGCCCTTATAGGAATTGGCCAGTAAAAAATTCAGAGTAAAGTAAATTTATCAGGCTATATCAAAGAGGGAGGGAGAGGACGTGCCCCTTGTCCCAGTAGCTATATCAGTGGTAGAAGAATCAGAACAGGAAATTGTTTTTGCATAAATGTGACTCATATCCGAATAAAAAACAAAGATCACTGTCCTCTTGCCTTGACCATGTTGACTGGCTAAAGATAATTTCCTTTGTTCTGAATACAGTTGATAACAATTCAACGAAAAGTTTCATTAAAATTCCCCGTCCAAAAGATGTGAGTTGGCAACAAAACGAGCATGATAATCATTCAACTGGGTAATCACTGCGGGACATTTTAGTGCGACCATCTGACTATGGGACCTTCTACGCGAGCATATTTCCAAAAGACGCTAAATCCATTTTTCACTGAAACCGAGGTATTAGTAGGACTGGAACTTGTTCACTATGACTTATTTGAATATTTACAAATATTTTATTTTTATTTTTAAGTAGAAAAAATAGGTAAAAATATGTTTCTTTCCAAAAGGCGCTAATTCCACTTTGTGTAAATCCAAGATTTTGTTTTAAACACTGTTTTCCTTCTTCGAAAGATCAAAACTTTTGACAGTTGAAAGTACTAACATTAGTCATTAACAAATGAGAATGAAAGAAATCCTGCATGAGGAGTAATTTTTCTAGATTTTGTCTTTATTTTTCATTTGTACGGATTTAGCGCCTTTCGGAAATAAACTAGGATTTCGCGCCTTTTGGATTTTTCGCAATATTGGAGTTCATGTATGAAAATATAAAGAATTCTAAAAGAAAAAAATACTACTCATACATGATTTTGTTCATTCTCATCTTTAGATGTCTAATATTGGTACTTCAAACTGTTAACAAGTTGTTATCTTTCGAAGAAGGAAAATGAATTAAATAAATGTCCTTGATTTACTCAAAGTGGATTTAACACCTTTTTTGAAATAAGGTCTTCATATACATGTACATACACATTTGGCGGGGTACTGTCGAAGGTCGATAACATTTGTATTTCATGGAATGATTAGCTGAAATGTTAATGATTGCATGTATTACAAAATAGTATTTCTGAGATTAAATCATCATTTCTTCTAAGAAATGATAAATCGTTAAAAAAAAGTAATTGGTGTTTCTTAGAATATTGCAAAATGAAATTTTTAGATTACATCAAAATCATACATTCCTTTCTAAGATACGACATGTCGTTTTTACAAACAACAGCAGTAATTATTGCTTCTTACCCAGCTGGGCATAAATGTTACAAAATAATATTTTTGAGATTAAATCAAAAGCATACATACTCTTTCTGAACAATGGCAAATGCTTTCTTCAGAAAGAAAGACATTTACATTAAAGGGATGGCAGGAAATAGTTTTCAATGTAATTTTTATCAAACCGAAAGGTTCAGCTTCGATCAGATAATTTGTAGATGGTTTCCTGCTACATTTTGTCTATACTTTATACAGCTGAGTATCAGCCTTTGAATCAGAAATTTAGGCCCCTGGGTTTCTCAAATTTGTCAGACAAAGTCGAAACAGACTGGCAACAATGCAAGTTCACAATTCGCGTACATTCATAAGTTGACGCCTTCAACAAAATTTCGAGTCGATATGAATTGCTACTTATTCCAGGAAAACCGGGAAGATCTTTCGCCGTCGTTTAGATCTTTAGAATCTGAGGGATTGCAGATTATCATCATCTATATAGAATGAGAAAATCTGTCAAAATCCACTTAATTGACTCTTTCACTGTATAATGCGACTATATCGTTAAATACATCAATCCAAGGAAATTAAGAAATAGGATGAGGAAAACAGAAGGTCTTTCATGTAAACTTATACAGGACATGCAGGAGTTTACTTAACCAAATTTTTCATCGATCGATGACCATGATGACGGAGTTGCACAGACCTACTGTCGTGACGAGAAATGTAGTCTCGATATTGGCAGACTGGCCATGGGAAGTTTATGGAGTTTCTCCCCTATACGGGCCGCTCGACATGTTGTTTTGACGGCCGGTCAATTTGTGGTCTGCCGGGCCTGTTACATGTCCCGTGGGGTCGCTAGTCACACGACGTGCCACGCAACCGCGTCCACAAAAAGCGTCGAAAAGGCTCTGTTTTCACCCATAAGGCGTCGTCGACGTTTTCCGTAAAAAAGGGTGTTTTCAGCTTCAATCGCCATTTAGAGTAATTAATAACAAGTTTGCTCTTCGACATTTAGGGTAGTAAAATTGCAGGTGCAGGGTGCAGGGTGTTTTGGATTATTTACAGACAAATTAAATCACTTCAACTGTTTTTCTGTTTGTAAAGCGTAATTTTGTTGTTTTCCTGCTCATTTATTTTAAACGCCATTAAGGGTCTTGTACATGGTACCATGATAATTTATACGTCACTGAATGTATTTTTTGGTGGTGTGATGACCCTGTTGACGCCATTTAGGGCATTTTGCCGGTGTGACGCCGTATAGGGGTGCAAATGCAACTTGGTTTAATACGCCATTTAGGGTCCATTTTTAAAGTGTGTGGACGCGCATGGGTAGCACATTAAATTTTGTTTGAGAGTGACCGGGGGGGGGGGGGGGGGGGGTATACGTGGAAATGATCCCAACCGAATTCCAGTCACAGTCCGCCTCTGCGGTCTATAGTCTCTGAGCAGTTGGTTAAAATCAGTAGCTTGGTATAGTGAACCTACCAACTGTATGCAAACCATATGGGGATTAAGTAAGATTGAGTAAGATTTCACTAACATGCAATTTACATAGACCCTATAGCCCAAGTTATCTCAGGCTTATAGTGTTCAACGGGTAAGATCATGGTTGGTAGGTTCATTAACCAACCAAATAATTTTCAACCAACTGTTCAGGCCCAGACCTTATCATTATGTTGACATCATCCTGAGAGAGGATGATAAAATTAGACTCTAATCAAGGCTTTCTGGATTTTTTTCTTTTCCAAAGATTCTGTGCCTGCAGACTACTGGAAGTCACTATGAACATGCCGGACAAAGAAAGCGGACACAATAAACAACCCCTCATTCTACCCTTCACAATGGTTCTGGTAGTCAAAAGAACATCCCTTCACTGCTATTGTCTAAAATATGTGGAACATGTGTCACATGCATATTCACCTGGAACTACATGATTAAACATAATAGCTGAGAAGGCATGTTCTTTTGACTTCCAGAACCATTGTGAAGGGTAGAATGAGAGGTTGTTTATTTTGTCCGCTTTCTTTGTCCCCGGCCTTGACCTGAACCCGGAAGTAAGTTACTTCTGTATAGGGTGCCTATTTTGTCATTTTGGTTTCTCCTTGTTTACATTCCTTTTCTGTTCTTCAGTTGGAATTAGTTCATTTAAGTTCAAGTTTCAATAGATGTTATGTTGCCATTCTCCTCATCAGCCTCTGCCCCACTTCTTTCGTCACCTTCATTCCTTTCCTATTCAGATGTGTCCATTCATTCCACCCACACATCTGGTTCTTTTGTTGAACATTCTTCATTACATAATCACCCAGTCACTGACTCATCTTCATCCTAGTTATTTTCTGATTGGTTCTGTTGTTAGATTGTTACATTTTAGTTGGATCCTTCCATTTTCTCTATGTTCATTGGTTTAGTATGTTTGAATATATATTATGTTATGTTTCTTTGGTTACAATTTTGATGTGGGGGGGCCAAGCAGCCTTGTTATAAAAGAGCATTTATAATTATGTATAATAAGGACAGATTAAAGACACACAGACAGATAGAGACTACAATTACCAGACTCCTTCATCATTATTTTCGTTCCTGGGTTCCTGTTAAGTTTTGATGCTGTTACGTTTGAGACTGATTGATTTGCTGCTCAATGTTATGTTTGCTGCATGAACTTTATTATTTTACAACCCTACACATCTAAATTCTCTTTGTAATCGCAAACAAGGCTGTACGCATGATTTTTTTTTTTCCGGAGAAGGGGGGGGGGGGGCAAGAATATGTTCAATATTTGAGGAAAAAACGCAAGGGAGGGAGCGAAGTGACCGAGCGGGAGCTTTTGGACTTTGAGAATTGAAATTGAACAATCTGGTGCACACTTTGGGTGGAATTTTTTTTTTAAATTGTGTATCAAGATAGTAAAAAAGAAAAAAGACGGTTTTAAAAATGTCGGGGGGGGGGGGGGGAGGGGGCAAGTGCTCCCCTGCCCTCTATGTGCATACGGGCATGATCGCAAACTAAATGTTTTAAACTGTACAGGGAAGAATCACTACTATACTTATCAAGGCTATTTTTCTTTAGGTATTGTCCCCCATGATTATGCCCATTGCTGACCGGATTCAAATCTCCCATACAACATGCATCCAAGGGATGAAGTTGGTCAAGCGTACCGAAACAAAATAACAATCTCTCTCGCGGAACTACATTTTGTTGCCTTTCTTTTGATTGTTATCGTTCTTTATAGCTAGCTTGCCATGGCAGGATAAGGCTGGTCGAGGTGACAATCGGCAGGTCAAGTATTATAGCATAAGGAAAGGAAGAGGTACTTGCCCGAGTTTCGTTCGATCAGTTTCCTTTTAATCAGTCATTCAACTGATCAAAGACAGTTTTCTAACTACCAGCATCAATAACTACTCCAGAACAGCATCACTTGTAAATTACTCATTTTTGACTGATCAAGGACATAACTCGGGCAACAATATTTGCTTTCCATATCGCCTGTGCGGAGAGAAAGTTTACTGTAATTTCTGTGATACATGCTATGCACCGACGTAAATCCACTTTGAAGAGTGGGGGGGGGGGGATGATTGACTTTTTTGCCGATTTTTTTTTTCTGTCGAACTTTAAGTATAAACACAGTACGCCCCCACCTGCACAGACCCCCCTTACACACATCTTAATTTTTATCTTGCGAGCGAGCCAAAATAACCACTTTTCTGGTTTTCAATCTTATTTTCAAATGAAAATTTGAAAATATGACGAGCGAGCGAAGCGAGCTACCCAAAAATAATCGCTTTTCTGGCTTTCAATCGCATTTCAAATAGAAATTCTAAAATATGATGGTTGTTTACGACAGATTAATAAAAATTATATTTAAAGATTAATTCAAACATCATTTCCTCCTTAAAAAGTGGGAGGGATATATTGTACACGTCATCACCCCCCTCTAAAAAAAGTGTGTGGGGGGGGGAGATATATCCCCCATCCCCCCGGGATTTACGCCAATGATGCTATACAAACCTGGAAGCGCATGTAGGCGTGATCCTCGCACGGAATTTATCTTTACGCCATGTAAATAATCTTGGAATGATTGCTCCAATCATCACTATGTTACTCAAATAACTTTTTGTTTTTTCTCGACCGTGTTAAAACGTTGAATAACGTGGGAATCCGGCTCTTCGCACTGAGCTCAAGCCTGAGTACGCACGATCTCATCACCGCACGATTTCAGTTTGCAGCATTTCTGGAGATTATACCACACGAGTGCGAGTTAAGATCTTCTTTCATACTGACAACGAAGCGAACTGGACCCCCGGACTGGACCGTGACGCTCGCAAATCTTCATCTTAAAAAAATTAGCATAATCTACATTTTCATGTTCATTTGCTTTGATTTTAGAATGGAGGTTAACTAAAATTTAGTTAGCTTGTTTACTGCTGGAGGTTGAGGTTAAACGAGGAATAACTTTTAAAAGAGGAGAACATCAACACAAGGATGAATACAACGCCAGTTTCTGCAGGGACAGCTTCCCCAGGCTCAGGATCAGGAGAAGAATATGTTCCAAGGTACGCTTACTAATTAAGCCTATACGCTGAGATAAGATAATATGTTATGGGATAAGAATTTTGTGATTGTTTCTTCTTCTTCTTCTTCTTCTTCTTCTTCTTCTTCTTCTTCTTCTTCTTCTTCTTCTTCTTCTTCTTCTTCTTCTTCTTCTTCTTCTTCTACCGCTGCTGCCGCTACTACTGCTACCAAAAGTACTGCTACTACTGCTGCTGCTACTACTACTACTACTGCTACTATTACTACTACTACTACTACTGCTGCTGCTACTACTACTACTACTGCTACTACTACTACTACTACTACTACTACTACTACTACTACTACTACTACTACTACTACTACTACTATTACTACTACTACCACTACTACTACTGCTACTGCTGCTGCTGCTGCTGCTGCTGCTGCTACTACTACTACTACTACTACTACTACTACTACTACTGCTGCTGCTGCTGCTGCTGCTGCTGCTGCTGCTGCTACTACTACTGCTGCTGCTGCTGCTGCTGCTGCTGCTGCTACTACTACTACTACTACTACTACTACTACTACTACTCCTACTACTACTACTACTACTACTACTACTACTACTACTACTACTACTAATAATAATAATATTAATAATAATACTCTACTACTACTACTACTACTACTACTACTACTACTACTACTACTACTACTACTACTACTACTACTCCTACTACTACTACTATTACTTCTACTATACACTTCTTCTGCCTTTCTTCTTCTTCTTACTAGTATTTTATACTACTATTGCTATATACTACTACTGCTACTGCGACTACCACCACCACTATCACCACTACCGTTGCTTCTGTTGCTGTTACTACCGCTCCCACAAGCACTATACTACTACTAGTTTACAACTTATACCTCTACTTTTGTATCTTTCAACTGTCATCATTGTATGTTCCAAATAAATCGTATCAAATATGTCTACTACGCCTATACACTTTTCTCCTTTATCTTCCTGTCCTGAACTTCATGCGTCCTTGTCATTTTTTTTTTTTTTTTTGATAGAAAACTCTTTAGTGTATTGCCAGATTTTTATGATAATTCTGTTTGAACCGCGTTGCCCGTGTAGAATCGCGTGTTTACAGGCCATTATCGGCATTTCGTTTCGCTGTACCGAATATCTTACTGATTTGACCTAGAATTAGTGTACCGTACCTTGCACTCTTTTGGGGGCGCAATAACTGACGCCCAAAATAATGCAACTTTTGTACCATACGAGCCTTTCTATGCACTCGGTGTGTATTCTTGCCTTCCAATTGAATAACTCCTTTGTATTCCACCCTGGTTACAACAATTTTAGGTCGTTGGCACGCCTCCCGTATCGGTCATCAAGTAAATAATCCATATATACTTATGTATACAATCCCAGTAATATGATTCACTTTGCATTATCATGATGAAATATGATGGATGATTATGGTTCAAAGTTACGTGATGTTCGTCTTTTTCATTTGCATATGATCCATATTTTAAAAGGGAACAGCTCATACTGATTTATACAAACATACTGAACTGAATCGTAAAAACAGGACGATGTTTACTTGAACAGTCTTCTCAATTCTCACAGCCACTTTTATAGCCATTTATCTATTCTCCTGTAATATAATTGTCCAAATCAGATGCATAATGAGCGAAAACTTGTTTGGGGGACGGGGGGGGGGGGGGAATCCGCATCTTCATCTGATCATAAAAACCATTCCATCGATCTCACCGCATAGAAAGGTATGAGTAACAAAAATGAGGACCCCCCCCCCCCCCAGAAAATCATGTCGCTTCAGCAACATTTTGTAAATCACTCTTATCGAATAAAAAGTATACCACGTTTGAATTTTATTGCGGGGGGCAACTGCCCCCAAGCCCCCTGCCATCAGTGCCCCAGTGTTCTAAATCATGTCAAATGTCTCTATAATTATGTCTGCCCTTATCCCCTCTCTTCTCTCTCCCTCCCACCCTCTCCTAGGCTTTCTCTCTCTCTCTTACTCTCACTTCCCCCTCTCTCTCTCACTTTTCTCTCTTCTACACAGATTCTTTCTCTGTTCCTGGCTCTGACGTCTACTCCCGCTCCTTTCACAGTTCTCCTTTGTCGCAAAGTCTCTACACAGTATATTTTTATCGATACCGTCTGATTATCGTTACGACTAAATAATTTGAGGTCGTCTGCGAAAGGCCACATGGAACTAAAACAAATTTCGACACCGTCATGATCGTGAAGGAACCGTGAACGCTTCTTAATTGAATCTTCTGAAAGGCTTTATAACATAACCTTCTTGTTACTACCGAACTTTAATTTTAATTGCAACTCAAAATGGATCGCCGTCAGCAACGTAATAAAACAGCAATGCACAGGCACAATTTGATTACTTATGATTTTTAAAAATCATAACCTTCGGGGAAAGTATTGAAAGATGTATTTTTTTTTACATTGCTCTTTTTGTTCTCTAAGCTAGGTTACAAAATATTGTCACGATTTTTTACTGATGGAAGTTCTGAATTGTACAAATTAAAATAAATCAAATTAGTTTCTGTGGAGATCGGGCGTGACAGTTTTTAATATGACCTCATCCTTCAATTCAATTCAATTCATTTATTTCCATCAATAGTTTAAATTTAAAAATACATAAAAACAAAGTATAAAAGCATAAGATAGAGGAGACAGTAAAAGAAGCAAAAGCTTTATGAACAGCTGCCACCTTGAGTATCAAAATACAATAACATATAATATATACTAGAAATAGATGTAGATGGGCAAAAATTGACTGGATATCATACAAAAAGTTATTTTCAAAAAACAACAACAACAACAAATACAATAAAAGTTAAACAACCAGGACAACCCCAACACAGACAAGGTATAATGCCAGACAAAGAGCCTAATATTGCTTCAGTAAATATGACTTTAAAGATGGACTTGTCTTTATAGCTTGGTGTAATTCATTTCAGATCTTGGATCCCATATAAAATATAATTGTCAGACCAACATTAGTTCTATTTAAAGGCGAGTGGTAATCAGAAGAGCTTCGAGTACTATAAGATAGGAATTGGTTGAAATTGCTAAATCTTAATGTCTTACATAGTACCAAGGATTTTTGCGTCATAAGCAAACACCGTTCAAAGAATGTATTTTTGCTTCAACAAATTTACTACGATAAGTCCCCTTTCTGTTCTTTCTGGTAATGATAATATCTCTCTGTCATCCCCTGCTTCGTATATCTCTTTATCACTGTTTATGATGACTTTGGGCGTGTACAGAAATAAAGGAAGATAATTGTGGCGACCCGCATGACAATACCTGGATTACATTTGCCCGGGGCGCCGTATACGATAGCATGGGTCTACGATTTTTCGAAGGCATCGTAGGTGGCTACGGGCTACGGTGTTGTTTGTGTTTACATTATCTGCGATCATCGTGCCATTTTCTTTGTCCGCCATGGGGGCAGGCTGTAGCGTATCCATACAGAGGCCGCTCGGAGATCGTACGATAATCGTGCAATCTCCGCAGCCTCCCTCCAGATATCGTACGGGGCTCATGAAATGGCCTCGGGCTGCAGGATCAGCCCGAGGCAAAAGCATGATGCCCGCGCCCGAATCGTGCAATGCCACCTACGACATGTTTACATGCTACGCCGGCTTGCCATTCTTCAAATTTGTATAACTCCTCGCGAAACAAAATCGTAGAGGCTGCTGAGCCCGTGAATCCGTACGAAAATCTTACGATCGCCTTTTGCCTCCTCACGGAGGCCGCACGGATAGGGAGTTACGGGCAGGATACGGGCTCCGTACGCTGATTAAGCCAAAATAATGTCAACTAGGCATAAGGATTCGCCCACACCCTTTCCTAATTGAAACTACGGTCATCATTTAATTCCATAAACTTGGATCCAGTTTATTAATTTTTAAACAACAATAATGATAATAATAATAACACTAATAATAATTGGGTTTGATTTATTGTAGCTACATCAGTATTACTGCTACTCCTCCTGCAATTATCATTACCCCGGCTATGCCAGATATCAATTCAATATAACTGGATCAAGAGGGACCCATTGTGAGTAAAACACCTTGTCCAAGGTTGTAAGCACTGGTCGAGGATCGAACCCAGGACTAGAGATAAGATGCAAGAGCCTTGACCACTACACCACAGTACTCCCACAGTATTCCAAAATAAACCCTACTGAACGAGAAAAAGAAATCAGCTCCCCGTCGTTTCTTTTCTGACATATCCCCCCCCCCACCCACCTCTATCTTTATACTCAGTGTGCAATGACTTTCAAGTGTTATAATACCGCTTTCACACCAAGGTACGGTCGCCGGGTACGGTCGCAGAGACCGTACCCAGCGACCGATCGGACGTGCTTTCACACCGCCGTCAAACTTTGGTCAGGCCCAGAGCGATCGGTCGCTGTATAGCTGACCTAACCGGAAGCGGAAGTAGAGATAGCGCGTGGGCATGTATGGGGGGGGGGGGGGGGTCATTGCATTTCGATCGGTCGCTGAGTACGATGTGCTTTCACATCAAGCTTGCATCGGTCACGATCGGTCGCTGAAGTACCTCTTAGGTCGGACTCAGCGACCGATCGTTTTTTACCAAAACGATTGATCGCTGAAATGCTTTCACACCATGGTTTCATCGGTCGCTGGGTACGGTCTCTGCGACCGTACCCAGCGACCGTACCTTGGTGTGAGAGCAGTATAAATCATCGTAAATATTTATGATGTGTGTTTAAGGTGATAATTTGGGCTGATTCTATAGGGAAAGATAGCTATATATACCATGTATACAGTCAATACTTTGTTTGGACGCTTCGATCTCTTTTTGTAAAGAAAAATATCTCACAATTAAGAAAATTTTCTTTTAACGACTTGGTATTACTTTCTTTTTTCTTTCAGCCTTGCGAATGGCAGAAATGCTGTAATGCTACACGCCACGACAAAAATTTCCAATGCCAGACAACGCTGACAGCCTTCTCCTCCTGCAGCAAGCTCCTCGACAACGATGCCATTGAGGGGCTAGTCTGGGTCATCGGGGTGTCGTCCTTCCTAGGCAACGCGTTCGTCCTGCTTCTTCGATCGCGGATGCTTTGCTCGAAGGCATCTCGACTTGCCCGCATCAACGCTCTCATGATCCTTAGCTTAGCCGCTGCGGATATCCTCAACGGCATCTACCTTCTCATCATCGGCAGTGTCAATGCCAAAATTTGGTCACGACTATTACTTCTTTGCCGATAAATGGCTTGAGAGTCCACTATGTAGGTTGCTGGCTTCCTGGCCACGTTTTCAGGTCAGATGTCTGTGTTTATGTTGACGCTTATCAGCATCGAACGCATGATTGCCATCGTTTTTCCTTTCGGAGGAAAATTTCACCTGGGCATCAGCACAACTGGAGTTATTATCGTCCTCATTTGGTTTGTATCCAGCTTAATCTGCGCCATCCCGTTCATGTTCCCTTCAAGTTTCACTGGCTTTTACGGCAACTCCGACGTCTGCATAGGACTTCCTGTAGGCCTGTACATCTACGCTGTGCAGGAGGCGGTGAGGCGGGTGAGCTCGAGGATCGAAGGGTCATCGTGGTACTTCGGCATCGCCATCTACGTCGCGATCAACGTCCTATGCCTAGCCGTAATTCTTATTTGTTACGTGTCATTTTTGCGCTGTGAAGCGTCCGGGAGGCGCACCAACCGCTCCAAGGACAGCCTCAACGAAATTCAAATGGCTGAGAAGGATGGCGGTGATCGTGTGCACGGACTTCGCAGCCTGGTTCCCCATTGTCGTCATGTTTATTCCTCGTGATCGCACGGGCCTGGAGCATGCCTGCCCGCTCTACGCCTTCATCGTGGCCCTGTTACTTCCAATCAACTCCGCATATTAATCCCTTACATCTAACTGTAACTCAGTTTATTCGAAGAGAAGGGAAAACCTAAGAAAGAGTTCGAACATTACTGGATCCAGTGGGGTATCGTTGGATAAACTGACATGAAAGTTCTTTTCACGCATACCATTCCTTCGCACCAGGGGCAAAGCGACAAGAAATAGCGAAAAGTGCAAGATACAACATTTAACCAGCAATCAGATATTTTCCTTGATGTAACATTGGGCTGCACCATTAATTCATTATCATTACAAGCAAGTCATAAGTATTGGTTTGTATTTTGGTGAACTTCGATGATCACGATGGTAATAAGGCCTGTAATTACATTTCAAGGTGTTCAAATCAAATATTTCTTATGTCACGCCTCTGAAGATATCAATGCACAGCTTATTGTAAATTGTAATTAGATCATTAAATTTTTTAAATTGTTAATGTGCTTGCACTGTATTGTTTAAGAGACTAACCCGATTAGCATTATGCTGGTTTTTTTTTTTAGTTTGCCTTTTATCCCAAATAATTTACTGCATTTCACAAGGAAATTGTGAAATACACTCATATCCATCCACACGACATCCCAACCCCCCCAACCAGTATCAGGTACCTCCGTTCTTACCCACGACATCCCTTGCCCAAAAACTTTTATCTCACTGGACCCAAGTACTGGAATGAACTTCACCCATCTCTCAAATTGATTCCCAGACTCTCCCCTTCAAAAAAACAGT
>CM057156.1:20864349-21028268 GCA_029962745.1 Echinometra lucunter
CACCACCACTATCACCACTACCGTTGCTTCTGTTGCTGTTACTACCGCTCCCACAAGCACTATACTACTACTAGTTTACAACTTATACCTCTACTTTTGTATCTTTCAACTGTCATCATTGTATGTTCCAAATAAATCGTATCAAATATGTCTACTACGCCTATACACTTTTCTCCTTTATCTTCCTGTCCTGAACTTCATGCGTCCTTGTCATTTTTTTTTTTTTTTTTTGATAGAAAACTCTTTAGTGTATTGCCAGATTTTTATGATAATTCTGTTTGAACCCGCGTTGCCCGTGTAGAATCGCGTGTTTACAGGCCATTATCGGCATTTCGTTTCGCTGTACCGAATATCTTACTGATTTGACCTAGAATTAGTGTACCGTACCTTGCACTCTTTTGGGGGCGCAATAACTGACGCCCAAAATAATGCAACTTTTGTACCATACGAGCCTTTCTATGCACTCGGTGTGTATTCTTGCCTTCCAAATTGAATAACTCCTTTGTATTCCACCCTGGTTACAACAATTTTAGGTCGTTGGCACGCCTCCCGTATCGGTCATCAAGTAAATAATCCATATATACTTATGTATACAATCCCAGTAATATGATTCACTTTGCATTATCATGATGAAATATGATGGATGATTATGGTTCAAAGTTACGTGATGTTCGTCTTTTTCATTTGCATATGATCCATATTTTAAAAGGGAACAGCTCATACTGATTTATACAAACATACTGAACTGAATCGTAAAAACAGGACGATGTTTACTTGAACAGTCTTCTCAATTCTCACAGCCACTTTTATAGCCATTTATCTATTCTCCTGTAATATAATTGTCCAAATCAGATGCATAATGAGCGAAAACTTGTTTGGGGACGGGGGGGGGGGGGAATCCGCATCTTCATCTGATCATAAAAACCATTCCATCGATCTCACCGCATAGAAAGGTATGAGTAACAAAAATGAGGACCCCCCCCCCCCAGAAAATCATGTCGCTTCAGCAACATTTTGTAAATCACTCTTATCGAATAAAAAGTATACCACGTTTGAATTTTATTGCGGGGGGCAACTGCCCCCAAGCCCCCTGCCATCAGTGCCCCAGTGTTCTAAATCATGTCAAATGTCTCTATAATTATGTCTGCCCTTATCCCCTCTCTTCTCTCTCCTCCCACCCTCTCCTAGGCTTTCTCTCTCTCTCTTACTCTCACTTCCCCCTCTCTCTCTCACTTTCTCTCTTCTACACAGATTCTTTCTCTGTTCCTGGCTCTGACGTCTACTCCCGCTCCTTTCACAGTTCTCCTTTGTCGCAAAGTCTCTACACAGTATATTTTATCGATACCGTCTGATTATCGTTACGACTAAATAATTTGAGGTCGTCTGCGAAAGGCCACATGGAACTAAAACAAATTTCGACACCGTCATGATCGTGAAGGAACCGTGAACGCTTCTTAATTGAATCTTCTGAAAGGCTTTATAACATAACCTTCTTGTTACTACCGAACTTTAATTTTAATTGCAACTCAAAATGGATCGCCGTCAGCAACGTAATAAAACAGCAATGCACAGGCACAATTTGATTACTTATGATTTTTAAAAATCATAACCTTCGGGGAAAGTATTGAAAGATGTATTTTTTTTTACATTGCTCTTTTTGTTCTCTAAGCTAGGTTACAAAATATTGTCACGATTTTTTTACTGATGGAAGTTCTGAATTGTACAAATTAAAATAAATCAAATTAGTTTCTGTGGAGATCGGGCGTGACAGTTTTTAATATGACCTCATCCTTCAATTCAATTCAATTCATTTATTTCCATCAATAGTTTAAATTTAAAAATACATAAAAACAAAGTATAAAAGCATAAGATAGAGGAGACAGCAAAAGAAGCAAAAGCTTTATGAACAGCTGCCACCTTGAGTATCAAAATACAATAACATATAATATATACTAGAAATAGATGTAGATGGGCAAAAATTGACTGGATATCATACAAAAAGTTATTTTCCACAAACAACAACAACAACAAATACAATAAACAGTTAAACAACCAGGACAACCCCAACACAGACAAGGTATAATGCCAGACCAAGAGCCTAATATTTGCTTCAGTAATATGACTTTAAAGATGGACTTGTTCTTTATAAGCTTTGGTGTCAATTCATTTCAGATCTTGGATCCCATAGAAAATATAATTGTCAGACCAACATTAGTTCTATTTAAAGGCGAGTGGTAATCAGAAGAGCTTCGAGTACTATAAGATAGGAATTGGTTGAAATTGCTAAATCTTAATGTCTTACATAGTACCACGGATTTTGCGTCATAAGCAAACACCGTTCAAAAGAATGTATTTTTGCTTCAAACAAATTTACTACGATAAGTCCCCTTTCTGTTCTTTCTGTAATGATAATATCTCTCTGTCATTCCCCTGCTTTTCGTATATCTCTTTTATTCACTGTTTATGATGACTTTGGGCGTGTACAGAAATAAAGGAAGATAATTGTGGCGACCCGCATGACAATACCTGGATTACATTTGCCCGGGGCGCCGTATACGATAGCATGGGTCTACGATTTTTCGAAGGCATCGTAGGTGCTACGGGCTACGGTGTTGTTTGTGTTTACATTATCTGCGATCATCGTGCCATTTTCTTTGTCCGCCATGGGGGCAGCTGTAGCGTATCCATACAGAGGCCGCTCGGAGATCGTACGATAATCGTGCAATCTCCGCAGCCTCCCTCCAGATATCGTACGGGGCTCATGAAATGGCCTCGGGCTGCAGGATCAGCCCGAGGCAAAAGCATGATGCCCGCGCCCGAATCGTGCAATGCCACCTACGACATGTTTACATGCTACGCCGGCTTGCCATTCTTCAAATTTGTATAACTCCTCGCGAAACAAAATCGTAGAGGCTGCTGAGCCCGTGAATCCGTACGAAAATCTTACGATCGCCTTTTGCCTCCTCACGGAGGCCGCACGGATAGGGAGTTACGGGCAGGATACGGGCTCCGTACGCTGATTAAGCCAAAATAATGTCAACTAGGCATAAGGATTCGCCCACACCCTTTCCTAATTGAAACTACGGTCATCATTTAATTCCATAAACTTGGATCCAGTTTATTAATTTTTAAACAACAATAATGATAATAATAATAACCACTAATAATAATGGGTTTGATTTATTGTAGCTACATCAGTATTACTTGCTACTCCTCCTGCAATTATCATTACCCCGGCTATGCCAGATTATCAATTCAATATACTGGATCAAGAGGGACCCATTGTGAGTAAAACACCTTGTCCAAGGTTGTAAGCACTGGTCGAGGATCGAACCCAGGACTAGAGATAAGATGCAAGAGCCTTGACCACTACACCACAGTACTCCCCACAGTATTCCAAAATAAACCTACTGAACGAGAAAAAGAAATCAGCTCCCCGTCGTTTCTTTTCTGACATATCCCCCCCCCCCACCCACCTCTATCTTTTATACTCAGTGTGCAATGACTTTCAAGTGTTATAATACCGCTTTCACACCAAGGTACGGTCGCCGGGTACGGTCGCAGAGACCGTACCCAGCGACCGATCGGACGTGCTTTCACACCGCCGTCAAACTTTGGTCAGGCCCAGAGCGATCGGTCGCTGTATAGCTGACCTAACCGGAAGCGGAAGTAGAGATAGCGGCGTGGGCATGTATGGGGGGGGGGGGGGGGTCATTGCATTTCGATCGGTCGCTGAGTACGATGTGCTTTCACATCAAGCTTGCATCGGTCACGATCGGTCGCTGAAGTACCTCTTAGGTCGGACTCAGCGACCGATCGTTTTTTACCAAAACGATTGATCGCTGAAATGCTTTCACACATGGTTTCATCGGTCGCTGGGTACGGTCTCTGCGACCGTACCCAGCGACCGTACCTTGGTGTGAGAGCAGTATAAATCATCGTAAATATTTATGATGTGTGTTTAAGGTGATAATTTGGGCTGATTCTATAGGGAAAGATAGCTATATATACCATGTATACAGTCAATACTTTGTTTGGACGCTTCGATCTCTTTTGTAAGAAAAATATCTCACAATTAAGAAAATTTTCTTTTAACGACTTGGTATTACTTTCTTTTTCTTTCAGCCTTGCTGAATGGCAGAAATGCTGTAATGCTACACGCCACGACAAAAATTTCCAATGCCAGACAACGCTGACAGCCTTCTCCTCCTGCAGCAAGCTCCTCGACAACGATGCCATTGAGGGGCTAGTCTGGGTCATCGGGGTGTCGTCCTTCCTAGGCAACGCGTTCGTCCTGCTTCTTCGATCGCGGATGCTTTGCTCGAAGGCATCTCGACTTGCCCGCATCAACGCTCTCATGATCCTTAGCTTAGCCGCTGCGGATATCCTCAACGGCATCTACCTTCTCATCATCGGCAGTGTCAATGCCAAATTTGGTCACGACTATTACTTCTTTGCCGATAAATGGCTTGAGAGTCCACTATGTAAGGTTGCTGGCTTCCTGGCCACGTTTTCAGGTCAGATGTCTGTGTTTATGTTGACGCTTATCAGCATCGAACGCATGATTGCCATCGTTTTTCCTTTCGGAGGAAAATTTCACCTGGGCATCAGCACAACTGGAGTTATTATCGTCCTCATTTGGTTTGTATCCAGCTTAATCTGCGCCATCCCGTTCATGTTCCCCTTCAAGTTTCACTGGCTTTTACGGCAACTCCGACGTCTGCATAGGACTTCCTGTAGGCCTGTACATCTACGCTGTGCCAGGAGGCGGTGAGGCGGGTGAGCTCGAGATCGAAGGTTCATCGTGGTACTTCGGCATCGCCATCTACGTCGCGATCAACGTCCTATGCCTAGCCGTAATTCTTATTTGTTACGTCGTCATTTCTTCTGCGCTGTGAAGCGTTCCGGGAGGCGGCACCAACCGCTCCAAGGACAGCCTCAACGAAATTCAAATGGCGAGAAGGATGGCGGTGATCGTGTGCACGGACTTCGCAGCCTGGTTCCCCATTGTCGTCATGTTTATCCTCGTGATCGCACGGGCCTGGAGCATGCCTGCCACGCTCTACGCCTTCATCGTGGCCCTGTTACTTCCAATCAACTCCGCATTAAATCCCTACATCTATACTGTAACTCAGTTTATTTCGAAGAGAAGGGAAAACCTAAGAAAGAGTTCGAACATTACTGGATCCAGTGGGGTATCGTTGGATAAACTGACATGAAGTTCTTTTTCACGCATACCATTCCTTCGCACCAGGGGCAAAGCGACAAGAAATAGCGAAAAGTTGCAAGATACAACATTTAACCAGCAATCAGATATTTTCCTTGATGTAACATTGGGCTGCACCATTAATTCATTATCATTACAAGCAAGTCATAAGTATTGGTTTGTATTTTGGTGACTTCGATGATCACGATGGTAATAAGGCATGTAATTACATTTCAAGGTGTTCAAATCAAATATTTCTTATGTCACGCCTCTGAAGATACAATGCACAGCTTATTGTAAATTGTAATTATATCATTAAATTTTAAATTGTTAATGTGCTTGCACTGTATTGTTTAAGAGACTAACCTCGATTAGCATTATGCTGGTTTTTTTTTAGTTCCTTTTACCAAATAATTTACTGCATTTCACAAGGAATTGTGAAATACACTCATATCCCACACGACAATCAAATCAGTATCATTCTCCGTTCTTACAGACATCCCTTGCCCAAAAAACTTTTATCTTCACTGGACCCAAGTACTGGAATGAAATTCACCCATCTCTCAAATTGATTCCCAGACTCTCCCCTTCAAAAAACAGTTAACATAATTAATTTTACAATCGTACATCTAATTCTTTCTTCTTTTTCTTTTGTCTTACATAGCCGCTATTTAGCTTGAAATGTCTGACACGTGGAACCCTCTATTCACATCTATGTCTTTTCTCTTCTCCTTTCTTCCTGTTATGTTCCTTCTCTCTTCCTTCTTTCACATTTATCTTTCTCTTCTTATATCCTTCTTTTTCTCTAATTTAATGTGTTTTTTTTTTTATTTTTTTCTACAAGGCAATGTATAATCCTCCATAATTTGGTATTATACAAATTCATTCTGACTTTATAACTTGAAAATTGTATTTGATCACCGAGGAACTAATGTTTTACAAGCTTTTCTTTTTTTTTTAGTTCCTCATTTCTCATGTTTTCTATTTCCTGTATAATCATGCTATAGGTTTTGTATATGTATCTATTGCCAACTTGCTTCAATTTTTTGTATATCATTTTTCTTATATTGTAATTTCTGTTTGTTTGTTTGTTTGATATGTATATATGATACATGAGAAATAAACACGCTTGAATTGAATTGAAAAAAAAAATCTTTTTGTTGTATGCGTGTGGAATTTGGTGATAAGTGATCAACATCAACCGATATTATATGTTCAAAGCTGTCGATGAGAGAGTATGAATAAATTGAATAAAAATCTTTATTTCAATCAGGAAATCAAGTGAAAAGAATTTAACAATATCCATGATATCGGAATCTAAGAATGACGTCATTAATGGAGAGGTCTCTAACAAGGGAAATCCAACATTGAGAGATTTTTTTACAACATAAAAATGATGATTAGAACTTTAGAACTGTGTATCAAGTTATTACTCATTCCAGTTGGTTAGCGGTTCGACTCACTAACTAAAATTCATTAGCGTGAAAAAACCCACCTAATTTTGCCTCTCTCACCACGGGTGTAGTAAACTGCTGCCTTACAGGAAGTTATCCCTTGAATATAGGATCTCCATGCCCTTGAATGGCTTATAGCAGCTTTGCTAAAGCTAATGATGATCATTTTGTCTGCGTCTTATGCACCCACTATTATGGAAATACACGATATGTAGCTGATATTGTTATCATCAGTGATTGATTTCTCAATACTGATTCATGGTACATTTTTACAAATATATGATGATATTGTATGCACATGGGTATATTGAATCTGTCTGCAGTTGACAGTTGTAGATCCATTTGTCGCTAACTCTCCTTTGTCGCGTTTGCATTGGATTAGTTCGTATTGATTCTTCAGGAGCGAAGCACATCTGTACAAATTATGATAATGATATGTCAAATAGAAAGGAAAAAAAAAAGGAGAAAGAAACGCGTCCATTTACGATCATGTTCAGAAAACACTGTCACAATATCTATCCTTTCCCGAATAAATTGATAAAAACAATTCAGACGTTCTTTAATGATTAATATCGCACCAGAAAGAAAACGTAAGGGTGGTTGATAAAATGTGTCAGGGCAGAGTAACTTAATCCTCAGATTGATATCCCTACATAGGAAAAGTATACCGATGGGACAGTTACCACTAGGACAGTACGAGACATTTGTCCTGGATAATTCTTGGAATATTTGGTGATGAAACAATATAAAGAATGCGTTTTTTTATTATTAATTTCATAATGGAAGAGTGGAGTAAGAATATTACAAAGTGTGTGTGGGTGTGTGTGTGTGTGTGTGTGTGTGTGTGTGAGAGAGATAGATAGATAGATAGATAGATAGAGAGAGAGAGAGAGAGGAGAGAGAGAGAGAGAGAGAGAGAGAGAGAGAGAGGTTGATAGAAAAGTTACTTGACCAGAAACAAACATGAACAATGAAAACACTTGTGTTGCTAAGATAGGTAGACAGTTCTATCTGGTTGTAGCACGTAATGATTAAAGGATTTGATCTGACGTCCCCGCGTACTTTTTTTTTTTGACCCTCCGACAGGCCATTTTATTTTCAAAGAATTCTTTGTACAATATAACTGAGCATGACAGAAAAATATCGAAAATTTCACCAAAATTATTTTACTTTGAACACAGGACAACAGCATTCTAAACGACCAAACAGAATAGTGAATATTACAGCAAAATGGTTGTACTTTGAAAATAGAGATGATGGAATACACAAAAGGAAACAATCTAATTAATGAAATCGGTTGTCTCTACGTATGGGAGTTTGTCAAGTTTGAGTCTAAATATGAAACTGTCCTTGTTTCTCCTTTTAACTGGGGTGATTTTTTCCCCTACGATTGCCCATTCTAGTGGAGCAACTAAGTTCGATGACTGAAATATTCCTCTGTGCGATAGATATGATTTTGATGATGTTAGAATGACGAGGAGGTTGACGATGATGTCGATGATATTCAGTGTCATGATCAAATGTGGTCTGGGAGCTGTAATAAGTTCTCCGGCCAAAAATAGTGGCCATGCGAGTGGTGGTGGTGGTGGTTGTGGTTGTGGTTGTGGTGGTGATTATGTTTAATTGGCGTTGGCATTAGTATCGTTGGTGTAGGTGGTGGTGGTGATGATAGTTGTGATGGTGATGGAGGGACTGGCGATGGTGTTGGTGATGGTAGGGGTGGTAGGGGTGATGGTGATGATGATGGTCGTTAAAATTTTATTTTAACAAAGTGTAACTGTATTTCCCATAATCTTAACTATATTGCTGGCTAAAACTAAACTTTCCGTTAAAATGGTTTTGTTATTAATAAAATGCTAATCTAAATAGATATTTCAACTTTAACGGACTAGTATTAAACATGATTTAGAATCCCATTTGGCTTTCCATATTCAAATCATTCTTAAAGTCAAGCATAACTTTGCGCACAACTTTGTGGTTGACGTGATACGAATGATTTGGGTAGGGTGGGGATGAGTTGTGTCAACACTGGGTGTCTGCCAAGAGGCGTAACCAGGATTATGTCAAAGGGGAAATCCCAGGAAAAATACGAAATGCCCCTTGAAGGGGTAGCTTTTGTGTACTTATAAAATTGGGTTTAAAATGAGAAGGGGGGGGGGTAGGTCTATGCCCGTGTGTAATTTTCAAAAAATAATTTTCCCCTCATCACAAAATCCTGTATCCATCCTTACCAGTCACTCGCTTCTGTTTACGTGTGTAGAAGAAGTGAAGCTGTCCACGTCTCGGCTTCACCCGAAAGAAAATAGGGCTAAGGCGTATATTGATTGAAGCAAATACCATATTTATTCTGGATTTTGACATTCTTTTAAATAGTTACCAGTCTAAAATAATGCCCGTTATACTAGTACTTCATTCTTATAACATGTATGAAGGTTTTCCGTGAATACGCTTTACTGCCCCTCTCCCTCCATGTTGTTAAGATAATTATGAATGTATCAAACCTTCCTTCCTATTTTCCCGGGTAAAGTACGGACTCCAGGGGCGGCGCCAGGGTATTTTGATGGAAGGGGGCAAGATGACCAATAGGTCAGTTTATTTACGTTTTAAATTAACAAATGGGGGTATTATATATTTGCATGACCCGGCATTCATTTTTTCCCATATACTCTTCTTTCTTCTCCCACCTCTTTTTCTTCTTTTTCTCCTATTTTCCCTTCTTTTTGTAGTCACTTGAAAAATCATGGGGGCGGCCCGCCCCTGCCTCCGTCCCCCTGTAGTGCTGCCCCTGATGGACTCAACGTTTACATTTCTGTCATTCAAAAATTTATTCAAACATTCACTATGAACATGGGGGACAAAGAAAGCGGACAAAATAAACAACCTCTCATTCTACCCTTCACAATGGTTCTGGTAGTCAAAGAACATCCCTTCACTGCTATTATGTTTAATCCTGCAGTTTCCAGGTGAATATGCATGTGACACCTGTTCCACATATTTCAGACAATAGCAGTGAAGGGATGTTCTTTTGACTATCAGAACCATTGTGAAGGGTAGAATGAGGGGTTGTTTATTTTGTCCGCTTTCTTTGTCCGTCATGTTCATAGTGATTGCTTTAAGCTAAAAAGGGTAATATGCTTTCTATAGATACGAGGTACGAAATCGAAATTCCCCTACAGGTGAATGTAATTCATTTCTTTCATCTATATGCTTTGTCAATGAACTCGGTAAACACGCGATCATTTCCGATTTGCATGGGTGATTTAACGGACCGAGGCGAGTCGATGTGGAATTACCTTACCAGGACGCAGTCCAGTAAACAGTTTGAGGAATCCCCAGGTCTGACGTAATAGTTAAAAATAATCCTATAAAATAAATGTTACTTGTTAGAATGGTATTTTTGATATGTACTTGAAGAGTATTTATTGTTATGAGAGAATCTAGTGGGTCCCGGATGAAATTGAGCCTGTAGTTAAAATACCTAACATGATAACCTCATGTCAGACCTATTTGAAAGAAATCAAGCAGAAGAATGTGCTTTCATTTTCAGGTCTAGAGAAATGCAGTCAGCAACTATAATAACAAAAAAACATACAATGTCTCATTCCAAGCACTGATTTTTTTTTTTAAATGAGTGTTTTTTCGGTCTACTTTGAAACACACGTGAGGAAATAATTACTGGTCTGTGACCTGAAACAAAGCGGATCCAGTGTTCCCGTGACCGTTCAGGAGTGTGGGAACGCTTTTCTTTTTTTTCTTCACTTTCCTTTCTTTTTCTATCTTGATATATATGCTTTCTGGAGACGACTTTTTTTTCTTTTCTTCTTCTTTTTTTTTTTTTTAGCTGTTACTGGCTATTCGGTTAATCTAGGATTCCTGTAAAGAGAACATATACCTTTTCATAAACATCCGGCAATCGAACGAGTTTTATCTATCTATATATTTTTTCAAACAAAGCTGCTTGAAAGATTACGGCTTGATATTTTCGTTTTCAATGAATAATGAAATTGAAATGACAAAAAAGGGCCATAAACTTATCAATTTCAAAACGAGATTCATGAAAGAAAGATGATGCGGCAATCACATGAACGAAATGAAAACGGAAATCCAACAATCCAACAATGTCGCGTGTCTACGAAGTCATGATCATGATGATCATGGATATATTGCATGAGATATGTTCCTAACAATTTCCTTTCGAAAGGAATTTAAAGAACTCATGGTTGTCAGTGTTTTCTGCACTGCACTTGACTTTCATGCTCAATGTACATTCACAGTAAACCATTATTGAACATTGCATTATACGTTGGGACGAGTGAGTGGGTTATTGTTAACCCGAACACTAACCCGAACGAAAAAAAAAAGAAAGTTCTTATGATAAATCTTAGAACATATGGTTTCAAACTATTTCATAAAAAGTGAACAAGAAAAGCTATAGAGTATACAATACAATGTAGATCAAGTAATATTTTCCTAATCGTTCAAAGCTAACCAAAGAGTTACGATCGATTCGAATCAATCTCAACTTTGAGATTGATCTCAACTGTGTATATTTAAGATCAATCTCAAAGTTTTTGATCCGAATCAATCGCAACTCTCTGTATTAAAGACGGGGTCTAGGTCACTGTCGCTCTTCCCACTATGATTATTATTATTATTCGTTCATATGCCCGTGTACCTTCCATTGTTTGTAAACAAAGAAACGTTTTTTTTTTCTGTACAGAATTTATACAAAAAGGCGATTTCAGTTATTTCAATTACAAGTGTCTGAACGCTTTACAATAAACACCCTGATAAATGGGAAAGATTTAAAAGCAATCAAAACACCATAGATAATGAAATGCATTTTTTTAATTTGGGTATGCAATTTTCCTCCCGTGCTGTCTGATTTCCAGTTTTTAGAAACTGAAACAAAACGGTATTTTCTTTTTCTAAGTTTAATTACCCTAAGAAGTGAAAGCAAGTCACAAGGATAAAAGTTTATTTTCATATTCTGATCGATCATTTGAATAATCTTTTCTCGTCGGGCGGTTTTAAGTTTAACATCTTCATTGTAACGGATTTGCATCTAATAGCTGTTACTCATTTAAACAATAACTCTTCCTATTGCAAGGATAGTGAATGTCAGCTATTTAAGAAACAAGCAGTTAGTATAGTGTCTGTAGAACTTTTATGGCCATCGTTCAATCAATGACGCACCAATGCTTAACAGATTTACATCGCTTTCTTATCGTCTGTGAGGAATTCTTTCAAACTAGAACATGGAAATGATTTTACATATCTAAGTCGAGGAGAAACGGCTTTGAAATCGTCATCGAGAACGAAATTTCATGGGTTTTTTTTTTTTCTCTTAACAGACTTTGCAACCCAGCTGGGTCTATTTTTCGTTTATGGTGGATTTCCTATAGGTGTTACCTGACGAGTCAAAAAGTGATAGACAAGCGCGAGCAAATGGAAGCAGGAACCCGTTAAACGCGACCACACGAGGTTACAGTTCCTTATTCCGAATGTTCGTTATTCCGAAGGTTCGTTGGTCCGAAAATGATATAAGGTTCCTTAGTTCGTTTGTTATTTTCGGACTAACGAAGCTCATTTCATTTTCGGACTATCGAACCTTCGGAATAACGAACCTCATTTCATTTTCGGATTAATGAACCTTAGGAATAACGAACCTTATTTCATTTTCGGACTAACGAACCTTCGGACTAACGAACCTTCGGAATAACGCCACAAATGTTCGGATTAACGAACCCTTTTTCATTTTCGGACTAACGAATATCTAGGTATACTCACTTTGCGTGTTTCGGAAAAACGAACTTTCGGATTAACGAACCTTCGGAATAATGAAATCACCCACCACTCGACACGTCGTAATTCGAATTACAACGTGCCGCTGTTTAATTGCATTAAATTGATACTTCAAACTCATCGTTCATTCAGTCGACAGGTTGCAATTCGATTTGCGACTTGTGGGTAATATTAACGACTTGTTGTAATTAAGCAGCGACACGTCGCAATTCGAATTACGACGTGTCGGATGGTTGCAATTCCTGCTTCCATTCGCAAAAGATCAGTCAGCACTCCTAAAATGCATTCTGTAGGAGATTGGAAAGGACAAGCTTGAGCAAGACACCTTTGAAAGTTTGGGTTTATTTTTGTTTTTGTTTTTGTTTCCACATAACAGCAGACAAGGGAGGTGCAGTAATTAGCTTTTACGGTGTGACTCCATATCAGCGCATCCATATAGAATTTTCTGCTTCGGGCCACCAATCCTTCTACATACCATGTCGAGCTCGGAGGATAGTGGTAACGGAGCTGAGGTGAGCCAACTCTTTGTCAGGTGGAAGAAGAAATGTCCTAAGATCGTGGTGGCTGAATTCGGTGCATCTCTCCGGAGCCCTGGAGGGCCTGATGGCGAACATTCGTTAGTTGAGGTCGATTGGTCTGGACTAGCTAGGAAGGCTGGTATCAGGTAAAACTGGTCAGTTATTATAGTTATCAAATTATAATAATATTATTATTGTTAATTATTTAAACACTGTCATATACTATTGCTACAGTACTATTGTAATCATGGATTTGTCAATTACTGAACACTCTTAGAAAAATGTGTCAGTTAGAACTCTTTTTGTCCCGTATTTAGAACCTCCAGAAAAGAGGTCCCTTTTCACCCCTAAGGAAAATGCTGTAACTTTTTAACGAAGAGGTTTTTAGGAAAATGATTTGGCAGAAATGTTCCTACACTTATTGACCAGCTTCTGTGTAAAAATGAGATTGATACGTTGAGTCATGGATGAGTGAGCATACATTAAAGTCAAAAATGTCACTTTTCAAAAGTCACAAGAGTCATTTATGAGGGTCTGTGAAACAGGATTTTGTCAAATTCTGTTTCTGGTGTCTGTTTAAGTGTTGTTGTTGTTTTATTATTGAATGTTTGATCGACTCACACCTATCCTGACACCTTTCACGCTCTTTCACGGTTGGGTGAGCACAGTTTTAGGGGGGAAATGGCAATGTTCAATCCTCCTAAAATTGCAAAATCAATTAAATTTATTGCAAGAATTGACATGAAATATTGTTACTAACAAGTATCATCACGTGTTGTAGGAAGATCAGAGGCAGCATTGGTGTCATGGTTGAGGTGAGCACACTTTAAAGATGAAGCAAGAAATGCAAAAATTCCTGTGAATATGGCATTAATGCATATGCACAATCCAATTTCAGCTCTGTATGTGTAACGCCATCAACTTTCTAAAACCTGTTCTGACATTTTGCCTCGAAATTGCATGGTTGAGTGAACACGATATCAACGGGAAATGGGGAAAGTCAACTGCATGACAGCATGACATTATTTCAGGTGAATGACAATTGAATATCAGTTATCTTGCTGAACGTGTGTTATACTGTTAAATAAACAGTTTTAATAATGTCACGCTTGAGCTTGAATAAATTTAATGGATTTTGCAATTTTAGGAGGATTGAACATTGCCATTTCCTCCTAAAACTATGCTCACCCAACCGTGAAAAAGCGTGAAAGGTGTCAGGATAGATGTGAGTCGATCAAACATTGAATAATAAAACAACAACAACACTTAAACAGACACCAGAAACAGAATTTGACAAAATCTTGTTTCACAGACCCTCATAAATGACTCTTGTGACTTTTGAAAGTGACATTTTTGCCTTTAATGTATGCTCACTCATCCATGACTCGACGTATCAATCTCATTTTTACACAGAAGCTGGTCAATAAGTGTAGGAACATTTCTGCCAAATCATTTTCCTCAGAACCTCTTCGTTAAAAAGTTACAGCATTTTCCTTAGGGGTGAAGTTACTTTTTTTTGTTGTGTTTATTTGCAAGAACCCCAAAAGGTCCCTTGTATATCAGTAATGGTTCTAAAGACGCCTTAAGAACCATTTAGAGAACCTTTACAGGCTATTAATGGTTCTTTGAAGAACCTTTATAGGTTCCAAGTGTGGGACAAGAAAAGGTTCTAATCCGCACCTTTTTTCTAGGAGTGAATCATTAATTTATTAGCTGATTGAAGTTAATGGTTGATTGTGATTCGAATTTGTCGTTTGCTGAATCGAACGATTTCTAATAATTGACAGATTTTTTATGCTACTACGACTTTAAACGAGAGTAAAATCCTGGGAAAAATCAAATTTAATGGAAAGAGAGGATAGAGAGAAGCAGTTTACAAACAGTTCCATCAAAATCGGTTACGAAATGAAAAAGTTATGAAAGTTTGAAAAGTCTCCATTTACTTTCTATGGCAATCCTCAAATTGGCAAAGTTGCTTCATAATGGCAGGTTTAGAAGGGCAACTCTCGTTTTGTACACAAAATTTCATATTTTCCCCATTTTCTTTCAAGGTGCAGCTTGTCTCCTTATATAGCTCAAGATATATCATGGGAAATGTATTTGACACAACATTATGTTGAGATCACAAAGAGACAAGCAACATCTTTAGAGATAATGGAGAAAATATGAAATTTAGTGTACAAAACATATTTAGAGTTGTCCTTCTAAACCTGCCAATTTGAAGCAACGCTGCCAATTCGAGGATCTCCGTAGAAAATAAATGGAGACTCATTTCGAAACTGATTGTGATGGAACTTTTTATAAATTGCTCCTTTCTATCCTTCCGAGGAGAACTGTATATGGTGGCCCTGAAGTACGCTCGACAACAGGTCATGTGTGACGTGAATTTCGCATCCCGGGTCCTGAATTTCGCATCACAGGTCCTGAATTTCGCATCCCGGGTCCTGAATTTCGCGTCACGGGTCCTGAATTTCGCATCCCAGGTCCTGAATTTCGCATCCCGGGTCCTGAACTTCGCGTCACGGGTCATGAATTTCGCATCACGGGTCGCGAATTTCGCGACAGGGGAGCAAATTTGGCTGCGAAATTCACGTCGCACATAACCTGTTGCCGAGCGTACTTCAGGGCCACCATAGGACTGGCCATGTTGGGGAATTTGAGTCTCCGTCCGCCACTGCAGTCATTAGTAATGACCTAAAGGTATAGAGCAATGCCCATATCCCTTAATCAACATGTTGATCAAAATGACAGGAAAGCTAAAAGAAGGAAATACAGGGGAGGGGAATCTAAGGACACCAATGAGCATGATGAGGGAATGTCCTCCACCTTCCCGCTTCCTAAATTCCATCTCTCTCTCTCTTCTTCTTCTTCTTCTTCTTCTTCTTCTTCTCCTCCTCCTCCTTCTCCTCCTTCTCCTTCCTATCTCTCTCCCCTTCTCTTCCTCCCATCTCACTCTTCTTTCTATCTTCCCCTCTCTCTTTTGTAGAAACAATGACATCATTGAGGCGGTCAATGCTGCCAAGTTCAAGATCAAAGATGTTGGTCACCGTTCGCTAGTCATGTACCTGCAAGAGGAGGGACAGACATGTGCTTTGGTATATCTCCCTCTTCGGCATAGTTGTAATATCAGAAGCACCGACCAGTACTGGAAATAGGGGACAAAAAGGAGGGAAATGGAAGAAGGGTGATGATGATGATGATGATGAAGAAGAAGAAAAAGAAGAAGAAGAAGAAGAAGAAGAAGAAGAAGAAGAAGAAGAAGAAGAAGAAGAAGAAGAAGAAGAAGAAGAAGAAGAAGAAGAAGAAGAGGAAGAAGAAGAAGAATTGTAGTCACGATGAGTATTTGTTTTAAACCTTATATACGTATTTAGTATCCAGTATGAATGAGGCTGGCTGTCTGTATTCATCTCGTGTTTTCTTTCGGAAATAAGTGCCAGTGCTTAATTGTAACCAAGATAACAGAGGGTTTTTTTTTTAAAAACTTCCTCTCTAATTTTCATCCCTCCTAACATTATTAAACAAAACATTTGTAGGATTTTTAAACCCCTCGAATTAAAAAGATTATAATCATTATCTGCCACAGAAATATTCTGAGGCTTCGTATGAATCGTAGCTATCCATGTCATTGTGCACATTATGATTATTCACGAATTCATTTTCTAAACTTGTCTTTTTTTTTCTGTAGCTTGTTCGACGAGAACGGGAGGATGGAACAAACTTCTACTGGATAGCATTTCGTGTCAAAGGCAAGCGTAAGTAAAATAAGCGCTTGCTGAATCAACTTAAAGAACCACCCAAGTGACCCGACAATAACCCAAATAATATCAGTCCCCCGGACAATTACCCATATAGCATTACCATCACCCGGATAAGTGCCCATGTGTGGAATATTTTGATATTTCACCCGGACAAGTATCTATGTAGGACAACTTTTTTGACTTACCAAATTTCCATGTAGGACAACTACCCATGTAGGATAACCATCAACCAGTCAACTATGTAGGATTGCTGTCACCCGGACAGCTACCCTGTAGATTATTGTCATCCGGACAAGCACTAGGGTAGGATAACTGTAACCCAGGCAAGATTTAGTCACGCAGGATAGCAATAATCACCGAAGAAGCATCCATGCATGTATTGGCACCAATCAGGAAGGGGGAGAGACCTGGCGACACGTTCCCCCAAATTTTTAAGGGTGGGAACACAATATAGGGTATGTTCCCCAAATTTTAAGCTGAGGACCTTTTATTTTTTTGTGTGTGAGAGTGTATGACCTAAAAAAAAAAGTTTTGAAACGAATTAACGGCCCTGCATGTAGGATACATATTATTTGGACAAAACCCACGAACGATAACTATCATCGGGACACCAGGGTTACCGTCACTGAACAAGCATACCTATTATCCAGACAACTACCCATGTATACACCCGACGATCGCCTCTTATTTTCATGCCTACGATAATTTATCATGAATCTCATGAAATAATTTACGCACAAAACCCCCAATAAACAAAAACAAAAACAAACAAAAAAAAATCTCACATTTTCCTACTTCTTTCATTTTGTCCCTTTCCCTTTCTTTTGTTTTATTTTGCTTTCAATTTTTGAGTCATTGATTCATTATTATTTATTTTACAGGTGGGAAACCCGTCATAGCAAAGAAGGCAAAGCAAGACATCGGAAATGATATCAATCAAGCGGAAGCTTCTTATTGTTGTCTGCCTAGATGGGCCCGCCGAAACGTGTCTCCACCTCTGAAATTCACGTATCTGTCCACCACGTCTATCAGGTTATCGTTTGGAGAAGAAAGCGGAACAGTCCGCTACTTAGGATTCTTCCCCTCTGAACCTTGCTTCACAGCAGAAGACTGTAAGACATTAATAACGTTACTTAATTAACAAATTTCAAACGTGGGTCTTTATTCACCCGCCCATGCAGGCCCTGGGCCCCATTTCATAACACTTCTTATCAATAACAAGTTGCAGTAACGGTTAAAAGCTACTGAAATCCTTGCATCTGATCGGCTTATTTGTCATAGAAATCTGGCAGTGGTTACTAATAACAAGTTTTATGAAATGGGGCACTGCACCCCAGCGTGCGTTGCCAGGTCCCCATTTGGGAAAACGACGACTGGTCGTATCTATAAATCTATAGCATTGAAAGATAAAGCTCCGAAGCAAAAGTTTACATGCTCAAGCAAAATGCTTAAGCGACTACTCGGACCTGACCTTTTTCTTGGCCTGAAAGCTACGCTTATAACGATAACGCAAGGAAAGCCAAAGGTTCAAACCATAAATTGATCAAAATAAGCAAACTACCTCAAACTATATTTACTTGAGTAAAAGGTTATCAAGTGAAATACGGTATCATTTACAGTTGAATACTGTACATTTTACCACTGTTTACAGTTTTACTGTAGAAGTACAGTATTGTAAGAAATACAGTAAATTATTGGCATCTCTGCTGGCAGTAATTTACTGTTAATTCTATGTTTTTTTTTGTTTTGTTTTTTTTTACAATGCTCTTTCACGCCCTCTACGACTTGGCGGTTTGTTCTTTTGCACTGTATTCATTTTCGTGTGCCGCAAAATGAATGACGCCAATACCTCCCCCCCCCCCCCCCCCCCCCCATCCAGCTTAACGAACACATTACCCCTCTGTTCATCATGGGACGCATGTATTTTGAGGCACTAGTTTAACTCATTTCGGCTGTGACGAAAATATCCAACTTAAGCGGCACATGCATGTTACTTTTACTTAATAAGATTTAGGTAGAGAGGGAACAGCTCCACTTAGATTTATAAACTTTTACACGTGCAGTTTGCTTATTGGACTATACTGGTATCAGTATAGCCAGTGTTCAAGTGGAATTCTGATTATTTCTTATTTCTTATATACCCCATGATATAACAAAATCGCAATTTCTATCTTCTTTTAGGAAGCAGTGCAAGATCTTATTAGTGAATAGTTATTAATCAACACAGTCAATTGATTATTATGCTACATATCTTCCCCCATCCCCTTTCCCCTTTCGTTTCCTTTCTCGTTTAAATTGTTATTTATGTGTCTCTCTTTCAAATTGTTTTCTTGCTGTATTATTAGTATAATATTTGTATATTTTTCATTATACTGTACATGGGCGATCCTAAATTACAGGTTTTTAACCATCGAGCGAAAGCCCCGCAGAATATTGTCTATATGCATTTTTATGTTATTGTAATATTATAATGTATTTTAATTTTATTTTGCGAAAATAAAGAATTGAAATGAATTGAATCGATATTTTAGGCTGCATGTCGGGCTCGTGAATATCTTGGAATATATCAGGCTCTTGATCTGTTGAAATGTCCCAGTACGCTAATCCTTTCCCGCACAAAATAAAGGTGAGTCAAGCCATATATCAAATTAGATAAAAACAAACACAAAACAAAACACCAAAAAGAGAAAAACTGTGAAAACGAATAAAATCAAATGCAAATCGAATTAATAAAATGGCTTGCAGGGTCCTTAAACTTTCTTGACTTTTTTAGGCTAGTCACAAAAGGTTTTTCAGCGTTTCCTGTAGAGTTTGACGTCAGGAATAACACACTGAAAATCGAAGAATAATCGGACTCCGGAAAGTGGTTATCAAGATGGCGACCAAGATGGCCGCGTGCCGTTAGCCCAAAATAGCTATCAATCAATACGTATCCATTCTTTTAGAGATGCCTTGTCGGTTCTATACATATTTTTTTTTTAAATTCACAGTTGTACTGAGCATGCACAAATACCAGTCCATATACGAAACACCCAACATGCCCAAAGATCTAGTTGTTGCATTCTCTGCCATACCTAGAGCAACCAGGGACAGACTACGAGAGTCTGGCTGCTTAGATGTGTTTCGATGGAACGACACCGAGAATGACGACGACAACGATGATGATGATGACTACGACGATGAATCTGAAGTCTGCTTATGGGGCCACACCAAAGGTCCAATCAAGACGACAGTAAATACAGAAATCTGATATTACTTTAAAAATTTTATTTATCCCTGTCAAGTTGACCAATGTGACTTAGGGCGTGTTGAAGGAAAGTTGCAATCAACATTGAAAGCAAATTTGCAATTATGGATTACAACTTACAATCCATCCTGATACTCCAGAAAAAAACTGCGCCTGATATTACTGTCACTCAATCGCCAACCAAGCGCAACTTTACAATCAGCTGCAAAATTTGCAACTAATTTGCAGTTGATTGGAACTCAACTTTCTTGCAACACCCCTATATAATGCTAGGAGTCCACTGGGCCGGCACCAGTTCGCGCCAGTTCGCGCCAGTTCGCGCCAATGCAATTTGCTGTGGCGCCTAGTGTCGCCAATAAGGTGCCTAGTGGCGTGCAGTGGCTTAAACTGCCTCCCAACTGGCTCGTGGTGGCTCGTAACGGCGCCAAATTTGAATTTGGCGGCAAGGAAATTTCAAAATGTTTAAAATTTTCGTCACGCCACTTGCATCGAGCAATCAGCGCGAAGTGTCCACCAAGTGGCACCAAATGGCGCAAACAATCCGCCTATTGGAATCCACTGGAATGTAATGGCGCACGCCATGTGACACCTAGTTTATTCCACTTGGCGACACACAACATGCCGAGCGGACATTAATTCGGCGCCACAGCGAGCCACTACGCGCCAATCACATAGTCTTTGGCGCGAACTGGCGCGAACTGGCGCCGGCCCAGTGGACTCCTAGCATCAGATTCATTTTTTAGAATTCTGTGAACCGTGCTGCACTTACCCACGGAGATCATTACTGCAATGTGGGAATCTGACTTTCAGCATGGCTATCCGTGCAATTATGGGCGGAAATGTGGTCATTGTAGGAGGGACACATCTGACATTTTCCGACAATCAAAAGACAAATCTAAACTTAACAAACAAACAAACAATAAACAAATAACCCAAGACAAAGCAAAAAAGCAAAAAAAAAAAAAAAATGAAATTCACATTAATTTCTTTCTGAAACAATAACACTGTGTTTATAATATACATATATTCTGCTGCTGATCTCCGACAAAATCGGAGGGAGAACAAGAAGAAGAAAAAGAGGAAGAAGATATACCTGAATGCAGTACACTACAGTCAATATTATCCTACCTGACAAAGGGGGCGAGCACCCCCAAAGCGGAGCTTGTATTGGTTATACTGAGTTGGTACACCTAAAACTGCGCAGCATGTTTCATTTTTTGTCCCCGCAAACTAGTATAAAGCAGGAGATAGACATTAATAGATATATATATATATATATATATATAGAGAGAGAGAGAGAGAGAGAGAGAGAGAGAGAGAGGAGAGAGGGAGGGAGAGAGAGAGAGAGAGAGAGAGAAATAGAGAGAGAGAGAGGGCGGGATGGAGAGAGAGAGAGAAACAAAATAAACAACAACAATCCAGGTCAGACTTCGACTTTTCCTAGTGTCTCTTTGAACTCCTGCTCAGAATCCCCTAAATTGTATCTTTTCCTTTAAAATGGGGAGAAAGATGGGGAGGGGAGGAGAGGAGAGAGAGAGAGAGAGAGAGAGAGAGAGAGGAGAGAGAGAGAGAGAGAGAATTGATAATGTCAAAAGCATTAAGCATTGTTAAGTTTGCAATGGGTTTTTTTTGCACAGATATTTCCAAACTGCATGATGACTGTCGGGGAGGAAATTATTGTTAACCCTAGGATGTTTGCTCTATCTCTAAATGATGACGGAACGAATATGATATCCACAGCTAATCGAGCTGAGAAAAGTAAGTCAACATCCTGTCTGTCACTGTATTTTATACGATTTATGTCATTATATATTTAGTATTCAGCGTCGTATCTATAGTGGAAAAATTAATTCAATCACTTTGACTCCAGCTAGGGTCTCTCCTCCAGGTGTAAACTAACTTCTTCTCTTCTTTGAGTAGTACAGTGTGTTCTTAACACTGGCGTAAATCCACTTTGAGGAGTGGGGGGGGGGGGGGGAGTGATCAACCTTTTTTTCTGTCTAACTCACACTTTTTGTACACGCCATCGCCCCTCTCGAAAAAGTGGGGGATATATCCCCCATCCCCCGGGATTTACGCCAATGGTCATGCAAAGCTGGTGACTCTGCTCTACAAGGATATCAGGGAAGCTATACTCCAGATTGATATGCTTCGACTTAGGAATGTATTTTCACTCCAGTATTTCGGAAACTCTAAAAAGAGAAACAAACTTACAAACTTCTTTATTTTAATTTACTGATCTATTTCACTTCAGAAAATATAAACAAAAACCTTATTTTTAACTTAAGGTTCTTTCTATCTTTCTGCCTTAATTAGTTGTTATACATTTTGTTTGTTTCATTTCATTTCGGAAAGGGAAAAGGGGGAGGGGTTGCATATTGTCAGAACCCTTAAAATGTTTACGGGCCAGCCATGCATTTTAGAGGTCCCAGCATAAATCAAGTTTACTTTGATGCAGGTACCGCTGAACATCAAAATACTTTCCGTATGACTTGTTATTCTCTTCACCCCCACAGAGCTCTACGTGTCTGTTTTGAACGGCAAATTGTGCCTAGGAGATACAAGAAGTATTTTCAAAATACACGCGGCTGACGATTCTTTAAGTGGATCAGAACATTGCAAGAATACACACAACAACCTCTTGCGATAATATGGGTTGCTGTTATCATTATTGTTATCATTATGATGATGATGAGGAGGAGGAGGAGGAGGAGGAGGAGGATGATGATGATGATGATGATTATTATTATTATTATCATCACTATTATTGTTATTATTCTTCTTCTTATTATTATTATTAATATTATTATTATTGTTGTTATTATTATTATTATTATTATTATTATTATTATTATTATTATTATTATTATTATCATTATTATGGTTGTTATTATTATATTCATTGTGATTGTTATTACCATTACTATAACTGATTGACTGATTTATCATTATCATCACTATCATTTTTATTTTTATTTGTTGCCAATACGTTTTGTATGTAATTATATTTCATGGTTGTCAATATTTTTATGCTTATTAAATCACATATCGGATTCGCGATTATAACAGAAGCAAGAAGAAATAATGAATGCAGTTCCAGTGTTGTTGGAATTACGAACCTCTTAATTATGACTTTCACTAGACTAGTGAAAATGACCAGAAATCTAGCAAAAGTTAATCAAACTTTTACCAAAATTCTAGTCAATTTTACTAGAATCAAGTCAAGTCAGTGTTAGTGCCTGTGTGATCCGGTAGACTAGTCAAATTATTTTACTAGAATCTAGTCATTTTGACTAAAAATGTGTCACTTTTGACTAGAGTAGTACTAGTCTGTCAAATTTGACTAGATTTGTTTTTAGAGTGTAGTGGTTGAATGACCTGGGCGGAACCCGTGTTGACATGGATCAAACCGGCTGTTGTAGTTATGCACTAATCTAACACGTTCTTTTCTAACGCTTTATACAACACCGGAAGAACCGAGATCAGTCTACACACTCTAAAACAATCTAGTCAAATTTGACTAGATTACCTGATCAGCCGGGCACTTGCACTATTTCTAGTCAAAATGACCAGAAACCTAGTCATTTTCGCTAGAATCCGAGTCAATTTTGACTAGAATACCGTTCGCTCTATAGTAAATTGACTATAATTCTGGTCATTTTGACTAGAAATAGTCCAAGTGCCCCGCTGATCCGGTAATTTAGTCTGACTAGATTGTTTTTAGAGTGTAGTTTGACGGATTTGTAGTGTCCTCGCCCTTCCACATATCAGGGACATAATGAAGTATTAACAATGTGCGTTAATGGTTAAAGAATACAGTCAACAGAATCATTCTCTAATTACAAAGGCCGGAATTTGATCTCGGCCAGTAGCCTTATTTCTCGCAATTTTGTTTATATAGGCCTATGTTTCTCAACATCGTGACAGGAAATCGGTTTAAAACTAAAAGTGGTTTGAACTTTGGTCAAAAATTGTTCTAAACTTTTATTTACGATTAGTGGCAATATCAACAAAAATTAATGATCACTAAACGTGTGGCAATTTCCTTGTATATCCTAAAATATCTTCTCCATTTATCATGTTTATAGACAACTTTTGAATCAATTTCATATTAGTTGTATTTGGTAGCATACATCGCAAAAAATTCCACATCGCAGCACAAATTCCTTTATTATTCAAAATACTTTCAGAGATATATGATCTTTTTGCCTTTCTTATCATATCAGTTACAGTATTTCTCAGTTTTCTATACGATTTCCACTTTTCCTCTGATTTGGAAGATTTAGCTTGGGGTTTCATGTTATTTCTTTCCCCTAGGCCTATTTCATCTAAAATATTATTATTTATCCATGGCGTTTCTTTTTGCCGAACTTTCTTTTTATGAACAGGATATTGTCTATCCAACACCGAAGTAAATTTCCTATATAAAACCATATTTCATAGGCACTATTTGCATCAGTTTCTGAGAGGCCAACATATATGACTTAAAATCATTCTTAAAATCACTTATATTCATTTTCTTCAAATTTGGTGAATAAACAAACGTATGACACACCGTGGGGGGGGGGGGGGAGATTTATGTTTTCTTAAGGAGCAGATTATCATATATGATCACTCATGCCTAATGGAACGACATCACAAAATGTGACGTTGTTGTGATTTGACATGTTTGAAGAGTATAAAACATCAATAAATGTGGAGTATAGTTTGCGTTATTCTCGTAGGTTTTTTCAGTATGTTGTTTTAGATCGTACCCTTCGACTAAGCTCATCAAGCGCTTTGTTTGGCAAGAGGGTGACTGTTTTTTATGTCACAGTTCATATCTACCAAGAGAATGAAATCTTTAGATAATGATTCTATACACATGATAGATTGTAGTATACGCTATCAGACAAGTCAAATGCAGCAGTCTGTGAGTTTGGTGGTCTATACCAGTACCCGATGAGAGAAGGTTTCTGTTTAGGAATACATATCTCAACACACATCAATTCGAACCCGTCGAGAGACAAGTCATGTTTTACGTTGAACACAATATTATCTTTGATGTACAGATGAATGTTTGATGAATAAATTGATGACTAATAATTGACTGTTATAGGGATTATTTTGTATCAACGGTGCATTCTTTTAACCAATTTTGAAGTAGAAAGTGTTCAACTATTTTCTACAGTTTATACTTTTAGCGAAAATCATGGACATGGTCCGTCGAATCTTCAGATAAGAAATATACTTTGCTGACGATAAACAAAGAAACATGTTATAACCATTATATCATCTTTAATGCCAAGAATCACACCTTGGATGAATATTGCTACTGATTTGTCAAAATGCACGAAGCCTGCATGGAATGAAGCTAGATGTTCTGACGCGTAGCTAGGATTTCATTATTTCATTTTATTTTATTTATTTATTCTTTTTTTTTTTTTTTGGGGGGGGGGGTCCCTCCTCCTATGCGTAGCGTGGAAACTTTGAATTTTTTTGTCACCATTACTTGCCTATTATTGTCTGCTCATTCTCTTCCTACGTGCACTCACCTTTTTCTCGTTTCGCTGGTTTTTTTTGGGGGGGAGGGGAGGCAACCGTCCCCACTGTTCCCTGGCTACGTACCTGCTGATTTTGACCACTTTACGACTTTAAACTTGTTATGCTTTTACAAATTCAAAAAGTATCGACTGTAAATGTTCAACCTTGATACGGTTTTAATTTAGATTTTTCAAAAAATAAAAAATTAAAAAAGGAAAGAAGTACAAATGGTTTGATTTTATCATGTTGCTCATATACACCGAAAGCTTGTAATTTTTCTCAATCAGTTTATATTAATGGTTTTATTAGTGGTTAATGGTTGCTTTAGTGGTTAGTGGTTGTTAGTGGTTTTGAATTCAATATTTGATTTGTTGCTCATATACACCGACAACTTGTAGTTTTCCCAATGAATTTATACTAATCATTTTCAACATGTTCAAAGGTTTCCCTTATTCATTGTCAACTTTTTATCTAGATGGTATAGTTGCAAATATACGAAAATTCTAAGCACACTTTGTTTATTACTTTTGTAAACCTGTTAATGATGCATGTCTAACGTTTCTTGTATAACTCATTAAATTAATCTCAATTCAGCCTTTTTTCTATCATGTACTAAGGGATATATATCAAAATAATAAACCGTTTGAAAAAAAAAAAAAAGCCTTTGAGTCTACTCGATGATGAGTGCCTTTAGTCAGTGAAACGTTCGTGCATATTATTAAAGTCGTCAAATTGTCAAAATGTTTCATTTTACTATCATCTAAAGCGTGTTTTTGTTAATTCACGTAAAAATTATTCGAATCAGATGTTCACTGTAGGTTATTCGAATTATTCGAATTTAAAATTCTGTTTTGGCGTTCGGCAGTACGTGCACTTATATCGGTTTGGTGTTGTTTTGTCTACAAGGATATAGAAATTAAAAGTGAATGCTATGAGGAATGCCCAGATGGAAGGCAAAATACCAGGAGGGATGAAGAGAGAGAGAGAGAGAGAGAGAGAGAGAGAGAGAGAGAGGGAGAGGGGAGGGAGAGAGAGAGAGAGAGAGAGGGAGAGGGAGAGGGGAGGGAGAGAGAGAGAGAGAGAGGGGGGGGGAGGGAGGTAGAAGGAGATAGGACCGATATTACAACATTTCACACATGTGTGTTATTAGGAAATCGTAGAATCTTCCAGCCAGAAAGTGTTTCTCTTCAGGTTTCCTAATTCGCTTAAAATCGTGGAAAATATCTAAAATATTACATAATTATTATTCTTGCTTTGTTCTGCGCCTGATATTATTGTCACTCAATTTCTTGCAACACCCCTATAAGATTCATTTTTTAGAATTCTGTGAACCGTGCTGCACTTACCCACGAAGATCATTACTCCAGTGTGGGAATCTGACTTTCAGCATGGGCGGAAATGTGGTCATTGTGAGAGGGACACATCTGACATTTTCCGACAATCAAAAGACAAAACAAACAAACAATAAACAAATAAGCCCAAGGCAAAGCAAAAAAAAAAAAAAGAAAAAAAAAAGAAATTCACATAAATTTCTTTCTGAAACAATAACACTGTGTTTATAATATACCTGAATGCAGTACACTACAGTCAATATTATCTTACCTGACAAAGGAGGCGAGCACTCCCAAAGCGGAGCTTGTATTGGTTGTACTGTGTTGGTACACTTAAAGCTGGGCATTATATTTCATTTTCTGTCCCCGTAAACTATAGGTTTTCCCGGTCAATTTCATGATTTTGTCATTCAAGTTCATATTCCGAGCATTCAATTTCCCGCATTTCACGCTCGCAGCTCTGAAGCGGCTTTCAAATTCAATTTGGGTCATTCAGATTTACTATCCGAGCAATCCATTGTTCATTTGGGTCATTCAAATTCAAAGTAGGAGCATGCTTTTTGATAAATGGGCAATCAAATTCATTCCAAGCCGGCGACCGAATCTCCTTGGTCATTCATATTCGTGAAAAGGCAACCAAGTTCCAAATAAGTGCATTCAATTTAAAAGATTCATGGCATTTAGTTAGCTTGGGGTCAACGTGGGTGTTTTTATCCACTTAGTTTTGAATAAATTGGGCTTCTTCTGCAAGACATTTGCCATAATGTTATTATGCTTAAGTCCAGTATATCCGGTTTATGCCATAAATGCTTCCATTGAAACTGGTAACATGGAAATTATAAACATTTCATATTGCTCTTTATTTAGGCTTCCACATGCTTCTTTACAGGTAATCTCAGTACTTAAGTATTAACTGTGCCAATCACGGATGTATTAACATTAATTAGATTACTTCCTGAACAATTTTTTCCATTACTGGTTTTCCAAACATTATCCAAACCTGCTGGAAATACATGCTTGCGTTTTACAACTTTTTTGTTAGTTTTTTGTTTGCAGAATCATCCTTTTCTCAGAAGCGAAACATTGAACATAGTCTTATCTAATTTGTTACGTGGCAATGGTTAATTTGTAGGGAAAACGTTATCTTTATCGGTATCACGGTCGAAAATTTTTTTAACGTGGGTAGGAAAATAATGGTGACCTGGATAAAGCTGTTAACAAATTTGAAGAGATCTTTTTAAAGATAGTAGATAAATACATGCCTCTGAGGAAGAGAAGAATGCGTAAAAAGTACTCTCCGTGGTTTTAACGAATATTTATATAAACTCATGAAAGATCGTGATAAAATGAAAAATAAAGCCAAAATTAAAAAAAAAAACAAATTTTATACTGGGAACAGTATAGGAAATTGGGAAATAAAGTAACACTTGAAATTAGAAGAGTGAAGAAAAAATATTTTATGGAAAAACTGAATGCTTCTGCAGATAGGTCAAAATCTTGGAAAATACTAAAAACACTAAGTCGAAATCAATTACGAATTTTGCTTTTCCTCCTGAGGAATGTAAAAAAATTGCTGATAATTTCAATGAACATTTTGTCAGTGTGGGAACTCAGCTGAATGAAACTAGAAACAGTGGATGTCTAAAATTAATTATGACGATTTCAAAGTCTCAGAAAATTATACAAATAATGCATTTGTTGTTCCGAAAGTAATTGAGAATTTGATGTCTTGAAAGAAATTCATCGCTTAAAGAACAAGAAAAGTGCTGGGGTTGATGGAATAGATTCTTTTATGTTAAAAACATGTGCCCTGGAAATCATAAAACATCTTGCATATTTGATTAACGGATCGTTGTCGGAAGGTATAGTTCCTGCAAGATGGAAGGTGGCCAAGGTAATACCCCTTCATAAAAAGGGAGATAAGCTTGAAGCGAACAATTACAGACCAATTTCTTTACTGACGTGTATATCAAAAAGATTAGAGAAGATTGTGCAACAACATATGATTAGATACCTGCAAAAAAATAACATTCTATCCAAATATCAGTCAGGTTTTATACCTAAGCATTCTACCTGCACTGCACTTGCAAAAGTTACTGATGAATGGCTCCAATCAGTTGATAAACGTTTATATACAGGGGCTCTTTTCGTAGATTTACGTAAAGCGTTTGATTTAGTCGATCACAGAATTCTCCTCAGAAAGTTGTCTGAGATTGGTATAAATGGTGTAATGCACAAGTGGTTTTATAATTATCATACAAACCGTAAAATGTATACTTCAATAAATAAAGTCACATCTAATGAATTGATTTTGAAATACAGTGTCCGTCAGGGATCAATATTAGGTCCCATCTTATTCCTAATATATACATTAATGATATGTCTAGTTCATTGCATTATTCTGATCTGCATCTGTATGCAGATGACACTGTTATCTATTTTGCTCATAAAAATCCTTCTGTAATACAGTCTGTTCTTAATGAAGAACTGATCTCTCTATCAGAGTGGATGAATAAAAATAAACTTTATATAAACTGCGAAAAAACAGTATCTATGCTATTTGGAACAAAACTAATGCTAAATAAACATCCAACTTTAAATTCAAAGCTTGGGACAAACAGTATAAAGCAAGTCAATAACATTAAATACTTAGGAATGAATATAGACTCCGAGTTAAAATAGGACTCACAATTGTAAGTGAAGTTGTAAAGAAAGTAGGGAAAATGATCAGATTTTCTAGGAAGATTGAGAATTACGCTAAGTGAATCTTATCTAAATCTAATCTATCAATCAGCCATCCTTCCAAATTTTGATTATGCCGACGTTATTTGGCAATCCTCCTCACAATTTTATTTAAACCAACTATAAAAACTGCAGAATAGGGCTGGGAGAATAATTCTCAAGGTAAATCCTCAAAACCACACTTCAAATTTTCAAATCCACGATCTACTAAAATGGGAAGCCCTAAAAACCAGACGTAAAAAGCACATGTATATAATGTTGTATAAAATATTCCATGATCTAACTCCCGAATATCTAAAGAATAACCTCATATACAAACAAACCAATTATGACCTAAGAAATGTTGATAACCTAGTTTTGCCGAAACCTAACACTAACTACTGTAAACTGACATTTTTTTTTTATCGTGGATCTAAAATGTATAATGAATTACCAGTAGCATTACGTAGACCTGATTCACTCAATTTATTCCGTAATAACCTGGATACCTGGATTAAAGATTTCGACACATAAAATTTTGGCGCATCTCGGGAAAGGGAGGGGGTAGGGACATAGTATCTATGATTCAGGATTAGGGCAGGGTTAGGGGAAGGTCACTGGTTCTTATGTGCAAGTTCTCTTCTATTCTGTTTATGTTACTTTATGTTGCTTTTTTAAATTTGATTCAATTTGTGTTAATATTATGTTTATTTTGTTTGTTCGTTTAGTACTTTTATATTTCTCTGGACCTCTAGGAAGAACAGAGCCATTTGAATAATGGCTCTGAATAGAGCTTCCGGCCATTTGATATATTGATTTGCATGTATTTTTTTGTTTGTATTGCTTTATATATGGAAAATAAAACCAACCAACCAACCAACAATATCATTGAGCAAGGGGAATTTGAGGGGGTGACAATCATCCCCGGTTGTTTTGCACGATACCTAGACACAATCGAGCACTCAAGCAATCATGCTCAACTTGCAAAGCGAAACAAACCAACTTCAGCAACTAAGTCCACATCTTTTTTTTTTTGCATGAAGGTAACGACCGAATTCGTTGATGGCGAATTTAAAAATGGATACACCAATACATATTACGTTTACCAATGTGTAAGCTGTGAGGATTGTCCCTGAACTTTACAGAAAAAAAAACTTAGTTGCATTTAGGGACATTTTTTTTCTTAATGTCTGGATGAATTAACATTAATTAAATTACTTCCTCAACAATTTTGTGTCAATACTGATTTCCCTTATATTATCCAAACCTGCTAAAAATACATTCGTTTTTCAACTTGTTTGTGCTGGTTTTTGTTTGCAGAATCATCCTTTTCTCAATGCTCTACAGAAGCGAAACAATGAGCAAAGCCTTATTTAATTTGTTACGTGGCTATGATTTCTTTGTAGGAATTCCATATCGGTATCATGGTCGAAAAAAATTGAACATGTAGGGCAGTATCATTGAGCAAGAGGAATTTGAGGGGGCTGACAATCATCCATGGTTTTTTGGCTCGATACCTAGTCTAAATTCAACACTCAAGCAATCATGCTAAAACTTGCAAAGCGAAATAAATAAACCAACCACAGCAACTAAATCCCCATCCTTTTTTTCCATGAGGGTAACGACAGAATTCGTTGATGGCGAATTTCAAAGTGGGTACACCAATACACATTACGCTTACCAATGTTTGAGCTGTGAGGATTGTCCTTGAATTTTACAGAGAAAAACTTAGTTCTGGTAAAACTGAGAAGGAAAGCTATCTATATTTTTTTTTGTCGTTTAGTCAGTTACAAAATGGATTAAGGGAGGATTGCCTGATGATATGCCCTTATTCAAGAAAGTGCATATAATAGTGTTGAAAAATGGACAGAAGTGATGCCGTCATGTAAAAATGTCATGAAGACAGTATAATTAAAACGAGTGTATGGAAAGTGCGTTACCTAACACTGTAAAAGAAGATGAAGAGAAAAAAAAAAGCAGACATGGACAATCCCCGGCTATTTTTGTGGACCTTTTAAAGAAAATAACCCTACTAGTATAATGGGAACTCTATGAAATATGAAGCGTACTGACACATTTTATTGCAGTGTTCATCACTTAACAATGCATGGTAGTGTATTTGACATCAAAATGAGCATTGCATTTGACTTACTCAGGTAGAAAGTAATGACGAGAGACCACTTACAGACGGTCATGCAGACAGAGGAGAAAGGGAGAGAAATGAAGAGTGAGAGAGAGATGAACAGCGAAATGTATGAAGCAAATGGACAGAGTTAGAGAAAAATGGCTATCATTTTAATGAGAGACAGAAGGGGGGGGGGCGGGGTAGAGAGTGTGAAGTAGGGTTGAAATAAGCACACTCAGATACAATACTGTGGAATACATGGCAAAAAGAAAAAAAAAATCAGTGAAAGAAAGAGAGAGAGAAGGGATCATGTGCAGTTATTTAGACTCAAATGCAATGTCGGAGAATACATAAAAAAAACCCAGAATGAAAGAGAGAGAGAAAGAGAGCAATTGAATTCAATTATATTGAATATGTATTGTTACTTTGATTGTATTTTGAAAAAAATTGTTGAACGGAAATAAATAAATCTAAATCTAAATCTAAATCTAAAATACAGAGAGAGAAAAAGAGGTAGGTTAGTTGCAGATAGACAGACTCTGAAACAATGGCGGTGTAGAAGATGTGAATACCAATAGAATTGGAAGAGAGAAAGAGAGAGGTAGATTGGATGAAGTAGCATATGTCTTTTTAAAAGGTTCAGTTAAATTCAAATGTGTTTGTTTTCCAAAGCCATTATAACGAAAAATAGAAAAAAACCCTAAATGCTATGTAAATATAATAAATTGTATTATGCTTATATTTGAGATGAAACCGGGCATGATTTTTTTTTCAAGTATGATGTGTTCTGTAACTATTTGCCGATAAAATTATATCAAAGAAATGTTTTAAATTTTTGAAGCAATCAGTTTTGTCTAAAAGCTGACAAGGGATGACAAAAGAGAAATAAAAAAAATATTTGAATTCGTCAGGGGAGACGAATTCATCTGTCAATATCTTCTGGTTAAAGAATGTCCTTTCGAAGGACGTCGACTAAAAAAAGTAAATTTAAAAAAAAACCATCATTTATAGAAGGTGGGACTGCCCTAAAACGGAAAACATGTTTAGATTTTTTTCCAAAGCTATTATCGACCCGAAGACGTCGTTTGACGAACTTGTACCTGTTTAACTTTTTGTGCAAATCTTTTTCTCTATCAGATGAGTCCATTTTCAGATCTGCTCTTTCCAAACTCGAGATTGAGTGAAATTTAGGTATGGACCGGAGCTCTGGACTTTAAAAATAAAATAATGGAGATGTTGCTCAAAGAAGACGGGCATGTAGAATCAAGAATTACGTAAAGGTCATGTACCATTCAGAATACACGTAAACTGAGAAAAAACGACATTGTACCTTTTATCCTGAATTTAGACCATGATGTCGTCATCAAAATAAGCAATAATGAATGCTAGATTTTTAAGAATTGTCCCAGCTACTATATATCGAAATCCAGGGGAAAATTGCTAAATAATAAGCGAGATAGTCTCGGTTAAAGGCAAAAAATATAACCTCAAAAATTAAAAATCAAAATTTTGAGTTCACATAAGAATAGGATGACGTCAGAGCATCGAAAAGCTAAATTTTTGTCATGGATTCACATCTACAACTGATAAGCTTTCAGAATATGGAAGAAAATTTGGGGTTCTCAGTGCATTCTGAGGCCTATGGCGGATTTTATAGGAACATGTTTTTACATTATTTGCCCCACAGACGCGCGCACGGATTTTGAACTTTGGCGCGCGCGTGCGACCTTATGGTTAGTTGAAATCGGTTCTAAATTGATGTAAATTGTGAAGGAAAGTATCAGAAATTCGAATCAAGTGAAAAAACGTGTTTTAACGTCATTTAGGACCTGCGCACGCGCATGACGCGCGCACAGACGCGAACGTACGCAAATTTTTGAAATGCCTAAAATGGCCTGAAACGTGTGCAAAATGAATTTGAAGCGATTCTGAGCATTTTAAATTTTTTGGGCGTGCTGACGCGCGGAAGTAGGATGGAATTGTTTGGATTGATATGAAAATTCATCAGGCCAAATTCGAATCAGAAATGACTTTCCGTTATGAAGATATGACCATGAGATGATATTTACAATCTGGCGCCTAGATGATGTCACGATGACCCGGGGAACTTGAAAATGGTTGGAAACTTATTAAGAAGGAGCATTCCTAAAAATTTGACGAAAATTGACTTAGCCAGTTCTGAGATTTTGACTGCACAAAAAAAGTGGGGGAGGGAATAAAAAGAATAGTAAGAATAAAGAAAATTCCAGCAAAATTTAAAGGTGATCTGTCAAAGATGACAGACCACCTAAACAACTATATTTCTGTGATATAGTAATGAATGTCTTGTTTTGAATATTATGAATATGTCGCAAATGTGTACCTGAAACAATCCATCATTTGTGCTGGCTGCGTACGTAGACTTACCTTCCCATGTTCAAATCAGTAAAGGCAAATTCACTAGACTCTATGCTACTTATACATGTTGACCTACATGTACAGGTATATCAGTTAAAGAAAATCATGTGATTATTGAATTTTCGTTTGAAGATATTACTCTTTCATTGCCTAATAAATGGTATAAAGACAGAAGTATGAATATGATTATTTGACTGAATCTATAGCAAGGCCTATTGTGGTGTCTATGGGTTAATATCTACATGTATATTCATAAAAGTCATTCATTAATCACTCAAATTAATCAGGAACTGTTTCTATTTTTTTTGATTGAGATAATTAGTGAAATATTACGTAAGAAAACCGTATGAATTTGTTTCTGTCAGCATTTGTTTATTACTTTACCTCAAAGGTGTTATACATTTTCATTTTGTTATACCTAATTTATTTCAATCCGATAAACATCTTTGTATTTTAAGAGTTTGTATTTTATCGTTCAGTAAAAGACAAACGGTGCGAACCGTATTATGTAATATTTTAAGAAAGGAGATAATCAAGACCCAAACAAAGATACCTTTCAGTCAGGTGTTTGCACTCTTGGTTGCCCCTGTGATTAGCTCTGAATTATTTTATATTTACTTGATTACAGGGGCGTAACAGGTACCTGTTATCAGGGGGGGGGGGGGTAACTAGTCTATGTCTAGAATCTGTGGCGTAGCTGGGACTGCATTTTAGGAGGACGGTAGTGCTCCACCGGCGTAAATCCAATTTGAGGAGTGGTGAATGAAAAACTTTTTAAACAATTTTTTCCCTCTCACACACATTTTGATATCTATTTTTTCGCTTTTGAATCGCATTTTCGAATAAAAATTCAAAAATATGACGAAAGAGCGATGCGAGCGAGCCAAAAATAACCACTTTTCTCGATTTTAATCACATTTTTGGATGGAAATCCTAAGATTTTGACGAGCGAGCGAAGCGAGCGAGCCAAAAATAACCACTTTTTTGTTTTCAATACCATTTTCAAATAGAAATTCTAAAATATGATGATTGTTTATGATAGATATATATTCAGAATTTTTACTAACTGATTAATTAAAATATATTTTCTTCTTTGAAAAGTGTGTCTGCATGGCGGGAAATTTGTACACACCATCCCCCCTCTCCCCCAGGTGGGGGTGATAGATCCCCCACGCCAAGAGGGGAGGGTGCAGGGAAGGGGGAGTTTCCCCCCTACCGCGCGAAGCGCGGAAGCTCCGACGTTTCTTTGCATTGTTAGTTGTCGGTAATTAAGTCTATCTTCTGCGGCGCAACTAGGATTTCATTTTAGGAGGACGGTAATGCTCCCTAGGAGGGAGGGTGCAGGGAGGGGGGAGTTTCCCCCCTCCCGCGCAAAGCGCGGAAGCTCCGACGTTTTTTCGCTGTCAGTTCCCGCTCTTCTTACGCTCTCTGCCTGTTATCGGGGGGGGGGGGGGGGGAGGGGGCATAGGCATAGCCAAAAATTTCCAGGTAACTAAGTTTAGAATCAGTGGTGTAGCTAGGATTTCCTTTTAGGAGAACGATAGTGCAAAGCGCGCTCCCTAGGCATGCTAGGGGGAGGGTCCAGGGATTGTGATATTCCCCTCCCCTCCCGGAAGCTCTGACGTTTTTTTTTAATTGTTCGTTGTCTGTTCCCGGTCTCATACATTCTCTGCCTGTTATTGGGGGGGGGGGGGGGAGGCAGAGCCGAAAATTTCCCGGTAACTAAGTCTAGAATATGCGGAGATAGGCCTGCACCGCGAGTTGCTTGATGCGAAGCCTTTAGCGGGGGGGGGGGGGGCGTGGGTTCTGGCTTAGGGCCCCTGATGGGGGTCTACAGGGAAAGCCACTGCGGGGGTCCAGGGAGTGGAGCACCCGGAAACTCGGGGGTTTGGTACTAAATTTTCCCTCATTTCTTTTGTTTCCCTTTACTTTCTTCTTTTTTCCCCTTTCCCTCTTTTCCCTCTCTCTCTTCTTCTTTCTCCCCTTTCTCCTTTTTTCTTTCCCGTTCTCCTTCTTCCTTTCCCTTTCTCCTTCTTTCTTTCCCTTTCTCCTTCTTTCTTTTCCTTTCTTCTTCTTTCTTTTCCTTTCTTCTTCTTCCTTTCCCTTTCTCCCTTCCTTTTTCTTCCTTTCCCTCCTTTTCATTTTTTCCCGGTGGTTTGGTGGATTTTCCCGCTGAAATCCTTCAGGGGGGGGGGACACTCTGCCCCCCTGCCCCCCCCCCCCCCCGGCTGTTACGCCACTGCTTGATTATGTATATGTGTTTTGAATACTGGTGCTGATATGTGTTTCTTCATATGCTGTGGATCCTACTAGACAATTTTTTGTGAGATATTGTGAGAGTTTCTTCATGTATACTGTGCTACAAGTTGTTGCAGACCTATCTACCTAGAATGCATCATAGCAGCCATGATACATGGCACTAATACTGCTTTCACATCAAGGTACGGTCGCTGCGACCGGTCGCTGCGACCGTACCCAGCGACCGATCGGACGTGCTTTCAAACCTCCGTCAAAATTTGGTCAGGCCCAGAGCGATCGGTCGCTGTATAGCTGACCTAGCCGGAAGCGGAAGTAGAGATAGTGCGTAGGCATGTATGGGGGTCATTGCATTTCGATCGGTCGCTGCGACCGATGTGCTTTCACATCTAGCTTGCATCGGTCGCGATCGGTCGCTGAAGTACCTCAGCGACCGTACTCAGCGACCGATGAAATGCTTTCACATTATGATTTCATCGGTCGCAGCGACCGGTCGCAGCGACCGTACCTTGGTGTGAAAGCAGTATAAGTCATTGGACCCAGTCATGCACGAACTCTGTCTGGTTGTAGGACTTATTGTTAGGTAATCTGAACATTGACATTCACAATGAACTTACTCAACCTTTGACCCATATCATTAATGCATCCTACTCCCAGCTGTCTATTCCCCCAATGTGGAAACAAGCGCATGTTACCCCCCCCCCCCCCCCCCCCCTTCCAAAGACAACACCTGCTCAAGTGGACAGTCTTCGACCGGTTGCCCTCACAGACACCTTCGCAAAGGTGGCAGAGCACTTTGTCGCTAAGGATGTTCTCAAATCAATGATGCCAAGGTTGGATTCCGCCCAGTTTGGTAACTTGAAAGGTGTTTCTACCAGTCACTGCTTGATTGACGGTGCCAGGTAAAAGTGTCAGAGGTAAAAATGTCAGAGGTAAAAATGTCAGAGGTAAAAATGTCAGAGGTAAAAATGTCAGAGGAAAAAATGTCAGAGGTAAAAATGTCAGAGGTAAAAATGTCAGAGGTAAAAATGTCAGAGGTAAAAATGTCAGAGGTAAAAATGTCAGAGGTTGAAAATGTCAGAGGTAAAAATGTCAGAGGTAAAAATGTCAGAGGTAAAAATGTCAGAGGTAAATATGTCACTGGTAAAAATGTCAGGGGAAAAAAATGTCAGAGGTAAATTTGTCAGACGTAAAAATGTCAGAGATAAAAAATGTCAGCTCTGAAAATGCCGAAGTGAACGTGTTACAGGAATGGTCAGCCGCTAATGGAATGCGTTTGAATTTGCAAAAGTGTTCAACAATGGATGTCTGTTTTTGCAGAAACCAGCCGGATCCGATAGTACTTACCCTTCAGGATGCATCGCTGCAACGCAGCAAAACTTTGAAACTACTTGGAATTTTTATCCAGTCAGATTTGAAATGGAATACACATGTTGAGTATATGGTCAAGCGTGCAAATAGTCGTTTATAATATGTTCTTCGCACCCTGATGCATTATAGACTTACAGTTCAGGACCTTATTATTGTTTATACTAGTTTCATCAGACCAGTTGTCGAATATGCTGTACCTGTGTGGTCAGGAAGTCTGACAAAGCAACAAGTTAGAATTATGGAGCAAGTACAAAAGCATGCCCTTGGAATTATTCTTGGTGCAGAATATTCTTCGTATAAGAATGCATTATTCCAGTCTAAGCTAGTATCTCTGGAAGATAGACGGGTAAAACTCTGCCTCTCGTTCGCAAAGTCCATGCAACTTCCCTCATGCAAACTGCATCATCTTCTACCGAAAAGCAGGACTTCTAACTATCAAACTAGACACTCAACAACCACCGTAGAGTTACGATGTAGAACTTCCCGATTTAGAAACAGCCCTGTGCCATCTCTGATTCGGCATTTTAATACTAAGAGGATTGATTATAAGGAATAGTTTTGTTTTAAGCGTTTAAATCAGTTTTTCATCAATATTACTTCATGAGAAGCAACATCATATTAAAAGAAGATTGGCAATGTGTGGATTTATGAGTAGCTCTTAATAATATCATGATCTTTTTTTTTCAAAATTACTTTTCAGAACGATTATAAAATACATGAAATATCAGGTTTTAGTTACATGTTTGCAAATCCAAACTCCTTTTCTTTTTTCTACTGATCAAAATGTTCTCCCTTCAATTCAATTCACAACAATGTAGTACATAAATTCAGTTGAAACTATAAATTAGCTAAGATGTTGGATATTAACGCTAAGGTAGTGTAATCTATTGTATTATAATTCTTTTTTTCGTGTGTTTCACTACTTCTTTTCCTTTCCTCTCTCTTTCTTCTCTTTATGCTGGTTCCTTCTTTTATTCTTTCATCTCATCTTTCTTTCTCTATCATTAATCTTTCCGTGTTTTGGACCACTTCTCCTTGTATTTCTACATCCCAGTTCTTTTTCCATCTTTCTCAATCTCTTTCTCTCTCTTTCCAATTTCTGTTCTGTTTATCTATCCTGATTGCACTTTTTGCTAATGAATAATTGTTTGAGCACAATGTTACTATTCTTTCTCTTATACATGTTACCTCATTTAAGTGTAGCCTATTTTGCGTGTGTTTTCTCCATCTTCTAGCTCCTTTCTTTCTCCATCTCTCTCTCTCTCTCTGCCCCTCTTTTCCCATCTCATCTTCATTACTGCTATTCTTTCCCTCTACCTTACTACTTCTTTCTCTCCATCTCTCTTACTTTCTTTCTCTATTACTCCCACACGCTTACACATACCTGTCCACTTTTCTTTTTCCGTGATTGCTTATGCTCTTACGTTTTTATCACAATCACTAAGAAATAATATTGGTAGTCTAATTTTTAATATATATTTCATTTCTTACCTTGTTATAAGTTTAATTTCTCATATTTACACTGTCTATGTATTTACAATGTCTATGTATTCTGTCTTGTAAACTTTCGCAATTCGGCTGTGCCGCCATGAAAGTATTTTAATAAACCATTTTGAATTGAATTGAATTGAATTGAACAATTGCTTGTAATGATTAGATCTAGATCCTCAACTGTATCACATATTTTGTATGATCATCATTCAGTCCTTGTATGGAAATACACAATTGCCCATATGAGTCTTTAATCTGAATGTGATACAGCGAACAAATCATTAAAAATACAGATTCGTATGACTACTATCTGTCCAATAACAGCAGCAGAACATTTGAAATAAGTACTGGTAGTACCTTGGGTAGTACTAATACAGAGTGACAGAGATAGTGCGAGCACATTGGTGAGAGAGAGAGAGAGAGAGAGAGAGAGAGAGAGAGAGAGAGAGAGAGAGAGCATATAGGGGAAGGAGAGAAAAATCAGTGCCTGCGCGAACGCAACAAGTATCAGCGATAGGGTCTGCACGCGAAGACTACTAACCATCGTAAAAGAGTCGTACGTGACAGTCTATGGGATTGCGTGTATTGCTCATGGAAAGGTCCATTCAAGAAACCGAGTCCACACACATGCGCACAAGGAGAGGAGGATTTGCGTTTCCATGTACGGAAAAAAAATCGCCCCCGGTATTTACGCCAATGGTCATGCAAAGCTGCTGACTCTGCTCTACAAGGATATCCAGCTTGATATGCTTCGACTTAGGAATGTATTTTCACTCCAGTATTTCGGAAACCCTAAAAAGAGAAACAAACTAACTTACAGACTTCTTTATTTTAATTTACTGATCTATTTCACTTCAGAAAATATAAACAAAAGTCTTATTTTCAACTTCTTAAGGTTCTTTCTATCTTTCTGCCTTAATTTTTGTTATACATTTTGTTTGTTTCATTTCATTTCGGAAAGGGAAAGGGGGAGGGGTTGCAAATTATCAGAATATTCACGCAAAAATTATTCGAATCAGATGTTCACTGTCATGACTGTAGGCTATTCGAATTATTAGAATAATTCGAATCTAAAATTCTGTTTTGGCGTGCGGCAGTACGTGCACTTATATCTTGGTGTTGCTTTGTCTACAAAGATATACTAGTAGAAATTAAAGTGAATGCTATGAGAAATGCCCAGATGGAAGGCAAAATACCAGGAGGGATGAAGAGAGAGAGAGAGAGAGAGAGGGGGAGAGGGAGGGAGAGAGGGAGAGGGGAGGGAGAGGGGAGGGAGAGAGAGAGAGAGAGAGAGAGGGGGGGGGATGGAGGGGATGGGGGGGGGGTTAGAAGGAGATAGGACCGATATTACAACATTTCACACATGATTGTGTGTTATTAGGAAATCGTAGAATCTTCCAGCCTAAAAGTGTTTCTCTTCAGGTTTCCTAATTCATTAAAAATCGTGAAAAATTTCTAAAATACTACATAATTGTTATTCTTGCTTTGTTGCAATAAATAACACACAAAGAATCACAGCAATCATTATACCATGCATGTAGGAAACGGACTTTCTAGAAATGAAACGCCGAAATCGATATTAGAAATGGGATTACCCATACGGAGGACAAAACACCAGGAGGAATAAAAGATAGAAAGAGAGAGAGAGAGAGAGAGAGAGATGATGCAACATAAAGTTGAAATGAACTGGTTACAAACATGAATCACAAAAACTAACAATGTTGTTAAATCTTTTCCAGATTCATCGTGGGGACATTCATTACTTTTATAAACCAACACAAATCATAGGGATCTTGTTTCCATGAACATATACCAGAATCAAGCAAGAGACGAACGTATAATGTGATACAAATATCAATATCTGCCAGTCACCAGTCGGTGAGTCAATACAAATGAAACTTTTCCATTGCTCATAGTGTATTTATGTGATCAGGGGGCTGTTTCATAAGCTGTTCGTAAACTTACGCTGACTTTACAAACAACTTGAATATGAAATGCCAAATGAAGTGCCAAAAGTTTTCCTGACGTTTTAACAAAATATGACTGTATTTCCAATAATCTTAATTAGATGGTGGCAAATTATACTTTACATTGAAAATGCTTGTTAAGAATAAGAATGTTAATCTACGTCTGCATATTTCAACTTTAGCGGATGCGATTAAAAATGATTGAGAATCACATCTGGCTTGCCATATTCAAGTCGTGCGTTACTTTACGAACATGAAACGCCCCAGGTTTGGAGGAATAACTCGTTCCAACTACTCTGATACCATTTTTATCAACCACATTTTCATTATTAAATAAACAGCTGACAAACAAATAGACCCGGTCCAATTAAAAAAAACATACTCCAGATATTTAAAAAAAAATTTTTTTTAGCCCTCCATAGGCTATTTTATTGAGTTAAATAAACATTTCACAACGTAGAAGAATGTATTTTACACTCAAATGAAATACAGTACTTTACATTTCTCTCTTTTAGTTTTAAACAAACAAAGATTTAAGTGACTGCCATTTAGCAACAAATTTGTTATGTGTACCTGAAATAAAATTAATATATCTCTCATATTCATAATATTGAATAACCTTTTTCTTTATGGTACTAAAAATAGGAATTTTATTATTAAGCTTTTGTACGAAAAGTTGTTGTTTGATCAAAATTACCATGCAATTTAAGGCATCATTTCTCTTTTCTTCAAAGCCAAAAATTACATTTCGTAAATTAAACTTTATCTGTACTAAAGAACCTTCATTTATCCATTTAAAAAAAAAATAATTGATCAGTTTTTATTGATCCATATATTCAAACGAAAACAAACAAGAAATACAAAGCATTTGCAGTACATACTAAAATAGATCAAAGAAAATACAAACTAATGAATGGATCTACAAAGTATTAAAGACATAATAACCTGGACATCAGCTTTTGTCTAACTAAAATAGCAAATGGTAATTTAAATTTAATTTTTTTTTCAACATTTAAGCATTCACTACGACATTGTTCAAACAGAATTATCTAACATCCCAAAAATTGAACCCCACTTTGTTTCATGTATGTGTAGTTTATTGTGTCTTTCAGCAATATATCTTTCGATAGTATGAAAATATCTTAAATAATGTACGAAATGGTGAACGGATGGTAAAGATTCTAAGTTTCTGCATCTAAAAATATAGTGCTTCCCAAGCAAAAGCAAGAAGTTATTAATGAAAACGTATCTTGACGTGGCTCGCTCTGTCAACCCAAAAAGAATATCTTTAGTTGATAATATGGAAGAGAAGGAAAGCCTCATTTATCCATTTTGCTGTTTCCTTCCAAATTGATTTACTGATTTCACAGTCGTAAAAGAAATGTACAATGTCTTCCACCTCTTTTTTACAAAACGAACAGGTTTCATTACTGACTATTTTCATCTTATACAGTTGCTTATTCAAGAACAAAATTCTGTTTACTATCTTATACTGAAAATATCTTAAAGCAATATCCGGAGTAAATCGAAATATCATAATATGACATTTCTGCATAAATGAACTATCAGGGCTGTAATCTAAATGTCGTTCCCATTTTAAACATACTGAGGGTATACATTTTGTTTTTCCAATAAGAGATTTGTAGATGTATCGACATCCTTGTAGGTCATATACAAGTATTTTGATATGTGACGGCATCAATGGACCTTCTACATTTTTTTCACATTTTTCAATATAAATTCTATACTGACACTTTATAGCTTGACTAATAGAATAGTAAGACAAATAATTCAGTTTCAAGCATTGTTCACATTCTTCACGAGTTAACAAATTCCCCTTACTATCAATTAAGTCACTGATACATCTGATGCCTTTTTCATACCAAGATCTAAAAAATACAGATTTTTGCCCAATTTGGATAGAACTATTCCTCCACTATCTGACTATGGAAAAGTTAACCAACCATCTCCTTCTGCTTGACACAGCAAAGACAAAGCATAAAATACATCTTTCCAAAATGGATTGGCAACTTCATGGGATAATGTTAAAAAATATTCATCCCAAAACCCTACTACAAATGGTTTTGTTAAAAACGACTGCATTAAATGATTAACATCATTACATGTACCTAAGACCAATCTTCGAATCCACGTGAGCTTTAATGACATACTAAAAAACTCGACATCTGGCATCTTAAGACCCCCTTCTTCATAAGTGCCTACAACCTGTTTCCTACTTATTCTATCGGGCTTATTCTTCCATATGAAATTAAAGAACTTTACTTTTATTGCTTTCATCAACTTAGCTGAAGGAGCTGGGATTGACATAAACAAATGATCAAACTGTGGTAACAGTAGAGACTTAGCAACTGTAACTCTTCCAAGAACTGTAAAGTTCCGTTTGATCCAAGAAATCATTTGACGCTTTACTTTGTCAAAAATTCTGTCATAATTATAATCAGGTATTTTATCAATATCAACATGAAAGTCAGTACCAAGGTAACGAAAATAATCATTATGCACAAAATTCACTTGTCTTCCTTCCAATCTTATATCTTCACTACCTTTTAAGGCACCAATCCAAATTGCATTCGTTTTCTCCATATTAATCTTAAGCCCACTACAATTTCCAAATTAATCCAAAATATGAAGTACATTGCGGAAACTGGCAGCTGTGCCATCTAAAAACAATACTGTATCATCAGCATACTGAAGGATCCTGAATTCTTTTTGACAGAAATTCCTTTTACCAAGTGTGAATTTCGAATTAGCACCCCAAGAATTTCCGCGCATAACAAAAACAGGTAGGGCGAAAGTGGGTCACCTTGCCTACAGCCCCTTTCTATGCGAAATCTAGATGTTATTTGCCCATTAACCATAACACTAGAGTACGCATCGCTATACAGTAAATTTATCCACTTTATGAAAGAGCTTCCAAATTTAAAAAAGGAGAGAGTTTTATACAAAAAGTGATGAGAAAGACTATCAAAAGCCTTTTCGAAATCAATAAACAAAATCATACCAGGAACCTTTTCCTTTTCAGTATAAGCAATTATGTCATATAAAATTCTAATATTTTCACCAATAAATCGTCCAGACAAAAATCCTGTTTGATTACCATGGATAATACGAGATAATACTTTTTAAAGTCTATTAGCAATACAGCTCGATAATATTTTATAAACAACGTTCAACAAAGAAATTGGTCTCCAGTTTTTAATAAAGTGTCTCACTTTGTCACCTTTAGGAAGTAGTGTTATCAAACCAAGTTGTTGTGAGAAAGATAATTTTCCAGAAGTGCAAGCAAAATTCATACTACGCATCATATATATATACCTAACTCCTCAAGAAAATATTTGAAAAATTCCACTGTAAATCCATCTTGCCCTGGGGCTTTATTATTTTTCATGTTCTTTACTGCATATTCAATTTCCCTGTAAGATATTTCTCCTTCTAAAGAAACACACTCTTCTTCTGTGAGACTTTGGAAATGATCTTCCCTTATACGAGAGAAAATAACTTCTGCATCACAGTTTGCATGATATTTATACAAACGTTCATAATATGATCCAACTTCTTTCAAAATATCTTCTTGCTCTTGCAACACAGTACCATTGTCATCAATCAGTTTTACAAATGTTTTTTCAGTTATCCTTTGTTTTTCCAAATTCAAAAAGTATTTAGATGGTTTTTCCCCAAATTGCATTACTTGAAGCCGTAGTCTATTTGCTGCCATTTCCAGCTTCAGACGTCTGAATTGTTCTAATTCTTCTCTTAATACTCGATTTTTTTCTAAATTTTCTCTAGTATCTGTATACTCTGTATACAGATACTCCAGATATTGCCTCCCGTATGTGGAAGGCATCCCATTTTCCTATAGAGTAGATTCATGGTAATTTTTATCTTTATTCGTCCCATTAAGCCATGAAAAGATGGTCCCCTCCTCCCCCCCCCCCCATGGTATCGAAATAATCAGAAAGAGATGCTCCACCACACCATGTGACGTAACTCCCCTCTAAATGATGTATGACGTATTTTTTAAATGTACATGTATGTAGGCCTATGTATTATTCTTATGTTTATAGATATTTATTTGTATATTGTCACTGCACCTTACATTATGAAGTTTCTTTTTTGTTGTTGTTGTTTCTGTAAAGAGTGTGAAGGCAATCTTTTTAGCAAGAAAATAAAACTGAATCTGAATCAGGAATCTGAATTTGTAAACAATGGGTAAATGAAAAGTGTTGCATTTTTATATTGACTCACTGTGCAGATGAACTGCTATAGATCCTGGATTCCCGGACATCAGTTCAGTATACACGGTATATCCAGGTAATGTGGCTGTTCAAGAGTATATTATAGCTAATTTAATACGTGTCATGTCATTGTCATGTAACAATGCGTCCTTCATTATTGTGACATCACGTATTTCATTTGGATATTACATCATTGTGCCCACACCCACGGCGAACCCCAGCCGTTCCCTCTTTTGCACGTGCCCGTAAATAATTAATATATGATAATATATTAAGAATATCTACTGCATTTAAACTACAAATATATATATATATATGTATATATATATATATATATATATATAATGTAATATAATATAATATAATATAATATAATATAATATAATATAATATAATGTAATATGATATATTTATATATATGTATTTACAATATAATGTTACTTTACAAAATCACAAAATTACATTTGATCAACCAACTTGAAGGGTTTTAGTGCTCTAACTGTACATGATTTTGTAATTATTCCTGTGCCGTGCATGTTTCAGCTTCTGTATACAACTGATGTAGGGCCTACGTTTGATAGAAAAAAAAAAGTGAAAACATGAGTAACTTCGCTTCAAAGGTGAATTTACAACAACCGGGAGGGGGGGGGGGAGGGTTAACATACAGAAATACAATCGATCTTACGATCAATGGTAACTCTTTAGTACATGGTTTGCCATAGACTTACGATTGATATCAATCGTGAGATTGATCGTATTTCTCATGTTACACCCCCCAAATAAATGCCCGTTGGATAACCCTGTCAGCAGTTCATTGTGCAATTCAATAGACCTCGCTCGGTGACTTATACCGCTTTCACACCAAGGTACGGTCGCTGGGTACGGTCGCAGAGGCCGTACCCAGCGACCCATCGGACGTGCTTTCACACCGCCGTCAAAATTTGGTCAGGCCCAGAGCGATTGGTCGCTGTGTAGCTGACCTAGCCGGAAGCGGAAGTAACGATAGCGCGTGGGCATGTATGGGGGGTCATTGCATTTCGATCGGTCGCTGAAGTACCTATTAGGTCGGACTCAGCGACCGATCGTTTTTTACCAAAACGATTGGTCGCTGAGTACGATGAAATGCTTTCACACCATGGTTTCATCGGTCGCTGGGTACGGTCTCTGCGACCGTACCCAGCGACCGTACCTTGGTGTGAAAGCAGTATTAAACAGGTAAAATAAAAGGTTCTGAAAACTCCAAGGTATTTGTTGTGGGAGAGAGGGAGAGAGGGAGAGAGAGAGAGAGAGAGAGGGAGAGAGGAATATGGAGTGAGAGGGAGGGAGAGGGAGCGTGAGAAAGATGGGGGAGGCGAATATATGTGGCACCAATACTGCGCTATTGTACTGATTTACACTCTATTAACTCTGCAGTTATGGTTTTACGAAGGCGTTATATTGGAAATCACCAGTTTTACAATACTGACAGAGCATGATGAAAATAAACTATTCATGTGCTTTCTTTTTTCTTTTTCAATTCATTTCACTTCAACACCGATAGAGGATGACGACAATGAGACCATTCTTGTGATTTTTTTTTCTTTTTTTTTTTAAATTCATTTCAATAACCCACCTTTAACCATGCATATTTATACAGGTGCATGGTGAATTCATCGTAAAAAATATTGACCTGTGCTCATGAAAGTGGTTTTATATCTCCATCATCTGTTTTATGGCTTAATCTTTTATCGTGGAATAAAAGTGTACTATTAAAAGCGTATTATAATTGCCTGACTATTAGGACATGCGTGTGTAGACCTATATACCCGAACACATGCATGGGTATACAGATGGGTAAAAAGAAACCTCTTTCGTGAATTTGAGTCATTGCATATCAAGAGGCAGAGTAATTATGTTGTCAGATGAGGCAAGCAATAGTGTGTATCCCACACACTATCTAGTGTATTCAGTGTCCATGGCCCCCATCTTACAAAGAGTTGCGAGCGATTCAAATTGATCACAATTTTGAGGGTCGAGATCAATCTCAAAGTTCGACTTCAGTCAATCGCAGCTCTTTGTAAGACGGGGCCAAGATGTCCCGTTTCAGGCGGGATTGTATCGCGTCCCCCCGGCATATCGGCCCTCTCCGCGGGTGACGTGACGAAACTATGAAACTAACACTTGGTATCAATAAATGATTTCCTGTAGTAATATCAAGAATTTTGATATTCAGTATCACCAAATGGAATAAAATAATTTCAACGCGACTTGTCTTTCGAGCGCTGATTGCCTGAAACGTGTGTCATAATTGTTACAAGAACGCAAACTTTCCCTCGTCTGAAAGGCGTTCAACCAAGCATGAATGTCGATTCATCTGGAAAATCTTTATCCAAGGTAACCAATTGTCATTTACCTGCGTCATTACAAAAACTAACAGGTGGCAATAAGAGGAAATATCAGGGGAAACCCCTTTAGTGAACTTTCCCGATGTTAGTACTCACACTGTGATTCATTCGCAGAAATCATATATAATAATTTGTGAAATTTCAACGAAAATCATAACGGAGCGCTTTCATTTGCTCATACAGACAGCGGTGTGGATAGGTCGACTTTTCCAAACGGCGGGCTCGATCGTGCTATATTTTTGGCTCATAATTCACAGACAAGAAATCATTCGCAGTACTTTATTGTCAGAAGAGAAGATAAATTTCATCAAACCAAATCGAGACAACATTTTACTGGTGCATTACTGCATTGATTTGCTTCTACAAATCTCTGAATTTAACTATCTTCAACTGAGGATAGAAACCATGGCAAATTCATCATCGATCAATGTCGCAGTAGGTCGGGTTATGGTTCAGTTCCAGAAGAATCGTCCTCTTACCCTTACTGACTTCGGTGCATCTCTCAGCAGCACTGGGGGACCTGATGGCGAACATTCGTTGATTGAGGTCGACTCGTCTGGACTGGCTTGGGACGCTGGCTTCAGGTAAGATACACGTTCTTCTTTCTTGCTTTTTTTCCCCACCACCATCATCATCATCTCCATCATCATCACCATCCTCATCATCATCAGTCATTATTGTCATCATTATCTTATTCGCATTCTTCTGTGCTTATCTGTCTTTTCTTCACCATGTTTTCTTCTATGTTTGTTCTTTAACCTTTTACTCTATTCTTATTTTTTAGTCTTTTTCTCCCTTTTTTACTTTCGTTTTTTTTCTTTATGCTTGTGCTTCATTCTTATTTTTCTATTATTTTTCTCTTTTTTCTTCGTCGTCATCGTCGTCGGCTTCATGTCCAAAGTTCTTCATTTTCCGTTATCATGTTGCTGTGTTTTAAATTATTCTTTCTTTCCATTACCATTGCCATAAAAAAATATTCGTATAGTGCATTATCCAAAATGTGTTCTATTGACCGTCTACCTGCATCGATCATAATCGTAACTTTACTCTCCTTAAGAAAAAAAAAGAGTGAACGCATTCACTCTGTTAGGAGTGAATTTAATAAAAGAGTGCATTTAGAGTGAATTAAGAGTAAAAATTGTGATATTCACTGTTTATCACTGTTTAGGGGTGACCTCAGGGATCACTCAAAATCCTTGAGTGATCACTCGGGTCACCCATACAAGAGTGAATATCAAGATTTTTATTCTTAATTCACTATTAATTCAGAGTTTTTTTTAAGGAGAGTACCATACATGCTTGGTAGAAGTGCGATGTGGCAGAGGTAGATCAGCAATAGCGATATTAGGCACCCATCCATCTGGCTACCCCCTACCCTATTATGGCGAATATCTTGAGTAATTTCGGGGGGGGGGGTTTACGCTCAAATGTAAGAAGAAATGAAAATAAAAGTTTACATTAATCGGCCACCAGTTCTGATTTATGTACACTGTGAACCATTTTCACATAGTACATCAATTTCTGGATGAAAAACTAGTATGTTTTGTTCGGGGGAGGGAGGCGGCGGTCTTTGCACCAATTCCTCGTTATCTCCAGATACGCTAGTAGACTGTACCTATGATGTTATAACTATAACTTTCAGAAATACTTGAAATATATAAGAATATTTCAGAGTCACCTTTTTTTCAGATAATGTTCAATCACGCTTTGGATTATATAGTTCAGGGGCGGATTCAAGATTTTGAAGAATTTTTCTGAGGAGCAAAAAAAAAAAAAAAAAAAAAAAGGTCTTTAGGGTATCTTTTTTCTCCACAACAACCAAAATAGCTTGGAATATTTATTGTGCACTTTAGGTAAGTAACTTGGGTTTCAAAAAGGGGGAGGGGTTGCTTCATGCAAGGCCAGGGCCCCGTTGCATAAAGCTTACTATTGATGGTTACTTTGCCATCAATGGTAACTTCCATGGAAACCTTGAATTTGATTGGCTGTTGAGCAATTTTAACATGGTAGTTACAACTGATGGCAGAGTTACCATTCATGGTAAGTTTTATGCAACGGGGTCCGAAATGCGCCCTCTGCAATCCGCCACTGCTGTAGTCTATTAAAATCCGAGAAACAAGTTGAGATCATGAGAAATATCATAGGGGTCATTTTTTTGTTACCGTGGCATTACAAAGCTGTTCACATTTCATTTTTGTTTATTTGTTTGTTGTTTATTGTGCACACTAAAATAGAAACAATGACGTCATTGAGGCGATAAATGCTGCCGAGTTGGAGGTGAAGGGAGTCAGTCATCATTCCGTGCTCGAGTATCTGCGAGAGACCGGACGAACGTGTAACATGGTATGTTTTCTTCTCCAATTTCAGATTCACCCTGTCGGAAAAAACAGTGTCCCACATTGTACTCACAGTGTGTTCATATAGTTGACTCTGTGAAGATGTGATTCACAATGCTAAAACACTTGAATTTAACAGTGTGAAGATGATTTCACACTGTGGACTACTCCTCAGTGTTCACAAAGTGATGATCGATTTCACAGTGTGAATTTACTCGCTCATAATGTGAAGATGTGATTCAAAATGTTAAAATACTTGAATTTAACAGAGTGAAGATGATTTCGCACTGTGGATTACTCCTCAGTGTGGTTTAAACACAGAGTGTTCACAAAGTGATGATCGATTTCACAGTGTGAATTTACTTAATTACAATATAAAGATGTGATTCAAAATGTTAAAACACTTGAATTTAACAGTGTGGAGATGATTTTACACTGTGTTTCATACTGTGAACACACTGTAGGACACTATGTACTTTCCGGCAGGGCATAACGGTAGACCCGTATAGGAAATAAGATACCGTACATGCTTAATGGAGAATGCAACCCAGACGTCAGCGTGCTTCTAGTGAATGAAGAAGAAGAAAAAGTGTAGACAGTGAAAGTTTGAGCAAAATCGGACAATCTGTTCAAGAGTTATGAACTTAGAAAGTTTAAGTAAATCCTCATTATGGGGATCCCTGAGTTGGCAACTTTGCCAGAATTTGTGACGTCATTGTGGACAACTCTCCATTCATTTTGTACACAGAATTTCACATTTTCTTCATTTTCATGAATGATAGAAATTTTTTGATTTATTGTTTGAGTATGACATGGCTACATCAAATCTGCAAACATTTTTGGAAGAATTATGTTGATTCCTGACTTTGAATTTCGTATAAATCAATTCTTTAAACAAAAAAAGTCATGCACTAAATGAATGGTAAGTTGTCCACGATGACATCACAGATGCTGGGAAAGTTGACAGCTCAAGAATCCCACTGACAGGGATTTACTGAATCTTTCGAAATTCATAACTCTTGAACAGATTGTCCGATTTTGCTGAAATTTTCACTGTTTACTCTTCTTGGTCATCTCCATTCACTAAGAGCACACCGATGCTTGGGTTTCATTGTCCTTTAATAACGCTATAAAAAAGGTTTTATCATTAAAACTCGTCATCTGCCATTCAAAGTAACTACTATGGTATCATGGACTTACTAGAGTATGCACAATATCAGAAATCTGAAATAAGAGTGAAAAGTTTCAGAAACAAGAGCAACTAAACGGACAAGCAAAGGAATAAAACTGCTTCATTTAAATTTTTTTAGTGATTTTCATAAATGCACCCATAAAAACCATTATAATGTAATCTTTGGAAGTTTCATGGTGTAGCGGTTCATGCACTCGAATTGGAATTTAAATTTAAATCAAAGGGTTGAGGATTCAGATCCCAGCAAGACATCAATCCACGTTTGTCATCCAGGTGCTGAATAGGTACCCTGCACGATGCAAATGTTATGGTGGTTTCATTAGCATATATTCGCTTTCAAAATGGCGACTGTAAGGAATGGGTCAATACAAATTGATCCATTGAAACAAATAGGTCCCCATTGCCCCCCTATAGAATACCAATTGGCAATTGGGAGTACATGGAAAGTGAAACAATGGGTCCCCATTAACCCACTGAAATCTACCCATTAAAAACCAATTCGTCCCTATTGGCAATTGGTCCCCATTAACCCATTGAAAACGACCCTTACCCTGCACGATGCAAATGTTATGGTGGTTTCATTAGCATATATTCGTTTTCAAAATGGCGACTGTAAGGAATTCTCTCCAGGGAGTGGAGATCATGCACACTATTTTCTGGCATAGCAATTGAATGCAATAATCCGGGCAATAACTATGACATGTAAGGCGCAAAGAAACATAACCGTAAACTCGATATCATAATCATCATTATCATGATCGACATTATTGCTATCATTATCATTAATATACATTTAGGTCTAATAATAGTCATGATATGATTGGAAATAAACTATTATGGTGACAGTTGATATTATTATTATTATTATTATTATTAGTAGTAGTAGTAGTAGTAGTAGTAGTAGTAGTAGTAGTAGTAGTAGTAGTATCATTATTATTATTATCATTGTTGTTTTTTAACATTCTGTTGAGATAGTATTTCAAGTAGTTTTACCTGTCCTTTTTTTAGATAACCTAACCCGTTCTCTCTTTCAGCTTATCAGACGCAGAGTGGAAAATGCTGCAAGCACCTACTTATGGATAGCCTTTAAAGACAAAAAAGATGGTAAGGATAGCCCTAAACATCAAAATACATATCTAAAATATGCTATTCCACTGTCCACCTAAAGGCATTCAATAAAAATAGAATAAATCCTTTCCCCATTCATGCCATTTACTGCCAAGTCGAATAATGTCTGCTTAAATTCTTTGAGTATTGTTATTATTTCCTCGGTGTCCCCAACACTAAAGCTCCGCTTTTCGGGCGTTCGTCTTCTTCTCTGCATTATTTACATTTTCTGTATTATCATGGATATACAGTACGTACATTATAAACAAATGTATACATTTCTATAAACACATTGCTATAAGGACATTTTTGGGGGGTTCTATGACATCAAAATGTTTCCATGCATAACCCTAACCCTATGTCCCCATACCAGTAGTTATTTTTACGGGGACGCATTATTAAAGCCCAATAGTTAACACGTCCCTATACCACTAGTTTTATGAAACTATATGTATATATATATATATATATATATATATATATATATATATATATATATATATATGTGTATATATATATATATATATATATATATATATATATATATATATAAGATGGGTTTTTTAAAACAAGGTTTCTAATTGGTCAGATGCCATTGCGTAATTATATGGCCACGACCGTGCTATATAACGCGTTGTATCGCACGCTAATTTTTGTACAAAATCCCATAGGCATGATAGGCAAATGTATCGATAACTTACAAATTATTGATAATACGGAGTTAGTTGCTCTTTATCAATGGATGTTGCAGTGTTTATAGTTTGGTGAGCTCCGATCCCACAAGCAGTTTCCCATCTTATATAACACATAGTACATGCTTATTGTCGTAAAATATACCGTAAAATGTGCATCCATAGGTAAAGAATTTCTCAAGTGCATTATAATGTCACCGAGGCCGTAGGCCGAGGTGATATATAGTGCACGAGTCCATAAAACTATGGATGCACATATTACGGTATATTCAACTCCTGAGCATGCACTATATGTATAATATACATATATATATACATATACCCTCCCGTGCCATAAGTATTGCAATATAGACATGACGGGGTCAGGATACCTACTACTCTCAGAACAGCAAAGGGCAAGTTCTCCCTCTTATATGCACAAATGGTCCATTACATTCAATGTTTATAAAATCACAAAATACAGAAAGGGTAATAATAAAAAATGCATAGGCAATTTAGCTATGTTGCAATACTTATGGCACGGGAGGGTATGTATATATACATACATAATAATCAATACATATATGTATGTATAGATGTACGCATTTGCAGTGCCTAAATACACATCTCCAAATGACTTTTACAGGAGGGGTACCTGAAGTAGCAAAGAGAACCGAGCGAAGTGTCGGAAGCGATATCACTCAGGCCGCAGCTGTCCATCAAGAATTGCCGAGCTGGGCCCTAAGAACCACCTCTTCTACTCGCAAATTTCAGTACAACTCGACGGAACAGGTCCGCCTGGTTCGGAAAAAGGACAACAGAGATCGATACCTGGGATTCTTTGTAAGCCGGTCGTCACAACCCGAGCCGAAGTTTACCGAGAATACTTGTGAGTTCTTGCAATGATAATTATATGGATGATGAGATGGTGGAGGTGCCGTGGTGTAGTGGTTCATTCACTTGACTCTCAGTCAAAGGGTTGAGGGTTCGAATCCCAGCCCGGCACTAACGTCTTTTGGCAATCCACATTTGCCACTCTCCACCCAGCTGTTAAATGAGTACCCGGTATAGGGTGTGAACGTCATTGTAGTCAGATTGGCATGTATGCGCTTGGCGCCTGGCCAGGAAACTCCCCAGTGAGTGGAGATGGTGCACTTAATGTGTGGAACAGCAATTGAATCCCGTGACCGGGGTAATAATAATTGCATGTAAAGCTCTTAGAAATTGTAGTATGAAAGCGCTGTATAAAATTATCATTATCCTTATTATCATTATTAATATCATTATCATTATTATTATTATTATTATTATCATTATTATTATTATTATTATTATTATTATTATTATTATTATTATTACTATTATTATTATTATTATTATTATTATTATTATTATTATTATTATTATCATTACTATCATCATTATCATTATTATCTTTATGATGTTAATGATAATGACATTAATAATGGTTTGCATCATCATCTTCGCCATCAATACCATTGTCATTGATCATTAGCATCACTGTCTATTTCAATTGCCTCATAAACAATGGTCAGCAAACATTTACTCCGGAGAAACTCTCTCCGTCCTCATCCCGCCGTAATAGACATGGTAGATATACAGTTCCGCCTGAGTTAAGTTAACTGGTTTTAAATGATTGTAATGGTGCGGTTGTATCCAGGATGAATTTGAGCGGTTTTCTATACATATATAATATTATATTCATATTCAAGTTTTGAATTTTCTTCAAATTTGTCTTACAAGATATTGTTTGTCCTACATGGTTTATGTTACTCTGGCATGCGACAAGCATTACACAAGACACTTTCCGAACAAGTTAACGGTTCGGGGGGGGGGGGGGTTCATAAAGTTGTTGTTCGTAAAGTTAAGAATGACTTTACGAACGACTTGAATATGGCAAGCCAAATGGGATTCTCAATCATTATAAACTGCATCAGCTAAAGGTGAAATATACAGATGTAGATTAACATATATTATTGTTTACCAACTTTTTTTTTTTATTGAGAAGTATATTGTTTGCCACAGTCTAATTGAGATTACGGGAAATATAGCGACAGTGTTAAAATGTTAGGAAATATTTTGGGCATCCCATTTGGCACTTCATATATAGGTTGTTCGTGAAGTCATGCGTAACTTTACTAACAGCTTTATGAAACACCGCCCCCCCCCCTGCAGGTTTGTTTAATTCACCTCTTGTCCAGAACCCGGAACTACATAATCGAATAGTTGCAAAACATGCACAGAATAATGGAAATGATCTGAAACGTGCATTTGCAAGATGTGGCTCATTGCCATGGCTCGTTCGCGAATGAATTCTTTAAAAGATGTCAGGAAATCAATAAATTAGTATTTCAATTGTTATGCGAATGAAGTGAAATCGCACTTATTGCGCAAGCACAGTGGTCTACCATAATTCATGCCAGTAGTCCACTGCGCTACCTTTTCTGTTCAAATAACAAGTGAAACGCTCTTGGCGGTCTCGCCTGCATCACGCGAATTTCCATGGCAGCATTCTTATTTAGTGAAAATTGTGGTGGAAGCACATGAAAGGGGCCAACCCTGACCTTGACTTTGTGCCTTGAAATTGGTTCCAAATGATTTGTTATACCTGGAAACCCCTTTCAAGAAGCTTCATGAAATTTGAATGAATACTACAAAACCTGAGGTAAAGCGTTTGCCACACATTCATGGTAACTGACCTCATATTTTTTGACCTTGACTTTTTAACATGAAATTTGTTCCACGTGATTTGTGTAATTTTGATATCCCTTGTGAACAAGTGTTATGGAATTCTAACGAATACTTTAAAAATGAGGGTAACAAGTTACAATTCAAAAATTTAACCTCGTGGTTAAGTTTTTTTAAAAAACATAATTCAAGTTTATTTATCTCAAATGACATTTGACCTTAACTTTTTGACTTGAAATTTGTTCCACATAATCTGTGTCACTAGATAACCCATGTGGACAAGTTTCGTGGAATTAGAACAAACACTTTTGAAATGAGGATGAAAATCTAAAAACTTGACCTTGCGGTAATTTAAGTTTTTGAAAACATAATTTATGTTTATTGACCTCAAATGACTTTTGACCTTGACTTTGTTACCTGGAATTCGTTCCAAATGATTTGTGTTACTTGATAAGCCATGTGGACAAGTTTCATAGAATTAGAACAAACACTTTTGAAATGAGGATGAAAATTCAAAAACGTAACCTTGCGGTTAAGTTTTTGCAACATAATGCAAGTTTATTGACCTCAAATGGCCTTTGACCTTGACTTTGTGACCTGAAATTCGTCCCACATGATCTTTGATACTTGATAAGCCTTGTGTACCAGTTTCATGAAAATGGAACAAACACTTTTGGAATGAGAGTATTTCTCATAGTGTTGACGCCGTCGCTGCCGTCGCCGTCGGAAAAGCGGCGCCTATATCTCGCTCTTGTTACGCAGGCGAGACAAAAACACAAAAATTTCAAAATACAAGGGGTGTGAATAATTTTGTTGTTATCTCTATTTTGAACTACAGCAAGTTCAACCTATTTTTGTTTCATGCACTACCGCCCATATCTAAGGTCTTTATATATCTGATTGGGCCTACCTTCAAAGGCTGACAGGGGCTGCGCCCTGATATTTTGATGGGGCATGCATGTATGACGCGTTAATGAGTTTATCAACGTTTTAAATCATGTAAATGAACATAGTTATAGGTCTATCATAATAGTTGGTATATCCTGCCCTCTCTTCCCCACACTTTGTTTTCTTCTTCCTCCTCTTAATTTCCTTGATCACTTGGAAAAAAAATCATGGGGGGGGGGGGGGTCCGCCCTTCCTCTGTAGCGCCGCCCTGCAAACTATAGCTTGGAAGAGACAAAATATCAAAATGATTAAATCATTATTATGACGGTGAAAAAAAAAAAGAACCTCGGTAGGCCTACCTAATTGGCTAATCATTAAAATAGACCAACTTCTGACTTGACCTTTGACATATTTAACAAAATATGTGAGTCTTTTCAAGGGTATCCATATATAACCAGCACGCTTCGCTGTAATTAACATCTACCTATCTAAAAAAAAAAAAAAATCAGTCGAAAGGGACAAAGGCGGGCAAAATACTCTGTCCCAAAGTTTCTGATTATTTCTTGATTTGTTCATTTCTAATGTGAAGTACATGTATATGAGAGGCAATACCTAAAGTAAAAGACAAATATTACAGTTTCAATTTCTTGTATCATAAGCCTTTTCTGTTATGGAAGAGCTCTCAGATTTGTAATCCATGGTGCTGTCAAAGATTTCATCTTAATAATGGTCCTTACACATCAAAACAGTCATCCTTAATGCATTGTGTGATGATTAGTGAAAAATTGTCTGTGAAAGTGATTACACAATGATGATTATTTTTTTTAGTATATGATCGAGAATAGAATTCTAAGAGCAATCACATTAAAGATTTGATGATTTTTCAATCAAAAATCATTGCATTTTGGCAATATCCATCTTCCCTTGCAGTTGTTTTGAACATGCACACTTACCAGTGTGTAAATGCAAGTATCAGCGCCACAGTAGTGGCATTTTCGGCCATCCCTCAAAGAAACGGGGCGGAGAGTACTGCATGTATTGACGACGGAATGGAGAGCATATTTGGAAATACCAACGGCCCCTTGAAGTTGATAGTAAGTAAATATTATCGTGCCCCATTCGGTAGTGAATTCGGGGAGGGTAGGGGTGGTTGATCTTGTGGGTGGCTAAAGATCGAGGGAGGGATCGAAGTCCAAAATGACCCCCCCCCCCCTCACGGCAATAAGCTTTTCATGGTCTTTAATTTGCTTATCAGATAATTTCATTTGAAAACTCCCCTCCTTCCCATAACCATGATAACCTTATGTGGAGGCGTGTATTTGTTTTGGGTGTGTGTTCTAAAGAGCTGATTTTTTTTTCTTTCTTTAGAATTTTCCATCCTGGATGACGAACAGCGAAGAAAAAATCATAGCCAACCCCCGGATGTTCCGTTGGACTTTTAACAATGACCAAACGGGCAACTTGTCGTCTGCCTGTAATGACACGGCGAACGGTACCGACGGTACGTCATACAAATTCATCGGGGGGGAGGGGGGGGGGGGCCTTCCAAGTGTTTTGTCAGTGATTTTTACTTACGTATTTGCTCTCAGCCTTTCAGATGCAAGGATTTCAGTAGCTAATAGCGGTTGTCTGAAAAAATCACTGACAAGACACTTGACGAAATGCTCCCCAGGTCTCTCTCTCTCTAAGTGGAGCTCAAATGCCAAGTAGGAATCAGTGTTTTGGAGAACTCAGTTATGATACACTGTTCTAGCGTTTCTTTCACCATGCCCTGTTCATATTTTCTTCTCTCCTTCAAAATTTGGGCTCTGTTTTATTTTTTCATTTATTATGTAAATGATATTTTATTCATTCATTTATTCATTTTATTTTTTCATTTTATCTTTACCTCTTTTTTTCCTTTCTTTTTTTCTTTTCTTTTCTTTTCTTTTCTTTTCTTTCTTTCTTTCTTTCTTTCTTTCTTTTTTTTTTTTTTTGGGGGGGGGGGGGGGGGGTAATTTTGTTATGGGTCATTGAAGAGAAAGAAGAAAATCCCAGAACCAGGGGAGCGTTTCATGAAGAGTTTTGTCGGTGATTTTCACTGACCAATTTGCTTTCAGCCAATCAGATGCGAGGATTTTCAGTAGCTTATAACATTTGTCGGTGATTTTGATTTTCACCGACAAAACTCTTCATGAAACGCTCCCCTGAAGGCCACTTTGGAATCGTGTAAGCTATGGATGACCATGATTTTATTTCTGTAAAGCGCTATTCATAGATCAATATAGGGTCACAAAGGACAACAAAACAAAAACTAAAAGGGAAGAACTTTTCAGGTGAAAATGTTTCACGCCGATTAAATGAGAAAGAAGAAAATCCGAGAACCAGAATGCCGCTTTGGAATCGTGTAAGATATGGTCTACCATGATTTTATTTCTGTAAAGCGCTATTCATAGATCAACATAGGGTCACAAAGGACAACAAAACAAACTAAAAGGGAAGAACTTTTTAGGTAAAAATGTTTCACGCCGATTAAATGAGAAAGCATGTTCGCGATTTTAGATTCATGGTTGTGCAATGCTCTGTTTCCCTTCAAAATTCAAATCAATGTTTTCTCTGTTAAATTTTCCTTTCGAATCCACTATTCACTCATAGGAAAAAATGCTGCTGATTAGAACCTTTTCTTGTCAGGGGTCTTCAGAAACAAATTGGTTGTACAAGGAACCTTTTTGGGGTTCTCTGAAAATACGTGTATAAGGAATCTTTTATAGAACGCTTTTTTCTATAGGGTTCTAAATACGGGACAAAAGCGGCACATTTTTCTGATGTTAGATGTACACTCTAAAAAACAAATCAATTAAAAATGACCAGATGAAAGGGTCAGCTGGATGCAACTAAAATACTAGTCTTTTTTTTTTTTTTTTTTTTTTTTTTTTTTACTATATTTTAGTCATTTGTGACTATTTTCTGGTCGTATATTTTGACTAGAATGTAGTAACTTTTATGACTAGATAATTATATCAGTTGCACCCAGCTGACTAGTCATCTAGTCATTTTAACTGATTTGTTTTTAGAGTGTACTGGTTTTCGCTGTGCGATTACTTCTCTTCGAAATTTATTTCTGCTTGTTCATTTCCCTCTCATATTTAGAGCTGTACATATCTGCATCAGGAGGACAAGCCTGTCTTGGTACGAATAGGGGACATCTGGAAATAAGAACGGTGGGTCCATCTGAATCCGCTACTATCTATCCAAGCCTAGATGAATTGCACATCTAATGGATATAGTTCACAAGACAGGATCTGAGCCCCGTTTCATAAAACTTGTTATCAGTAACAACCGCCACATTTCTCTGACAAATTTGCTCTCAGCGAATCAGATGCAAGGATTTCAGTAGCTTATAACAGTTATTGCAACTTGTTATTGATAGCACGTTTTATGAAACGGGACCCTGTTCGGATCGATTCAGGAGATAGTCTTTAAGATAAACTTGCCCGGTAAACTTGAGTTCTGAGAACAGTGAAAAACAATTTGTGAGCTTATACAATAATTTGTGTAGTATGTCAGTTTGAAATAATATCATAATGGAAAATTTCCTTTGGAAATGATTGCTTTTGGAATGCCCTAATTCATTTCGAGATATATATGACAAAGCACGGCTCGAGTGTTTGTCCTGACTCCTAACCATTGTAATATAAACCCATTCTACCTATTATCATTATTTTAAACAAATTCGAAAAAGCAAACCATTGATATGGTCTGGTAACTTTAAAACTCGATTTTTTAAAAAACGCATGTTGTTTTCTATTAATGCATTGATAATTCGAATTACATGTATGCTAATACATGTAGATTTCTTTGAATATTCATGTTTGGTTGTTGATGACGTGAAAGCTGAAATCTTGAGGCTACATAGTCGAAGTCGTGATTGCCTAGTTAGTTTTTATTTTAGAAGTGACTTGTCATTTGGTTGTAGGTAAAAAAAATAACTTTATATAAAAATATGATTCTACAACCGCCCCAACCTATCATGACGTATGTGTTATTTTTTTCACACCTTAACTTGGCAATTTTAATGAAGATCGATTGACAATATTTCCTTGTTGAGATCATAAATATGTAAAGTGAAAATGATTTTTTTATCGATACATCATGTTGTTAACATCATTCTTGCACAACTTTAAAAGTTGCGGGGACAACATAGCTCAGGACAGTCTAATGTTTATTTATGGAGAGTATTTCGTAGCATCTTCCAGTTCAATTTACATTCGTTATGAAGGAAATTTGCGTTTACCGTCTTTTAATACTGAAGGAAGAAACATTTCCTCGGATTGTAAAGGATTTAAAACTGTATATTAAGCTAGATCTTTGGAAGTTTGTAACTCATTATATCCCGTAGATTAGAATAGTGAATAATCACCGAAATAATTTACAATTTTGATTAAATCATTGACTAACATTCTGCTTTGTTTTTGTTTTTTAAATTCACATTGGTGGTGGTGTGGGGGCATAAGGAAGAAAGAAGAGTGACAGAAAGTGATAGAAGGGGTTGATAGATGAAAGGGAGGGAGAGAAAGAGAGAGAGAGAGAGAGAGAGAGAGAGAGAGAGAGAGAGAGAGAGAGAGAGAGAAGGTGTTGGTATAAAATGAGAGAGGGAGAGGTGGCGTGAGAGGAGAGTGACGAAGTTTGCTGATAGATGAGATTGTGGGAAAGAAAGTGATGGACGGATTTGATAGAGTTGAAGAGTGAGAGGTAGAGTGATGGAAGGAGTTGATTGAACTGTTGAGTGAGAGGGAGAGAGAGTGATGGAAGGAGTTGATAGAACTGAAGAGTGAGAGGGAGAGAGAGTGATAAAAGGAGTTGATTGAACAGAAGAGTGAGAGGGAGAGAGAGTGATGGAAGGAGTTGATTGAACTGAAGAGTGAGAGGGAGAGAGAGAGATGGAAGGAGTTGATAGAACTGAAGAGTGAGAGGGAGAGAGAGAGAGTGATGGAAGGAGTCGATAGAACTGAAGAGAGAGGGAGAGTGATGGAAGGAGTTGATAGAACTGAAGAGTGAGAGGGAGAGAGAGAGTGATGGAAGGAGTTGATAGAATTGAAGAGAGAGGGAGAGTGATGGAAGGAGTTGATAGAACTGAAGAGTGAGAGGGGTATAGAGAGTGTGATGGAAGGAGTTGATAGAACTGAAGAGTGAGAAGGAGAGAGAGTGATGGAAGGAGTTGATTGAACTGTTGAGTGAGAGGGAGAGAGAGTGATGGAAGGAGTTGATAGAACTGAAGAGTGAGAGGGAGGGAGAGAGTGATGGAAGGAGTTGATTGAACTGAAGAGTGAGAGGGAGAGAGAGAGTGATGGAAGGAGTTGATAGAACTGAAGAGTGAGAGGGAGAGATGGAAGGAGTTGATAGAATTGAAGTGTGAGAGGGAGAGAGAGTGTGATGGAAGGAGTTGATAGAGTTGAAGAGAGGGGGAGAGAGGGTGATGGAAGGAGTTGATAGAACTGAAGAGTGAGAGGGGGGAGAGAGTGTGATGGAAGGAGTTGATAGAACTGAAGAGTGAGAGGGGGAGAGAGAGTGATGGAAGGAGTTGATTGAACTGAAGAGTGAGAGGGAGAGCGAGTGATGGAAGGAGTTGATAGAATTGAAGAGTGAGAGGGAGAGAGTGATGGAAGGAGTTGATTGAACTGAAGAGTGAGAGGGAGAGAGAGTGATGGAAGGAGTTGATAGAAGACAGAGAGAGAGAGAGAGAGAACATTAGAACACAAAGAAAAGGAAATAAATGCTGGTTTCATGTACGTGCAGGATTCCAGCCTGATTTTATAGTGTAATTTTCCCGTCTTAGGCGTGCAGGGAAGTAAAAAGTATCATTTTTTAAATCGTAAAATCTTATTGTAAACCTAAAATATGGATCCACAAAAAATGTGACAAAGAGGGAATCTGAGATAGTAAAGAAAGCAAACAAATGCCAAAGCCTAAATAAAAACGAAATGGGCATAAACATTGAGATTTGAGAAATAGTCACATACCTGCCAACACTGAGAGCCAAGAAACAGGAACAAATTATCAAGAAATTTTGAAAAATATGAACATTTCTAAATTTCCTCTAAAACATTACAAATTTTTACAGAAATAGGAACACATAGGTTGAAATGGCAATTTCCTTTTCCAAAAGATAGAAATGTTCCTATTTAATAGGAACAGATAACAGGTATGTAGTCATAGGGATAGATGAAATGTGTAAGATGACTGATGAATTAGAAAGAAGGCTGGTGGTTGAACAATGGATTTAGGCAAGGACATGATGTCAAGATAACAAAACAAAAAAAACCAAAAAAAAAGAGAGAGAGAGAGAAAAAGAAAAAAATTAGACAGAACAGGATTATCGATGCAACAAGTTTTATTTCAATTTAATGCATAAATAAAATCTTTCAATCCATAGGAAGGGGTGGGGGAGTGGGGAGGGAGTGATGGGAGAAAAGCTTATAACATTAGCAACCACTCAAATTACCCCTGCCCCAATCTGTGCACAATTGTGTATGTTACAGTACTAAGTACTTCCAACTGATCCTCAAGTAGGCTGTAGTAAGCTATCGTCCAACGACAAAAGGAAGCAACTCTGATTTTTTTTTTTCTTCCTCATCTGGGGGTATTTTTTGTATGATCTACATGATGACGAAGAAATTAAGGTTACATGACCCCTAATTTCCGAACTACAGACATATCAAAAGGAAGCAACTCTGTAGATTTCCACACAAAAAACTGTGAAATATTTTCTCCATTTACTAAGAAATTCATCCTGCACAGTTGCTTCCCTTTGTACTTGGACGGTAGTATATTAAACATCAGAATGCCCTTGTATGGGAAACCAACATCCTCAAGTCAAGAATTTTTTTGAATTTAAGCTATAAGCTAAAAATTTGAACGAAATCGGACCCAAAATAAGAAAGTTATGCCCATCTGAAAATTTCAGTTTTTGACACTACCACTGGTGATATGATTTGTAGACAACTCTCAATATGTTTTGTACACAGAATTTCACATACAGTGTATTCTTTATTTTCTGGAAGAACATGTTTTCATTGTCCATAATATCCCGAATATGTACATAGAGAAAACAATCCTACATTATACATGTATATCTTGACTTGTGCAAATCTTAAGCAAAATGAAAATGTTTAATTATGTGTGTACAAAACATATTGAGAATGCTCCACAAAATGATGCCATCAATACCTCCATGTATATTGGTAGTGTAAAAAAATGTCATGTAGAAAAATTCATATAGCCATATATTTCTCATTCCGTGTCTGATTTTGTTTAAATTTTCGCTGATCTGTTTTATTCCATCTTAAATTAGCTTTGCTTTGATTTGAAAACTACTTGGCTTGAGGGTGGTGGTTTCCTTTCACCAACAGCAGTGGAGTGTCTCCTTTTAGTAATGGTTTTTGCATTATACAGTGGAACCTCTTAATAAAGAACACTGTTATAACAAGGTACATGTAATTTTGCCACCTTTTTCTAGTCCCACTTTTTTGTATGTTATTGTTTTAAGCCCTGATATAACAAGGTTTCGATAGTAATTTCCTCGGTCTGGAGGAGGTTGTTTAAACGAGGTCCACCTGTATTTTGATCCAGAATGCTATGAATAACATACATGAACACAAAGAGCTAATATAACAAAGAATTTTGAACTTACATGTATTTCCAATGTAGTACTCTGTACCATTTACGAAAAAAAAAAGAGCAAATTGACTGTAACTAATCATCAAGCTTTCTAAATTGGCAATACAGTGTAGAACATATAGTTGCTATTTTCATGCACAAATTGCATTTTTTTTCTGTCAAATTTTGCTATATTTTGTTAGTTGAGTTTATTTTATACATGCTTTTTTTTAAAAAAAAAACTAGGCTTCAGCCTACATGTATATTATGCCGAGTAGAAAATAATAATTATTGCCAATTTGAAGAAGGAAAAGTGATCTACTTAACCCTAAAACTCTGTAATACTATGGGTTAAAGCAAATCTCTGATAGGTATATGTACCAAAATGTCATTTTGCCAGTTCTCCTTTTTTTTTTTGCACTCCATTGTCTTGATTAGCCATGGTATAACAAGGTTTAAATAATACAGAGGTTACTCCATTTGTCCCAAGGAGTTTACAATAACAAGTTTTACTGTACTTGATTTCTTTACCCAGGGTGACGTTTTCAATTGTTGAAAAGGTAAATCTCAAACAATCACAACTATTTTTCAAACAGTAACACAAGTAAATAGAAATCTGCATACATTCCATGATAACCAAAGAAATCTCAAATATACCTTTTGAGGTGCATTCACCAAAATGCAAAGTAAAATTAGATACAATATTATTTTACACACAATTTCATGCCCACAGATCATGTTTCTTTTAGTTCAAACGCCCACTTGTCCTCGAGTTCCACTGAGGATCCAAATGGTAATAATTCAAGAAAGCAATGGATTGTACTACACTGGAAACTCATGATATTGGGATCATCAAAATCACCTTGTATTTCATTATATCAGAGCTCTTCCACTTTATACATACTGCCATCTTAGTTACTACTTAAGATGTGTGTTCCATCAAAGCTATCACTCTGCCATTGTTTGTTGAATGAATGTCTGCTTGTCCAGACTCAATAGTGGCACTCTCAAGCAATTCATAGCAACATGGTTGTAATCAGCTTGACAACAATTATGTTCCGCTAGCAGCTGCATATTACAGGTCCCAATACCAGTGAAGAGACCCTTGAAAAGTTGAAATGGAGAACGGCAAGGGCATGTGCCACTGGGTGGCGATTAAACCTATGAAGAATGGAGCTGAGTTCTCAGTGAGTCAATTTGATCTTTCACCGTCTGTCCTAATTCTTGTAAATCCGAACACTGCTGTGACATCTTCTCCTGCGAGTCTTTAAGGTACGAGTTCATCTCCAGGAACCGGAGAACCTTCTGGTAACAGTCCTGGATCTCTTTTTCCTCCTTGCTCTGTCCTGGATGTCCTTCAAGTTTTTGCTTGCTGGATGTTGCTGATTGGCTGGTTTCTTGCCGTGGTCTCTTGGCTGCTGACTCAAAGGATTTCGTTGAATCCATCGAGACTTTGGTTGAAGTTTCACCTGTGAAGTTGATTGAAGTAAAAAAAAAAAATATATATTATCTTCAAGCCTCAAGGCATACAGTAGGGTGAGACTATAAATGCACTGTCATCATATCCCCAAAATGATTATCTATACAGATCTAGTAGAAGCAAGTTAGTGATATTAAGTTAGTGATCCATCTTTCCTTTCAAACCCAACAGTACTTCTATTTATTCATTTTGGGGGAGAGGCGAATTTTTTTTTTTCATTGCTGCTGCAATGAGCTTCTAGTTCCCCCCCCCCCCCCCCTCATCAAGTCAAACAACTGAAATTACATATGTAGGTTAAACTTAAAGTTACAAATAATTTGTCCCCCCCCCCCCCCCCCAATCCAAGTCATATTTTAGTATCTAACATTAGCAGTAACACTAACATAACAATGAGGATTTAACGTTACATTAACTCCAGGGAGCTGGAGTTAGTCTAAGTTAAACATTATGAGCTAGGACTATCTAGATCTATTCTTCTTCTTCTTCTTCTTCTATTTGTCAACCAAAATCAACTAAAAAAAAAAATTAAAAAAATTAAATCTACACAACTAACGTTCAGACTGCATAAACAGGGTTCGATCATTGTTACCATGGAAATATTATTACAGACTACAATAGATCCATGATAAATTGCGTAGACCACCGGCCACCGACCTGAAGGTTTTGATTCGGCATCCTTTCGTTGACTCCCTCTGAAAAGTTCAGTTCCGCTGCCACTGCCGAAATGCTGCAAGAATGTAAACGCCACATCATCACTTGGAGCGGATTCCAAGTCTTTGATGATTTCATCAAGACTTGGAAGTTCGGGTCTGCTTAAGAGTTGCTTCGTTCTCGACATGTCCACATCAAACTGTTACATTAAAGTAATTAAACAGTTACAGAAGATTAATCAAAATATTTTCCATCGTAAGTTACGTCGTCGATTGACGTTAGACTAGTCTTGATCCGTATACGTATGCTTACTAGAGATGTATATGGATGGCCAAACGTGTAGTTACAAAGCAGATCGGTTCTGCATGCACCGCACATGCATGCATTCTTAAATGTCGGGGGGGGGGGGGGAGGGGGTTTGAACCGTCAGAGATTTGATTTGGACGGGATATTGGCTGAAGTCCCCCCCCCCCCCCCCCGGAGCCCCTAACCCATACACATTTCTGTGGGTCATTTTACCAGGAAGAGACCCACCTCCCTGATTTTACCCAACATATGCATGCAACCCGGCATGCAAAAGTTTTTTTTTTCTCCTGTCTGTCATGTTCTTGTATCAAACTTACACTGATTATTATTTCTCCTATGCATCCGGGATTTAGATTTTTGGGAGAATATCAGTTTTATGACCAACCAGCTATATGCTCGCACCCCCCCCCCCCCCACCCACCATGTGGTAAACTCATTTCCCTAGCTCCTCCGAACCAGGCCGCGAAGCAGATTGCCCGAAGGCACCGACGTAAATCCAATTTGAGGAGTGGGGGATGATTGAAATCTCAGTTTTCCAAAATTCTAGTGCAAATCACTGCACACACACTCCCTCACCTACCGCACACCCACTCACACATGGCCTACTCAGGACCTTCTAATCCTATCTCTGGTTTATAGCATTTCAAATTGGACTGATGACCGTCGTTATGATAAATTTATAAAAAATGTCAACAACTGATTTTAAAAATTCTTCTGTATAAAGTGTGTGCGGGGGCGGGGGGTATTTGTGCCGTGGTCGAGTGGTCTAAGGCGCTTGAACAAGCGATCCCCCTCTAAAAAGTTGGAGTATATATATATATATATATATATATATATATATATATATATATATATATATATACACCCCCCCCCATATACCCCCTCCATTTATTATATATATAATGCTGATGGGACGCTCACAGTTGGTTTGATGTGTGTGTTTGAAACGAATACTCATGGTTATTTCCATTGCTTTCTACCATGTCTGATGTCAGCGAATTATTACCTACTGCACATGGAAACTGCTTCCCACCCCTTCCCACATGCCTTCAAGATTAAGAGGAAGAAAGGAAACTGACATGGCTGAGAGAAAGATTTCGGTGCACTGCCTTGCATAATTATAATTTTTTTTTAAAAATCCTTAATGTATTGCAGTCAACCCGAATGAATGGAAATTGATGATGAGCTTCTTTTCATTCTCTTTCTCTTGATTTTCCCATCATTATCTTCATTTTTTTCTTCTACTACATGAAACTGGGTTTTGAAAAAACCCTTTCTTTCCAGAGTAAAATATAGTGCTTCCACAAGTTGCTTTCCATAGCCTCCTTCTAGGTCAACAAAGGTCAAGTTGTTAATGCTCAACATGGCGGAGCCCACGGAAACTTCGGGAACCTCTGCAAAAGATCTCATCAACGTCATTGTAAAGACGCCAAAAGACAAGGAAACCATAGAGATAAAGCCTGATGCTACCATCAAAGAGGTAATTATTCAGAAACAAAGTGAATAATTGTAATATGGCAGTGCGGGATAAGGTTTGGCTTTTGCTTATTCATGATCCAGTTGAGTGCAAGGCACACAATAAACTAATGTGACCGTCGACCACCGCCTACAACATGTAGAGTACGTAGATCTAGTCACAGTGTAGCTCCGTGCAGCTCATGAAGCTGCTTCGGCCTTGTTGATTCCGCATGCTGTGCAGTGATTGCTGTGTGGCTTGCGCTAACGCTAGTAACATTACAAGTTAGCGACAGTGCTTGTTTGATGATCATGATTATCATGATTGTGATCTGTTTTGTTCTGTTTTAGTATGGCAGAGTGACCTAACTTCGCGCAGGTCCAAACTTCGCGCACAGGGCCGTATCTCAAAAACTAGAAAAGATTGTGAAAAACTGGTAGCACCAACGGAAAGAGCACCCTAAAATTACCCAGATATTATTTTCCTTTTGAAATTAGAGAAGGAATTTTGAAATTATGAATGAAAAATCGGCAAATTTGGCAGTGTTTTGCGTTCGTTCTGACAAAAACTGGACTTGTCGACAAGGGTCTAGAATTCCTCTTTTCGAGAGACGATGTCATCAAAATTGTAAGTAAAATGTGGTATCATATTATTTAGTGGCATTTTGCCTTCCTAGTAATGCAATTATCTTACCTTTTATGGATCTCTATTTTGTATTAATCACTTCAAAACGGGCGTGCGCGAAGTTAGGTCTCGTTATTTTTGTAACACTTTTCCAGGTCCAGAGCGGTGCGATACGACATCAAATTTTGCGATCGCGATATCTCGGGAATTCTTCGTAAATAACATGTTCTTCTTGCGCCCATTTGAAATCTAAAACTTTGCTTTGCCTTTGGTGTCATTTAGATCAGAATAATTTTTGGTGAAAATTGAGAAATTATGGATCAAAAATTGCCTTCATTAAAAAATCAAAATGTGCGCGAACTATGGTCCCCCCATCATACATGTTAGTAAGCTGCCCGAAATTCGATCGCTTAAGCTTTTCTGCAATAATCTATGCTGCTAAACTTACTTTTCATAAAATCACATCTAACGTTAGATCTACATAAATTCATGTCAAATATATTGAACTATTTTTATCACAATGTTATTTCTTTCAAATACATCACACAGTTTTAGAAAATATGAAAATACAATGTATATTGCTATGTTTCATGCCCTTAATTCGACATTCCCCGGCAATCATTCGACGAGGCGCATCGCGCGTACAATGTCAACGCATAATAGGGCCGCTGAAATGCGTCGCACCATACACTGTTGTCCATCGCGGAAGTTCCGGCACCCGTCGGTGCTCCCCTTGCTGTCGAATGAAGGGGACTTGCATTCAACTTTGTACATGAAGTCACTGCATTGGCAGATAAGAGAGGTTTGGTTTTTCATTTGTTTTTTGCCAATACCATCACGCTCGGAGCTTGCGATAATCGAAAATCTCACCACAAACCGCTGATTTCTTTACTTTTTAGCGCTTTTTCTGCGACCATGTTTCTTAGCAGTGGTTCTAAGCCTTCGCTTGCTTTGGAAATATGGTGCCAATTTTGCATTTTTAATGCCAGAATATGACTTTTTAGATGGATTTTTGGAGGTGACTAAGAGACTTACTTGTGGTGAGTGATAATGTCTCTGTGTGTAATGAAGTGATTTGTGTGTTTTGTGGTAATATAATGTGCTGACTTGTGATATAGTGAAAATAGGTCGAATGACGGCACAGGTCGAATGACGGGCGCTCTACCTTATAGACGTAATCTAATCTAACGTACTAGGGCTGTTACCGAACCACCGAACCGAATGGAAGTTCGCCGAAAATCAGTCAGTGGGCGTAGGCTAGTAGAGGCACACAGCTGATTTGGGAGACATTCTCTGATATTGAAGACTTTGATTCAAAGTCTCTCATATCAGAGACTGTCTGAACAATAGGCCAGTAGAAACTGCACCAACAATAAGGCCCTTTTTCTCAGCCAAATTTTTTTCTCTCTGAAATCAGAAGCCCATTTGTTTTATGTGTAGATCATAACAAAAAATGTTATGAAAACAAATATAGACAGTGGATTTTTGCAGTAGACAGTAAAAAGGGGTAATTTTTCATGAGGAATCTGCTTATCACATTTTCATTTTGAGCCGAGGTAATCTCTTTTCCGCACATGTAAATAAAGAAAATTGGCCTGCTACATGGGAGACTGTCTCCCAGATAGGCTACCACAAATGTTGAAATAAGTCTCTGATAATGGAGATGGTCTCCCAAATAGGAAATAGTCTCCAATATTGGCCGTGCGCCTGTACTGAACATGGCACTTCCGAACAGGACCGAACTGAACCGAATTCAGAGGACAAGTTCAGAAGTTTGGTAGGTTATAATACAGGATCATTAATTCAGCCCTTGGAGGCTCGGTGAGGGCCTAGTCCTGAATTCATTATGCTTTATAATTGGAAATACACCCTTACTTTATTTAAAAATTTATACATACATTTATTGGTGTAAGATTTCATTAAATTCATGTTTTAACAGTTTTTCTTAAATAGAAAATAGAAAACCACTAAATGCAGCTTGTGTCTCATCTCTCCAGTGATTCTGATAAATTTCGTAATATTTGCCACCATGAATTTTAGTTGTTTTCCAAAAAAAATCATATTAAAAGCTTGAAAATGTGCCCAAAGATACTTAAGATTGTAATTGATTGTAATGAGATTGTAATCGATTAGCAATCATAATTGATCATAATACTGAATTTAAAAAAAACTGCTTTATTGATAATTTCTTTTCATTTTCGCATTCCTCTTCTTTATTTTTATTTTTTTATTTATTATTTTTTTTTTTTACTATTTATCAGTATGTATGAAAATAATCTTTCTCTTTTGTTCAGAAAAGAAAATAAATAAAAAAGAATCATGAAATAAATTCAGTAACTTTTTTTTGTCATACAAAATATATTTATAAGAAACAGTGACTTCCATATGTAGTTAAACTGTAAGGGATCTGGCGGTCATCCACTATCGATGCTCACCCTTTTTCTAGCCTTTTAAATATATTGCCGAACCCCGAAAAAAAAAATTGTTGAACTCTGCTGAACCAAACCCAACCCGAACATGGTGCTAAATTTAGCACTAATCTAATCATGAAATAAGTCCCTTCTCATAATCTCATCTATTGTGCTACTAATTAGCTTAAGGAAGCTCTGCGTGTTTTATTCTGATATTTCATGCAGAGCTTAAGTCATCTGCCATTTGCCCCTGTGGAGACCCATGTAAACAAAGAAATATTATGTCTTCAAATCACACTTTCTCATGCCTGGTTAGCCCAGCAAACTACCACTGAAGTTCGCCAGTGGACCAGTAGATCTAACTGTGAAATAAATTATTAGAACCTAAAATTTATTTTTCAAACTCAAAATACTGACTTTTGATTGATGCAAGACCCAACTTTCTTGGCGATTTTGCCATGTGATTAATTTCCATTTCAGTAGAGCGACCTCTGACATTGTGAGTTCACCTACACCCGCTGGTCTTGGCCACAGGTGAAGAGCAGTACAGCGCTGCACTGTTGCACTCTCGCACGTACTCTACTTTCGCCAATACGTGCAAGAGTGCAATGCTGTACCGCTCCCATTTAATGTACATGTAGCTGCGTGAAGAACTATGTCAACAAAAACACAAATGCTGTCAAAATCACCCTAATATGCAGTTACCTCTGTAAACTTTATTCGGAGTTTACTATGTGATCGCTTCAAAAATTTTAGATTCTACAAATTTTGCAGTATGAAATGGGAATTTTTCGATAGGATAGGAAAGTTTTACCTTAAATCTTACAGAGTGATTCCTTGTGTCTGCATATTTATGATTTGAATACAACATTGTCCACATAACTAATGAGCTAGGTTAGGCCGTAGCCATATGGGCAGTATAATGTTTACATGTGGTGTGACGTGCACGCATCATGTCTTGCCGCAAATCAACATCATACTGCTTGTGTTTGTAACTTTTTCAAAATGAGTCTGACTAAGACTTGATAAACATGCACATGTGTATGCATATTACCTCACATTCATGTGTGTTAGTCATTTGTAACTAAAGGATGTCAGTCCAAACTACATGTAAGTAAAGAAATCAATTGAACTCAAAGCAGCAGAAAAAGCTAATCATGTTGTCCCTGTCTTTGAAAAAGGAGGGGGGGGGGTAGTTTTCCACCTCTTAATTTCACCTCTTAAGAATTATTACTTCTTGAACAAATAATGGGAGCTCATGTTGTTGCTATTTCAATGAAATAAAAATCCTGAAAATGAAATTAAAGTTGTCATGGCAACATTCATTTCATTTTTGATGTCTTACCTCGAGTTTCCAACTGGAGGGCAGTAGTTTTTTGGCCCTCCCCTGCTATTCATCGGAACTACATGTATCTATGCAGTTTCAGAAACTGACTGTCAACATAATTCCGCTGTTATTCCTCATCTTGTTAAAGGGCATGGTTTGAATCAGTGAGTCTACAAGGAAAAATATGACATTTAAACTCAAAAGAATGTTGCAATAAACTAGTTACCGTATTTCTCATGGTTGTATATTTGTGCACATTTAAAACACTTGTTTTCCTTTCTTTTTTTTAAAATCCAGCTGAAAGATGAAATATCCAAAAAGTTCAGTACAACAGTTGAGCAGTTATGCCTCATCTTCGCAGGAAAGATTCTCAAAGACAATGATACCCTAGAACAAAATAGTGAGTATTCTCTTCGATTGTCAAGATTTTTTTTCTTTTTTTTTCAGATTTGTTTATGGCATACTTTATGTATTTCACTAAAGCCCTTTATTTTTTCATTAAAATTCATTGTCCATGCAGGCTCTGTAGTCGCTATGATACCAGGTAAATGTCATATGAATATGGTAGTATAGAGTGTATATAATGTGCTTAGAAAATGTTATCATTCAACTTTAAAGTGTACAAACCACACCAGAACATTTTGCTTTGTATATTATGCATTCATTGTCACTATACATGAGCTATAGATATTATGCCTTATTATTGAGATATTGTGTCTGGGAAGTAACATATAAAGTGTCTGTGAGAAAGTAGGGCCATTTTAAAAGCCTTCTTTTAGTATTTGTTTACTCAGACATTTTTTGGACGAGTAATCGTTCACTTGGTACGTTCACTTTGCCAGTCGGCTGACCCCACTGGCCCCACACACATGTAGCCCTCCACCTTTCGGGCTGTGCTGGAACTGGAGCACCATTGGAAAGCAGTAAACCTGATCTCACACTCATTTTAACCCCCTGCACAATAACCAACACTAATGTCCAATTTCCATACAAAAATATTCATAATTTTTGAAAGAGTGGTACTGCTTGTATATAGTTTAGATTAATGCAGATCATTCCCTCCTGCTTCTTTCCATGCAGCCAAATAAAAAAATCTAAGTCAAATAAAGTGAAATAAGTATTATCATGTAAATGCTCTGAAAATTAGTTTTAAAAAGTAAGAAATTGATCTTTCATGGGTTATTAGGGAGGAAGAGAGAAAGAAGAAAAATGAGAAAATGACATTCTCTTTGATCGCCATGCTTAATGTTTTAATTGCAATGTTTTTATTGCTAATTTGCTCTCTTCTCATACCAGATATCAAAGATAACATGGTTGTGCATCTAGTTATCAGGTCGAAAAAGGTAAGCACAAGTTTTAACATTAATAGTTTTAACTCTATAGTATAGAATATTTTGTTACATTGGGGGAAGTGATATTTGATAACAGAGTTCAAATTGTAATGTTTGTATTTATTCATTTATTGATTGTATCCATTACATGTATTTAGAGCTAACTGCATATCAGAGAGTATTTTGAATTATGTGTTCATGTAATATGTTTTTGAAGTTTTGTACTGGAAATTACTTTTCATAGACATCTATTTCACATTTGTTTGAAAAAGTAGATAAAGCTTTGTAAATGGGTAAATGCACATTTTTGTGCTGCAAGATTAGGCATTTTTTATGCATGGATATTTGACAAGTGCTATGAAACATGATTATATTTACGAGATGAAATACCATCACAAACACAAAAACCTTGCCATGTTATGTACAATAATTACCGGGTACATGATAGTTTCTGATTTTTGCATTAATTCTATGGCATATTCCAACACACTCTAGGATCAACCAGGTACGAGCACAGCTACCTCTAGCAGTCCCACTTCACCCTCCAACCCTGCATCCTCGTCCTCGACCACCACCTCGTCATCAAACCCGTCCACCACTGCCCCCGGTGGGAATCCATTATTCGGGGGACTGGGTTTAGGTGGGATGGGCCTGTCAGGGCTGGGTGGCCTTGGACTAGATTCAGCAAACTTTGCCGAGATGCAGCAACAGATGCAAAGACAGGTGAGAAGGAAGAGTGAGCAGTTAGGCACCAGGGCAACCCCAATTCACTTCTTGATCGATGATTATTTCAGTTAATCCATTCGTGACAGAGGTCCACATTTTGTGGTTTGGCCTAATATCTTTTGATGCAAAGCCCTAAAAATCATACCAAATGCATGAGCAGAAAGAGCAAAAAATTCTACACAAACTGTGCCCATTTTGGTTGCATCAATATTCGTTGTTTGATGCTGAAAATTTTTGAAAGGAAAATAAGCATTAAAATCCTTAAATTGGCAATGTGATAGAAAGTTTAAAATCACCGTTTTCCCCTGCAAATTGGCAACTTTTTGACTTCTCATCATAATTTCTGTCAATTTATATTCATTTCAGATACATGACGTTTTATAAGAAAAATGTAGCAATAAAATAAAAAAGGTGGTGTTGCCAATTTGAAGAATAAAAGCTGATCAAATTAGGCTTTAAATAATTCCTGTCACGAATGGGTTAAAAAGGCTCTTTTAGATATCTAGTGGTAAACCCCCATTTTTTTAATGTTCACATGTGGGACTGTTAACCTGATTATACTGTTTACAGTATTTTTAACGTGTTATCTGACATTCACTACCTATGATTTAATCGATTAAAAGTATTTTATGCAATTAAGTATTCAACATGTTTTATTCAAAATTCCAATTTGTATTAATGATGTATTTCAGTCTTGGTAAAAACATGCATAATTCAGTCTGTGTAATGGGAAACACGTTATCCAATAAACCATTTTAAAAAATAAAAAAAAAAACCTGAATTTGATTGAACTTTGCACCCCTTTCGTTATCTTAGTTGATGAGTAATCCAGACATGATGAGACAGGTCTTAGATAACCCTGTGGTACAGAACATGATGCAGAACCCTGATCTTTTGAGGAATCTGGTCCTCAGCAACCCTCAAATGCAGCAAATCATGGAGGTAAAGTTTAGTAATTTTGAAGTACAGGTAGTGTGAATAAAGATTTCTATACCAGCAGGTTTATTTATTATATCTGTAATGGAATTGTTCAGATTTAGTATATGAGATTGTCAGGTATTCAAGCTTATTTGTTATTTTACATTAATTTACATTTAACCTTTAAAAAAATGGCATGTTTTTCTTTTAACATATACATACCTAAAACAATGGCATTATTCCAAGAGTCAGTGTAGCGTCTGGTGGATAATATTCTACAGGGGCCACGGAGATGGGGGGGGGGGGGGATTTTTTTGAGTAGGCACGTTGGCCTCTATACAGTAGCCCCCCCCCCCCCCCCCCTCCTGTTCTAGAATGTGAACCTCAAGGTATAGGGTTTGAATCCTCTGGAAAGACATTTATCTGCATTTGCCACACTCGATTCTTGTGAGGTAATTGGATACCTGGGCCCGTAACACAAAGGTTTGCGATCAATTGCAATTGATCGTAGGATTGATCTTTGCGATTGATTGCATTGACCACTATGTGCAATTAATCGCAAAAAATTTTTTGTACGATCAATCCCTAAGCTTTGTGTTACGGGGCCATGGTTGGAATGAATTCTTTACAGATACTTGTGCATGTAAATGGCTGCAAAGGATTATGTATATTAGAATTGATTAGTTGTAGACATTTACTTTAATGCAGGTTGTTATTCAGATTGTTGATGCATTATAGCAGAATCATGCTACTCTGCTTCAACATTTGTGAAATTCTTAAGCAAAATTGTAATGTATTTTGATGAAAAGAAATAATCTCTCATCTCTTATCTGCGATTTTGTTGTTGTTGTTTTAATGACAGTTAATCAGTAAACTTGAATTTTTGTGATGTACTTGCCCTTGAAAATTTTAATTTTGGAGATGAAACTTTCTGTACCTCTGACACCATGAGCCTGTCTTCCCTTAATCATCACAGAGAAATCCAGAAGTATCGCACATGTTAAACAACCCTGAGGTACTTCGCCAGACCATGGAACTTGCTCGTAACCCCGCCATGATGCAGGAAATGATGAGAACCCAGGACAGAGCCCTCAGCAATCTAGAGGTGAGTACACCATCACAAGACTGACACCCATTAACCCATTGGCAACTGGAACCAGGTGACTCCTGTATTAAGTCTATGAGAATATAAGAATTTGGAAGTCAACGAGTTAGGGTTGGTTGTATACCAATGATTTGATAATGATACACTGTGTATAAAATATATTTTATCAGAGAAAAATAGGTGCAATGGGCTCAAGTTTTAAGCTGATAAGTTACAAATTTATTTTTGCATACACACATTTTTTTCCTTAGAAATTGTTGTTGTGTTTAAATGGTTGATTTGTGACCACCCTGGAACTCCCTAAACATTCACATGAGGTCAAGAAATCAAAATTAATTTACATGTAAGAGAATTTCCAAAGCACTATGTAAACATCAAAATTATTATTTTCATTTGACTGATGATGGATACACTTAAATTATTATTTTAAGGCATTGCTTTTAGAAGTATTTATCATCATCATTGTCATTTTGTGTGTTTCCCTTGCAGAGTATACCTGGCGGTTACAATGCACTGCGGCGGATGTACACAGACATTCAAGAACCCATGCTGAATGCTGCCCAGGAACAGCTTGGGGGAAACCCCTTTGCAGCTTTGGCAAACAGTGGTAATACCTATAATGATGCAATGCAGATAGTGGCAGAAGGGGGGGGGGGGGGGAAGGGAGGGGTCAGGCAGCCTCTGCACCCCGATCTATTTTGAAACCCAAGTGGTATACCCTTTGTATACATCTCCATGTTTGTGCCCACACCCCCATTTCTTTTGAGCTTGTGACCTCCTAATGAAAATGTTGCTCTTCAGAATATTTCTGAATATTGTGCCCCCTCTTTTGCAAAATCTACATCTGCCTCTGAATGCAGATATTGACTTGTTTTGCTGGTTGTACAACACATGCTCTGGTGACAGTGGCTCCATGTCAATTTTATACGCTGACCAAATTTTAAATATCAACCCTGGATCAAATGCTCTACCTGGCTTTTACCCTAATCTTAAGCTTAACCTAAACTTCATTTGAAACCCTAACTCTAACCCTACAGCTTTGTTGAAATGAAGCCAGGAGCAATTGTTGCTGAAGCAAATGTGGAAGCAGGATATAATACTATTGTCCTGCCCATTGGGGGAGTGGAATTTTGTGAATGGATTTGCCTCCGCCAAAAAGAAAAGATTACAGGGGGGAAAAAATGAAGAAAAATAAATTTCCTCATGGGCATTAAACATGATAAATTACCTTCAACTGGTGTTGAGAATTATGTAGCGTACAATAGAGTGTGTACTTGATAACTAACTCCCAAATCAGATCAGGTTTAAAAATCTAAATGGGAATAGCTGCAGCATGTAGGGTAAGAATGTTTCTCGCTTGAAAAGGGGAAATGTTTAGTGAACTGACTACAGTAAAGGGAAATGTTGACAGTAATGTGCATAATTTTAAATGTTTACAGACAAATGGAACTGAAGCTCTATGTTGAATGTAGTGAAACCTATTACATTGTAGCTGCTCATTTGAGACAGGAATTATGATCTGTATAAGGGAGTAGTCCTTATGTACTATCAAACTACATGTTCATGTGAAAAAACGCTGTCTAATAGAAATATGCTCTGTATAGAGAGGAGGTTTTTAAGTGGGTGGTCAAGAAAGCAGGTTACACTATGTGAGGAAGTGTAAGCAGTGGAGTTACATGTATTTACAGATGTATGGAGCTTCAGTTGTTTTATCGATTCTAATGCAGTCACACCGGCTGTAGTGACCACCTGTATAGAAAGGCCATTTTAATTAAAAAGACCAGATTAAAACACTTCTTCAAAAACTTGGACATAAAATCCAATTGCTCATTATGACTGCTTTTCATGTCTCCCTTGGCCGTTTATTATATACAGGTTTCACAGTATTACATTCTTCTTCCCCCCCCCCCCCAATCTTGTGTAGGTAACTCATCCAGCCAACAAGGTGTTGAAAACACAGAGCCCCTCCCCAACCCTTGGGCCCCTCCTTCACAAAGGTCTTCATCATCGACTACCACTGCAAACACTACTTCAACCACCAGTACATCCAGTACCACCTCCCCTGGTCTCTCTGGCATCCAGCCAGGTAGGCAAGACATTAATTTACTTTTGCCTCTCTACACCCAGGTGGAGAGTAAATGGTTGCCCACTCTTCTGTGTGAATGCTTGAGCTTCTTATCATGGTAGCATGGCTGTAGATGAAATAGTGCAGTGATACTCTGTAAAGTGCAGTAGAGTGTATAACTAATACCTGCACTTTAGTGCATGTATCTGTACTTTATCTGTGGATAGAATATTCAGCCATTCTGCACATCAGACATTTGCTTGCCATGTGGTCCAATCCCATTTCGTCATGGCACAGTTCTTCTTAACCCAGTTTGTCTGTTCTCCACAATAGCGTACAGATATTTAAGCGATTTGGGACAAGTTTGACATATTGCCGAGTTATTACTTCCACATTTTGAATAGTGTTCCTATACTTAAAGACATTAGTTAACATTGTTATGATTTTAAAAAATCTCATTTTGTTACTTGAAAATGGGATAAACATTAGGGTTATAGCGTAAAAATACCAATCTGAAAGTTTCAGAGTATAATATCCACGGGAAGTATTTTTAAATATTAGAAATGTGAACCAATGTTTGAAAAATATACAAGGGTCGGTTGCACAGACCAAACATAAGGAGCGCACTGTGCGTATGGATGTATCACGTGGCGGAAGGCAGGTAACGGTATTTTTGAATTCATGCAAACGGTCCTCTTAGTTCATTGTCTCTCGAGACGAAAGCTAATAAAATCGTGGTTTGAGTCTAACTTACAGCTTTTCATTCCAAATTATGGTTGGCTTCAGGGTTTTTGAGTACAAATACAAGTACTCGTAGAAAGGGTTTACGGTTCAACATGTGTTAAAAGTCCTAAGGGACTATAGAAAAAGTGGATAGAGATGGAGGTGAAATAGAGAGGCGAGAAAGTAGGAAATTTGGAGGGCCGAGTATCTTTCGAAAACTGGTGAAGTCCTAAAAAGGACTGTAATTCAGAAGAGGTGAGAGGATTTAGTAGTTGGTGGAGAGATGAGGAGGCTTGAGTCCGCGAGAGGTAAGAAGACTTGAGGCGGCGGAGAAGGAGAGAAGACTCGACGCTTCGGGCAGCTTGACTGTCCATCTTCACAAGTACTCATACACATGTTTCATCTTAGTTTGAGAATTTTTTAGATCAGCTGCTCACAAAGTTAGCCAATGCCTGTAAGTACAGACTGAAATTTCAGTGAGGAAGTAATCACAAAATTAGCAAAGAAACCACCGTGAGAATTCCAGCTTACACAGTATTGGAGTCCTTGAGCACTTTGCAAGGTGGATATGAATGAGTGCTGCTGAAGAATCCAGTATAATTGTTATTGTTTGTTTGTTTCGTTCAGGGGCTAACATTTACAACAGTCCTGGGCTACAGAGTCTGATGCAGCAGATACAGAGCAACCCAAGCTTGATGCAGAACATGATGCAGGCACCTTACATACAGTCCATGATGAGATCAATGGCGGATAACCCTGATTTGGCAGCTCAGGTAAACCGGGGTGGCGCTACATGTTTATGATACCTAGTAATTGGTTTTCTGACACTTCACACTGTCTGACATTGGTCTTGTGTTGTAATTCTATCACTTATTTGTGTTATCTGAAACAAAATAATACAGTATGGGCTTTTCAATTATGTACATTTCATTTAATTTCATCTTTATTCACCTCTTCTTTAAAATGGTACAATATACAAATAGAAGACTATACAAAGATAACATTCATTAATACATAAAAACAACAGCTGAATACATGTACAACAAAAGCAAAGCAGAGCAAAGCAATAAAAAACAAACAAACAAACAAACAAAAACGAGAAGCAAACGCTACTTAAGATTCATTGAGTGATTCACTCATTAACCTGGGTTTTCTTTCTTCAGGAACAGGCTGTGTACTTACATGTATACCTCATGCCAACAAAAACATGTACAAAAACAAAGTTATTAAGTACCGTTACTGTGGCATATGTGAATGAACCTGTACACAACCTGTAGCCAAGGAGATGCATTAAGGTTTGTTCACATATGTAGTGGTAAACTGCTTTAGCAAAATGTGGGGGTATTACGCAAACTGTGCTTTACTTTCTTGTTTCTTATAAATGTATTATACAAGTGAATACACCTAGGCTTTATGTTGCATCGTCACTCATCTCCATTTATCCTTCATTTAGTACACAAAAACATGAATGTTTCTTGATGTGGTTCACTGCTTCATGTCTGAACAGGCCTCTGCATGTCTGATTTCACATATGTTTGTCATCCCTCTCAGATGATGAGAAACAATCCTCTGTTTGCCACAAACCCTAACCTACAAGAACAGATGACTAGAATGATGCCCTCTTTCCTTCAGCAAGTAAGTTCACTTTTGTTTACTCTTATGCAGGGAATAATATTCCTGGTATCGCATCGCAATTTGCTATGCCTTTTTTTATATGACTGCTATACAAAATTTCATTTGTGTAGCAGGTTTTTTTACATAGAAACGTACAGAACTTTGTGTTTTCCTATCGACCAAAACTGCTAATCAAATTTGAGAAGTAAAACTATTCCCTGCTTACGGTACTAGGGGCTTTTGCTTGAATTGAGGGCCTATGACCTATGTGTTTCAGGTTTTTCAGGCTTCTGGTATGCATAATGTATGAGAGGGGGAGAGGAGGTGTTTATACGTGTGGGTATATGTGCGTGTGTGTGTGTGTGTGTGCACTTTTTGAAGACTCGTATCAATCAGGTATGATTATTAATGTCGGAGACCGACATTTAACGTCACCATATGAAAGACGTGGCTCAGCTTTGATCTGGGTCAGATCAGTAGAGGTGTTGTGGCCCAGTGGATAAGTCTCCGGACTTTGAACCACAAGGTCCAGGGTTCGAATTCCTGCCGTGGCACTTATGTCCTCTGGCAAGATATGAATCTACATTTGCCACATCTTTCGGAAGTTAAAGGTCGGTCCCAGACGTAAATAATCATATTTGATTGATACACGTCTGTCAAAACTCAATTCGAGAGAGAGAGAGATCAGAGTCGGTTTGAAGGCAGAAACAGAGAGCTGGAACATTACTTCTAGACCAACTTGCATGGGGCTCAAATATATGGTCTCTTTTCAGGCTAACTGAGTAAAAGCAACTGATATCCCAGATAGGTGAATGTGATGAACAAAAATGTTGTGATTTTCTTTGGAGTGTGTATCTGATAATTCTTGAATGTAATTTGTTTCTGTCCACAGATGCAGAACCCAGATGTCCAGCAAGCCTTGACCAATCCCAGAGCCATGCAAGCCATCATGCAAATACAACAGGGCATGCAACAGCTGGCTACCGAGGCACCAGGACTCTTACCTGGGTAAGACTTTGGTTATAAAGTGCAGGTCACATTTGACCCTTAATGTTGACAGAATAATCACATCAGTGCATTGCAGATATTGAGCTAGGCACTTCATATTGTGTTTTCTTTTTTGTTCTGTAAATGACAGTGGCGTAGCTAGGATTTAATTTTAGGGGTGGGCGGTAGTTAGCACGCGAAGCTTGCGAATTACATATTTGAGCATGCAAAGCGCGTTCCCTAGGGAGGAGGGTGCAGGGAGGGGGCAGTTTTTGTGTACTTAATGAATGGGTAGTGGGAATGAATGACGCAGTAAAGGACCTTTGTGGATCCCTCGTCCAATGTGTGTTGTAAGATAACAGAATATTTGCGATTCACAATGCATGCGCCACCAACATCCGTGCCCCCGGGGGGGGGGGGGGGGGGGCACTCTATGTACAACACTGTAACCATGCACGTGCACAAAAACGCGGAATAAGGGGTGTTTTTTCAGGCAGAGCACGGATCCGCGCGGATCCGCGATAAGGGTATCAAAATCGCCGGTTTGAGAGAAAAAGGGGGTCTTTTCAGCGCTAAATCCACGCTAAGGGTCATTTTTTGCATAATCTGAAGTGAAATAAAAATGTACCTAATTCACAGTGATTTTCCCCCTTTCCATCAATTTCCCTACTTAGTTGGATGGCCACTTAACGGCACTTAACTGTGAATTAAAAAGTACTCGATGAATGTCAACGCTGTCTGTATTGTGTGTCATTTATATCACTGTGTTCATGACATTGATGCAGAGTTGCCACGTAGTACTGATTTTCAGTATTTCATCCTGAAATTTGTGAAGAATATTGTTCATAGTGGTAATTGAGAAGAATACAAAATACTCATTTTTAAATGTCCAGTTTCTCTGTTCTGTTGTTTTATCTATTTGAGAAACACGGATTTCCTTAACAAATGCTGATTGGAGTACTGAACTGTTCCAGTGAAATGTGGCAGCTCTATTGATGCAACCCGAGGAAATGGCATGATTTTAGAATTAGTTAATTTTTTATTTATTATGTTAAAACTACAATTATTGTTTACCACCCCCTTTTTGTCTCGCCTGCGTAGCGGAGCGAGACATAGGTATCACTATTTCCGGTGTCGGCGTCGGCGTCGTCGGCGTCGGCGTCGTCGGCGGCGTCGTCGTCAACAATTGTGTTGTACACCCAATAACTTTCTATAGCTTTAAGGTGGGATCACCAAATTCATACCAGAGGTCCATCTCTTGAAGGCGCAGGTCAAGTTCGAATATGAGTCGAATTTGAATAAGGTCAAAGGTCAAAGGTCAATGAACTTTCCATGACTGGCACTGTGCTATATTGTACACACAATAACTTTTTATACCTTCGAGGTAGGATTGCCAAATTCATACAAGAGGTCCATCTCTTGAAGGTTCAGGTCAAGTTCGAATGTGAGTTGAATTTGATGAAGGTCAAAGGTCAAAGGTCAATGAACTTTCCATGACTGGCACTGTGCTGTGTTGTACACACAATAACTTTCTATAGCTTCGAGGTGGGATCACCAAGTTTATACCAGAGGTACATCTCTTGAAGGCACAGGTCAAGTTTGAGTATGAGTTGAATTTGAATAAGGTCAGAGGTCAAAGGTCAATGAACTTTCCATGACTGGCACTGTGCTATGTTGTACACACAATAACTTTCTATACCTTCGAGGTAGGATTGCCAAATTCATATGAGAGGTCCATCTCTTGAAGGTGCAGGTCAAGTTTGAATGTGAGTTGAATTTGATTAAGGTCAAAGGTCAAAGGTCAATGAACTTTTCATAACTGGCACTGTGCTATGTTGTACACCTAATAACTTTCTATAGCTTTGACATGGAATCACCAAATTCATACCAGAGGTCCATCTCTTGAAGGCGCAGGTCAAGTTCGAATATGAGTCGAATTTGAATAAGGTCAAAGGTCAAAGGTCAATGAACTTTCCATGACTGGCACCGTGCTATATTGTACACACAATAACTTTTTATACCTTCGAGGTAGGATTGCCAAATTCATACAAGAGGTCCATCTCTTGAATGTGCAGGTCAAGTTCGAATGTGAGTTGAATTTGATTAAGGTCAAAGGTCAAATGTCAATGAACTTTCCATGACTGGCACTGTGCTGTGTTGTACACACAATAACTTTCTATAGCTTCGAGGTGGGATCACCAAATTTATACCAGAGGTACATCTCTTGAAGGCACAGGTCAAGTTTGAGTATGAGTTGAATTTGAATAAGGTCAGAGGTCAAAGGTCAATGAACTTTCCATGACTGGCACTGTGCTATGTTGTACACACAATAACTTTCTATACCTTTGAGGTAGGATTGCCAAATTCATATGAGAGGTCCATCTCTTGAAGGTGCAGGTCAAGTTCGAATGTGAGTTGAATTTGATGAAGGTCAAAGGTCAAAGGTCAATGAACCTTTCATAACTGGCACTGTGCTATGTTGTACACCTAATAACTTTCTATAGCTTTGACGTGGAATCACCAAATTCATACCATTTTTCAAACAATAAGTTTGCCATAACACCTTAATAATGTGATATGCGCTATACAAGAACTGTATATTATTATTAATAATTAATTTAATTTTACAATTTTACTCACATTATTATCAGTCACATTCTTTTTCACTAACATTCATTTCCTTACTTGCATGGAAATAATTATAGCTTCATAGTATTAACAGCATTCTTAGTGTTATCTGATTTCCTAGGGATAAAGTAGGCCTATCCCATTATTGCATATGTAAACTGTCAGAACCACAATTCACCCCCTAAACTGCTGACAGCCTCAGAAGTCATATAGCATAGTTTTGACATGCAGTCTCTTCATGACTGCAATATGCAGGCGAGACAACGCTTGGCGTTTGCCTTGTTTATTATCAAAATATGAACTTAGTCCCTGTTGCTTTTGAAAGAACTTTTAAATGATACATTCTTACTATTCCTACAGTCTTGCTGAAATGATAAGAGTTATATTTGACCTAGTCCTTGTTAAGGGTGCTTTTTAAGTCCAATGCTCTCAATCATTGTTAAAGGTGTACGGAGAGAGAAAAATCCTAGTTTAAGGGTATGCGTTGAGAGAAAAATCCTAGTTAAGGGTATGCAAGGAGAGAAAAATCCTAGTTAAGAGTATACGTGGAGAGAAAAAAATCCTAGTTAGGGGTATGCGTGGAGAGAAAAATCCTTGTTAAGGGTATGCGTGGAGAGAAAAATCCTAGTTAAGGGTATACGTGGAGAGAAAAATCCTTGTTAAGGGTATGCGTGGAGAGAAAAATCCTAGTTAAGGGTATACGTGGAGAGAAAAATCCTAGTTAAGGGTATGCTGGAGAGAAAAATCCTAGTTAAGGGTTTACGTGGAGAGAAAAATCCTAGTTAAGGGTGTGCTGGAGAGAAAGATCCTAGTTAAGGGTATGCTGGAGAGAAAAAATCCTAGTTAAGGGTAGCTTTTTTGAGCTCCGCGAATCCTAGTTAAGGGTTCTTTTTGAAAGGGTGTGCACGAGCATGGTTACAGTGTTGTACATAGAGTGGCCCCCCCGGGTCCGTGCCATGAGTGGCCTATTTTTCCACGCGCGGATCGACAACTATTTCCTAGATATCAGACGCCGCGAGTGAGATTTGACCAATTGAAGAAATATTTGACTGACCGAGGGATCCCAAGCACAGGGAAGAAGAAGGATGAGTTAGTAGAGCTAGCATTTAAAGGCCAGGGAAAATATGAAGTGTTATAAGTCTGTAATCACTTAGAATAGGAGCGGAAAAGGCGACCAGTGCAAGGTGTTGATAGTACTGTTGTCGACCCAGCTCCCAGAATTAATGCACTAGAGTGACTTGAACCGAATGAGGGTGCAAGGATTGCAAAATGTGCTAATTGTGAAGCACAGTATTCTTGAAACCCCAAGTCTACTACTGCTTATGTGAACAAGCTTTTATTGGTCTGAAATGAACTCTTTTCTCATCCACCATTTCTCATCCACCATTGGTGGACCACCAATACTGCACCATCTTAGGTCCAATTCTGGTTTCAATTCTTCCTACAGCATGGCAGGACTTAGCACTGCTTCAGCCACAACAACAGGCTCTACCACATCCGCCACAGCCGGTACATCCACCACCTCGTCATCTACCACATCCACCACAACATCCACAACGACCCCAGGAACAACGACCACCCCTGCTTCGGGAGCCCCTCCTAGTTTGAGCGGCCTACCGCCGGTGGGTGAGCCTCAGTTTAATCAGCTCATGACCCAGATGTTACAAGCTCTAGGGACCGGTGGACAAGCAGCTTCTACACAGGTATGACTTGGATGATCAAACTTTTGCTCTTGGGTTTATCTCCAATACAGTAACCTGCAAGGCTACAGTTAAAGTTGGGATTACTTTTAGGATTATAAGGATTAGGTATAGGATTAGGTTTAGGATTGGGGCAAGTGTCAAGGAGCCTCAGTTGAAAGGCAGATTATACAGATAGTAGTCCGTTTCCATGTGCAGTAGGTCATAATTTGGTGATACCAGACTTAGTGAAAAGCATTACTGGATATATGGCGATGGGTGGAAAATACATTTGGGGGTTTACCACACATGCCGATCCGCACAAAACAATACATACCAATTAGCCTAAGGCTTGCTTTGTTCAACACAAAAGAGATGCAAAATTGCTCATTTCCAGGCTTGATTTGATGTATGACAACACTGTGGAGATCCTGTACAGATTCATTTCATATGGTAACACTATTATTCTAATGTCTGTGGTAAAGCTCTCTCATGAGAAATACAGTGTGGCCCAGGGAAGTCCTTTTTTTTTTGCCTCATGAAGAGTTATTGTTTCATCACACAACTACTGGGCAAGTTTGAATGGTACAGGTTGAAACATGTGAAGGAGCATTATGAACATGTACAGCTTGCATCAGGTTGAGAGAAAGAGTGGTTTGTGCACCCGGTGTTCTGGGGCCCGTTGCATAAAACTTTTGCCGGAGTTTTTTATGGCAAAATTTGAGGAAACTACGGCAAAAAAGAATATTGCCATAGTTTTCCAGTACATAAAAATTTGCCAGACTTTTTTTTGCCAGAAAAAAAGTCTGGCAAAAGTTTTATGCAACAGGCCCCTGGTTAAGCATTTCAGACTGTATAGAAATAGCAATAGCCCCTTATTCATTCATCATTTCATGAAGCTTCAATTGTTCACTCCTACATTTTGTAACTTTACCTCACAATAATATACGAATACAAGAATACAATAATCATAACATTAACGTGGATGAGGTTAACGGTTCACCATGTGGTAAGCCCTGAAAAGGACTGTTAGAGGGAAAGTGGAGAAAGTTGAGAGGAAGAAGAAATGGAGAGGCAAGATAGAGAGTAAGAAATAGAGTGGAGATCATGTTTCATGAGAATGAGATCATCATAACATTATTTGTCCATTGATCTTCATAATGTTGTTATGCATTGTCTGTAAAGATGTCCATTATTTTCATGTGCAAATGTGCCTCTCCCTTTATTTTGGTGCAGCCCCCTGAGGTTCGGTTCCAGTCTCAGCTCCAGCAGCTTGCCTCCATGGGGTTCGTCGACCGCGAGGCCAACATCAGGGCGTTGACAGCCACAGGGGGCGACGTGAACGCAGCCATCGACAGACTTCTTGCAAGATGACAACCTTGACTTTTTGCCCCTACGCACTCTTGTTGAAATTGTGATAATTACAGCTAAAGTTTAAATGAACATAACTTGGAGGTATTGGTGAAGTGATTTCCAGGTTCATCCTAAACCTATAATTGGTGTGTCAAATTAATATCAATATCAAACACACAGAAAGAACTAATGAGAACTGAAAAAGACCCATCTTAGAGATATTGGTGTATTATAAATAGATTGTTGATAAATAAGATAAGTAAACTAATTAAAATGATGAGTCTTATACTGTTTGTGTTAATACTGTTCATACATGTATATCTCCAGATATCATGATAGCGATATACCTGGTAAATAGATGGTGATAAGTTGTATTAGACATGAAAGTGATTGATATTATCATAAGACATGTAAAATCTGTCTCTGTCTTTGATGAATCTTGTATTTGAAACCAATGCCTTAAAAACACGCTTTGCCATTTGCATTTCATTTGATAGTATTACGCTCTTTTCAGTCATTTATAATGGACATAGTTGCACCCCCACTTTCTTTCCCCCCATTCATTTTCCTTTTCTGTGAAGCAGCAGAAACTACTTCTTGCATGGATGGTATGAGTTGATCATAATGTGCAATTTAGTTGTCCGTTCTCATCTCATAATTCTCTCTCGTTACCTTAAGATAATTATACCAGCAACACTTTGATATCGTCCACCCCTTCGACACACATGATATTACCGTTATGTAAAATTGACAGATTTAAATGTTTTGAGGGGGATAGAAAGTCAGTTATTTTCATTGATTTATAGATTAATTGGATTTAAGCTGCTTTTTTTCTTTCTTCATTTCCGAAAGGACCCATAGTTTTGCAAATATAGTAAACACTATGGGCAGTGATAATTAGGAAGAAGCCGTCATAATCATTCTACCGAAACTTTCACCAGGACAAAAAAAAACCCTAAATATCCTGTAGCCAGACATTCATTTACACTCAACCCAGATGAAGTAAGGGTTTGTGGAAGTAGAATGTTATATAGATGCTTGAGCAAATCTCTAATATTGACTATTCTAGAACCGGGATTGGAATGAATATAACTGTATAATTGTTATCATTAGAATAGCTGTAGAAAATATCAACATGATGGACATTTATAGGTGTGGTTTGTACTTTAGTAGCGAAAACTCATTTGAACTGAAGATGCTAAACTTATGAACTTTTTATTTTCACCATTCCTTTTCATTCGTCTTTTTATCACGAAGAAATCGTAATAATGTACTTTACCCATGGAAGTGTATATTTTTCCTTTTTTCCAACTTGTATTTTGATTTTTATCCACTTTTATTTGTTATTGTCATTACTATTGTTATTTTTTGGATGAGAACATTTTCTATTGAATAGACACTTGCATGAAGGGTGCCGTGATCTAGTGAATGACTGCCACAGGTTATTCATATGATATATAGTTAATCAGAAATACACTCTTTGTTTATACCAGTTAAAATGAATGGATTAGTGAGCAGATTTTGTAGTCAAGATTATATGTAGACATCACACAGAGTTTCAGGAAAAGAATAAATGAGCTTATCACTGACAGTTGGTTTTCATGCTTTATCCTGTTGAGCTAGATTCTGGAAATTGGCACACGATATGATTCATCTTTGGATATGCTGGTGCTCGTAATGATTAGATTTGAAGTAGCATAATTTCTGACATTTTAGAATGTACAGTTATCTTCGAGACCTGTCTGTTAGTGGTGAAACTATTAACATTTTGAGAGGAAGTTAGCTCCGATTCTTTGTTATTTATTATTGTGTAGATGGGTTGTTCAAATGGCACACATGAAAATATTGAAAAATAAACAAAACATCACTCTCTGGAAATCACATACAACCTGTCTGGCTCACGTGCTTAATGTAGTGTCCTATTACCCAGCTATTTCAAATTTTGTAACCAAATTATCTAAATTAGTATAGTTTTGAATATTCTGTGTAATTTTCACTTAATTCTGTGCAATTTCTGTTTCTTGTCATCGTTAAAACTCAGATTTTTTTTTTTTTTTTAAATATTACAAAAACATTTACAGTGGTGTTTTTTTTTTAATGTATTTTTGAAAGTATAATGATTTTTTTTTCTTAATACTTGATGTTGCCAGTCTGAACATTTTCTCCACCTTATTTGCAGTTGTTGTTTTTTTCCTCTTTTTGTACAACTAATGAAGACAGCTTCACATTTTCATGAATTCCATATATTACTGTTGTGGGTTGTTGTTTAGATCTTCTTTTTACACATAACTCTTGAATTAACCTACCACACAATGTTTTGAAATGTGATAATATTTCATTGTAGTTTCAGTCATAGATTTTGGGGGTGATTAGGTATGTCTTAGTATATATAGGGGTATGTCATCCTAATTGGTTCTGAGTGATTTCGTTTTGGCCATGCACATTCTTTTTTCAAGCATCAACTTTCATTTCATGTATATTGTATCACCTTATGCTCTCATAATGTGTATCCTTTCAATGTATGTAGTATTTTTATTCACCTTATTGTTTATTCCTCCTTGGATTTCCCAATTTTTTATTTTGGTACCGAAGTGATAGGAACTACTGTTTTTTTGTACATTGGTATTTGTCTTAAAATTGTGTTGGTCGTAAACGTATTACTTTTTTTTTTCTGTGATCTGCATGTCTTGTACATTCTTTTGTTTTTTTGGAGGGGGAGGGGGTGAAGCATTTGGTCAAAGTACAGAAACTACAAGGTTAATAAGGATTGCATCAATCTGTTGTAGCTTGTGGGTGCTTCAAACACAATGTCACATTAAACATAATCCTGTGTACATTTGAGTAGAGTCAGTCAGTAATTTATCTTGGTTTTCTTCTCTGAAATCTCTATTTTTTTCAGTGGGGGGGGGGGTATTAATGGGGATACATGTGTAAGGCCTTTTATATTTACAAAACAATGACAAAAATGAGCTGTTTCTTCACCTCTTGTATTCTCAATTACTCATAAATAAATTCTGAATTTTATTAATTGGCTTTTTTTTTTTCAGCCTTGTCAGGCTTACAGACCAGAAGTATGATTTTAGACATTCAGGGTCAAAAAGTAGTAACTGGTAATACACATTTATTTGCTATCTGCTATTCAAACCTCATTTCTGCAAGTCGGAAAGCTTTGCAGTATATCCCTTCATATGGAAAATTCTTCATGTGCATTCTTGGACTGTTCTCATTATCAATACTTGTAAATATTGTGTGATGTACACTTTGGCATATGAATATGGACTTGTCTGTCCTGCAGTTGCAGCATATATAGATATCCTATTCTTTTTTTTTAATGCAATGAAGAGTGTAAAGAGAAAAATAACTATATGTAAGATACTACTAATATGAGAATGTGAATACATTGTACTAGGGAACCTGACATTGCAGTGATAAAGTGGTATGATGTAATCGTAAAACTACCTTTGCATTTTCTTCACGTAAAGGTAGTCCGTCCCTTTTGCGAAATCTACGAAAATCCATACAAGTTGGCATGAGTTTAAGATATGCCCTTCTGATACTGTTAATTACGGTCATACATTGCTTATTAATGAAAATCTGGCTACCGACCTTGAATAAGCAAGTTGGATCAGCCCACTGGCAGTAGCGCAGCCAGCTAGCTACCTAGCTCAGCGACGCGCGGCTTGTGGCCACCACACGTACCTTACATATATCAGCGCTGTAACATTCATGAATCCTTTCGTTGTGCGCTATCTCAAATCTTCAAATCTATTTTTCATGGTACATAAAAAAGAAAGCTCTGATAAATTATCGAAGATTATTTCCTTAAAACTGAATTTCACACTTTGTCAATTTCAAGGATAGGTTATACATGTATAGCCAATCTCTCTCAAAAGATGATAAGAGTCGGGGAACTTTAGGTCTGCAAAAGGGACAGGCTACCTTTAAACTGCACACTTTTGACATCAGCATCATTTGCAAATTGTGATGACTACAGTTTTGTAATATATACCTTCTGTATGCATTGTCCTTACTTATTCTTCATCTATATATTAAAGTACCATCTATAACAAACTACAAATGTGTACATTCGCTACATGTAGATCTTGCTTTAAAGACATTGGTTAACATTGTTATGATTTTAAAAAAATCTTGTTTTGTTACTTGAAAATGGGATAAACATAAGGGTTATAGTGTAAAAATACCCGTCTGAACGTTTCGAAGTATAATATCCACAGGAAGTATTTTTAAATATCAAAAATGTGAACCAATGTTTGAAAAATATACAAGGGTCCGTTGCAAAGAATAGAAAATAAGGAGTGCGCATGCGCGTATGACTCGCCTTACCGTATTCTGTGTTCAGGCGTATCACGCGGCGGGAGGTACATAACGGCATTTTCAAATTCAAAGAAAGTGGTCCTCTTAGTGATTGTTTCGTGAGGCGAAGTATAATAAAATCGCCGTTTGCGTCTAACTTACACTTTTTCATTCCAAATTATGGTTGGTTTCAGGGGTTTTTTTAGTACAAATACAAGTACTCATACACATGTTTCATCTTAGTTGGAGAATTTTTAATATCAGCTACTCACAAAGTTAGCCAATGCCTTTAAGTTAAAATGCAATGATTTTGATAATTGCATCCGTTTTCCTGCTAGCCTGCCCTGTTGATCACTTGTAATTTTCAGTCTCCCTTTAGATCATTACATGTATGTTGTGTCATTCTAACATCACATCAAAGCAGAAAAATAAATGGATTCAGAATTATCATATGTATTTTAATGACTACCATTCTTTCCTTCTGTGTTGTGCATTGCTTAGCACAAAATCAACAATATATATATATATATATATATATACTCCATTTTGACTATTCTTTAGGTAGCATCTTTTATTTCTCTTTAGCACATTTAGAACAATGAAATATACTACATGTATCTAAAGATATTTGAGTATGTTGTAGTTATAATCTATATGTTGATATTTCAGCAGGAGTAATCTTACACATTATGCAATTTGACAGCACTTGATCCCCTTGGGAAAAAAAGTAACATCAAAAGGGAAATCATTAACGTTTAAAGCTGTCCTTTCGGGACTCAAAGTCAAATGAAACTGAATCAAAACTGTGGTATACAGGGTTCACTTGCAGAAATTTGAGAATCAATTTCCATGACTTTCCATGGTTTCTCAAGACCATTTTGATATGGGTTGCGGCATCAGAGTGGCGTACAAATAACTTGCAGTGATTATGTTAAATCATGGCCTCCACCTCCCTTCAACAGCCAATAGTGCACACAGCCCAAACCCATGGCATGATCATTTTCTACGACTTTCCAGGCTTTTCCATTGCTGTGGGAATTCCAGGTGTTGTGGGATTTGTCACAGAAGGGGGTACACTAGGCTGCAAATTGCAGTGAATTTACACAAATCACAAAACTTTCAGATCTGAGGCATATTTGGCTGCCTCCTGAACTGCCCAACATAAAATACTCTGCAGTCAAATGACCAGTGGGATTTGGGAACCACCATCACAAAGATCATATTTTATTTTCTTCACATAGTTGATTGCAGTTATCTGGAACATCAAACTATGTTCAGTGGCCTAACACTGATTTGTCAAATTTGAAGAAAAAAAAAAGGAAGCTAAAGAACATTTATCTTTGTAACCAAGATATCAAGCTATTTCAATGCCTACTTTGCATCAAGTTTTAAGAAAAACTTCAAATGATAAAATTCTAGTTTTATGAATATGGAAAATTGAGCATGTAATTCTGATGATTAAAACTACAATAGTGCATCAACATGTACATGTTTGCATTTAGGAAGAAATATGTATCTTGTCGGCTTCCCAGAAAAAGGGCGTTATCAACCTTTTTTCAATTATCCCGCCATTTTTTTTCATTGCAGAAATGGAAAAAGCATGTTATAAGCTTTCTTCTCGTATCATTCTCGAACCTCAATTTGACGTCGTTATGACGTAATAAGCCAAAAAAAAAATTATGCGAGCACGTGAATTCCTCCTCACTCAACGTGCTTACGCGCATAGACCGGAAAAAACGTACATTTCGCGCACGTGCGCGTTAGTGGCCTTTTTCCTGGAAGGCGACGATCTATTTTCAGTCCAATACTGGGTTCACCACTTCACCATTGATATTTCAGGTAAGATATTGCTGTCTACCTCTTGGAAAGGGTTGCCATATAAGACTACTTTTACCATGAAAAAATGTGACCAGGCACCACAAAACCACCAAAAAGTAGCACTGTGTGATTTTCAGTTGAAGCTCAATAAAGGTGGTTTTGGTTTGCATGGTCAAATTTTAGTTTTGGGTATTTCCTGTAAGGGCATCAAGTGATTTAAAAATTTGGAGGCCAAACACTCCAACCCCAAGCACCTCTTAAGTGGGAGATTTTCCTGCCGAGACCCCCTAGCAAACGGGAGACTCTGATTCAATGTGCGCGTAGCCCACATCACCAGCGCAAGGCATGAAATTCCTTGCAGCCGGAGGCCACTTTTAGGGTTACAGAAGCTCTCTTTTTTAAGATATGACAACTCTAAGTAAGGTAAAATCCAAAGATTCAGATTCATTTTTTTCCAAAAAGGTGGTTGGGCGGGAGAAAAAAGGAGAAACACAGCTAGGGCAGGAGAAATTCAAACTCGAGCGGGAGTTTTTGTGAAAAATGTACTCAAAGTGGGAGATCTCCCGCTGAAAACAGGAGAGCTGGAGTCTCTGGGAGGCACCAAACAATCTAAAAGTGGTATTTCTGACAGTTTTTAGTAGACCTATGTTTGGATGTTGTTCCATTGGTTTTCTTTTTTCACGACCCTGAATACTTGCCTCATTTTGATCTCCCATAACTTTAAAACAGACTATTTTCTTGTACTGATACTTGTCCACTATGATAAACAGGATGTGCTAAACTACATAGAACTAGTACAGTGTATGTCCAGTTTTAGGACAATTTGATAATCCCTCCATACAAATTTCAATTGAGTTCCAATCCTCCTTTTGTCACATTTGCATAATACTCGCAAGTCAGAGCGCTTCAATAGCCTGCAAACTTTAAACCCTTCTTTCCCCAAAGTAACATTCTGTGGTACTGGGCATGCATACAGTGGGTTAGGAACATCCAATGCTAATGTATGATATATCATTTTAAAGCTGAGAATGAACTCTTTCAGTATAAGACTTTAACTATAAATTCATATCTGGCAACTTTTTGGTGTTTTTGTGATGCCTGGTCACAAATAAACTTTTTTTTCATAATTTGCACAGTCCTATCATTGTTTCAAAGGAATATCCAATTCAGTTCATGACATTATAGTTAGGGTTCTTGCCTGTACATAACATATATAGTGCTCAAAGTGTCAATGCATACATGTACATTTAGCCAGCAAAGTTGCTTCAGTTTTTCCAAACCACCCCGAGTTACTGCAAAGGCCATAGTTCACTCACTATGGACCGAGGGCACCCAAATTAATCCTGTTGACAAACGTGGGTTATAGTCATGCAATTACATGTTAAAGAACCAATTTCAAAGTAATCAGAAAAGTTGATTAAAGGCATTGGCTGACTTTGTGAGCAGCCGATTTAAATAATTCTCAAACTAAGATGAATCATGTGTATTAATACTTGTGATTCAAAACCCTGAAACCAACCATAATTTGGAATGAAAACCTGTAAGTTAGACGCAAACGACGATTTTATTTTTTTTTTTGTCTCAGAGGCAATAAATAAGAGGACCGTTTTGCTTGAAATAAAAAAAATACCGTTATCTGCCTCCCTCCGTGTGATACGCCAATACACACAGTACCGTCCAGTGAGGCATGTGCACATGTGCACTCCTTACGTCTAGTCTGTGCAACCGACACTTGCATGTTTTTCAAACACTGGTTGACATTTCTAATAGTTAAAAATGCTTCCTGTGGATATTACACTTTGAAACTTTCAGACTGGTATTTTTACACTATAACCCTTATGTTTATACCATTTTCAAGTAACAAAATGAGATTTAAAAAAAAATTATAACAATGTTGACCAATGCCTTTAATAAGAAGTATGTAAAATTGGCACATATACCTTTAGGATTTGAGATCATTCATATGATAGAGCAATTCAATCCTGCTGACAAGTACATGCACTGCACACAGAAATGGGTAAATAGGACCACATACAAAAGTTCAGGCCATACACTAGGACCGTTTCTTGTCATATTTCCAATATGATGGCATTTGAAAAACAATCCTCGAGGGAAATTTCTATGGTATTATCATATACTTCTCAATTAACATAAAAGGAATTTGTAAGCTCTTGAATTTTTATGACTCTTCCCAAAATCAAGCTTCTCTTTAAAGTCTACAACCTTTTTTCAAATGAAAACAGAAAAAAAAAAATGAACAGGAATCGACATAATCTTTATAAGAGTAAGCCGTTTACACAACCAACTGGCAGAACCATCATTTCCTTCCGCTAAAATGCTGACACAATACATTTTTAGGAAGCCAACACAAAGAGGCATGTAAAACCATGATTTTCAACCAGTAATGTCTTCATCAGGCCAACCATCCTTCGATCCTGACCATAAGAAAAGGCATGGGCCAGAAGACTACTTCAGACACTGGTACATGCCTACCAACTTGGACAGACCTCAGATACCATATGAGGATTGTTGACTGGCTCTATGTGTTCTCTTACAGATCTTTTTTTTAATTCTGTGATACATGACACTATTGCTATTGGTATCTCAGAACTATTCACAGAATGAGAGCATATTTCTTGGTACTGATTTTTATTGCATGTTGATACTCTGTCTATGCTGTGATTGCTTCAAGTTGAGAGAATTGTTCTAATGTCGGTACTGTCTTAGATGATCCATCTTTGATTTGCATATTGGTGAATTTTATCTTCCAGTTGTTGTCTGTCGTGGGATCTCTGACAAGTCCAAAGTTTTGCTCAAAGAGTCCTATACAAGTCCCTGCCTTGTGAATGGTGCCACACACGACAATCATAACCAGGCCATGCGGCTCACTGCATCCTCGAGTGCCCTCCTTCGACAAGTTGGGATTAAACAACAGTTCTTCCTCCATCACCAAGCAGGCAAGTCTCTTCGAGACCAATTCTGAGCCATCGTACGCATCAAGGCGGTGGTCGCTTCCACGAAGGATGCAGAGTTTAAGGTTGGCATCACCCAAGAAATGCTGAGGTCCCCAGTCTCTTGTAGATCCTGCAGGCTGCTGAGGGTGGAGTTGGTTGAGTTGTGTAAAGAACCAAGATGAAAATTGTACTGCTAGATCTTGACACCATGAAGAATTATCTACATCACCCGTAGATGTCGTTTTGGAGGAGGGCTTTTGAGGCGAGCTTTCTTGAGATAGACGGAAGACATCTTGCGATGAGTCTGAGAACTCTTGAGATGAACTTGGACTGTTGTCTGTTTCATTGTCATCTTCTACTCCACTCTATGGAATCAAGTAAATGAAGTATAAGGAGCAGACTTTACATGTATATATCTTGAAAATAACACTATTTGATGACGGTGAATTTAGGAAATATTCAATACTGAAAACACCTTTAGATGGAACCAATATTAACTATTTGAAGTATAGAGAAAAATCCTGTTTTGTTTTGTAAAACCACCAACATATCATAATCTTATACCAATATGAGAGTGATTAATATAATCATTTGCAAATTTTCAATGTTGTGATAATGGTTACTGACTTCATAGCTGTTCAGTGTCAGCTACACACATTTTTTTTTTTTTCAAATTGTCTCTTCATAAAATACTTCCATATTTCTCAAACCAACCTGCAATGAAGCCTCTCAAAACTATTTAGAAGAGTACAAAAACTACATGTTTAACCCATTTGTGACAGGAATTATTTAAAGCCTAATTTGATCAGCTTTTATTCTGTAAATTGGCAACACCAACATTTTTATTTTATTGCTACATTTTTCTTATACAGCGTCATGTATCTGAAATGAATATAAATTGACAGAAATCATGATGAGAAGTCAAAAAGTTGCCAATTTGCAGGGGGAAACGGTGATTTTAAACCTTCTATCACGTTGCCAATTTAAGGATTTTAATGCTTATTTTCCTTAAAAAAAATTTCAGCATCAAACAACGAATATTGACGCAACCAAAATGGGCACAGTTTGTGTAGAATTTTTTGCTCTTTCTGCTCATGTATTTGGTATGATTTTTAGGGCTCTGCATCAAAAATTATTAGGTCAAACCACAAAATGTGGACCTCTGTCACGAATGGGTTAAACACAGCTAACTAAGTACGACAGATGCCATAAGATCTTACCCAAGTTTCCGGAGACTGCCAAACCTCCAGCACTTTGTGAATGAGCCTACTCTTGTCTGCATTTGGCGACATTGGCACATCATGATCGGCTAGGTAGCTAAATATTAGATCACGCTTTACCAGCTTGCGTCGTAGAAACTGCTCTGCACTGTCAGAGTACATGATGATTGCTTTTGTGGCTTCTGACATGGAGAAAATAATTGGAATAGGTAAAGTAAAGAAGTAACAAGCTCAGCCACAGCTCAACACAACAATAAATACAAACGTCACAGCAGCCAGGTCCAGTGTGACACCTGGGTTTCAATTAGTTTCCAGTGGACCAATCGACCCATTGAATACCAACTGAAATACAAATTGACCCATTGAAACTACAAAGTGTTGCGATTGATTCAAATCGATCGCAACTTTGAGATTGATCTCAACTTAAGAGATGGGAGCTGACATCAATCTCAAAGCTGCTATCGATTTGTGTCAATCGCAACTCTTTGTAAGACAGGGCCAAGGTCATAGTATAAAATGGTCAAGATAATATACTGCAATCTACTTTACCATTAATTAGAATTACCCTCTTATGCCCATTTTCTCAACTTCTGTATTTTCTTCTTCACTCTAAATACTTTAAAGAAAATATGTAATGATAATATTCTTACACTCAAATATTCATTTTTTTCTCCTTACAGGTACATTTTAGTGCTGTAACATCACGGTTATTTTCAATTCCGTTTAACGGGGAGTCAAAACCGAACGGTTTTCGGATAAACGAAAACATCACACCTTTGCCAAAGTTGCCGCCTATTGAAAGTAGTGCTATCAGCCAGTCTGGGATCGGGATTAAATCCCGGCGGCCTCAGGCCCCGAGACGGTTCCAGTATCAATCGATTGAGACCGTATCCCGGCAGAAAAATAAATAAACAACTTATTTATTTTGGTTGTAAACTTTAGTAATTGTACTTACAAAATACCGTGCGAGAGAGCTTATGTATAGATCTATTTGGCTTTCACTGCGATTGTATTGCGCAATAATTCGCTGCGCCGTATTCGTGTTCGTTTTCTACATATAGCTGAAGACACCAGCGAACGTACATGGTGTAACGGTCAACGAACGTTTTTCTAGTGCTGTGGTAACGAAACTACGAAATTGTTGCTTATTTCAGTTGTCAGTGAAAAGTTGCAAAGATGAAATCCCATAGACTAGTACAGCATTTTCTCTCGCGGAACTATTCTTTTATACATGCTGAAGGCATCGATCATTTTTAATCCTCAATTTAAAGAGTATGTACTTTTGCTGCACATCGAAAGTACAAGTACCGATAGGACATATCAATGATTAATGAGGCGATCTCTATGGGCGATTCCCGATCTTCAAATTGGCTTCGAAAGCTCTGCTCATGGTACTTTTTGCGGAATGCACATAATTATTTTCATGTTGGAGGGCGATCGCGAGCCAGTAAACAAGTGCGCGTTACGTTACTTACATCCGAGTGTATCGATTGTGCAGGGGCAATGAGAGGCGCGCATACGTGTTTGAAATACAGTACGGAGGTGCTGCATCACCCCCGTGCGCGCCACGGCGTACGAGTGACGTGCGTGAGGGATCAATCTTTCGGTGAGCTTATCAATGGTTAGCTGACGTAGTTTAAGAACTTTACGTTAAGAAAGATCACTAGTAAAGACACAGCATCGTAAGTCTTGGAGTTGATTTATGATGACAATTAAGGCAGAAAAACTTGAAATATTACAAGTAGCTACACAAACAATGTGTAATCCCTCGCTGACAGTAAATCTCCGTTTATCCGAAACCGTCGAATTGAAAACGGTTAGTGGCATGGGCGGTCGTTTACCGGACGGATAAACGTTTGACTACAGCACTAGTACATTTGCCTCCTTCAGGGTTAGGATGCTTGTAGAGTGTACTTGTTCTGGGCATTCCTAACACAAGCTTTGCTTTCCAGGTTTTTTCCTTCCTTCTAAATTCTGTATTATTTGCCGTACATACTCATTCATACCTACCATTTCATACTAACCAGTAATGAGAAAGCAATGTATGGGAATTTGGGGAATTTCATTTCAAAAAGTTTCAAATCTGTTTGCAATAGGAGTACTGACCATTGAGGATGAGCAAGAAAAAAATGATGTCTGTAATGCAAAGTAAAATAGGAAGCATCTAAATACAACTACTACCTTTGGGCCACAATTCCTTAAAAGATGGTTCATGTTTTGGGAAAATATCTTTTTTTTTAGGGGGGGGGGGGGGGGTTGCACTGTAGGATGATAACATATCTTATTTCCATACAACTCCTTTCACTGTATCTTCATCACTTTGATCAAGTGAAAATTTCAGGCCATTTCTAACCGGCTTATTATCTTGCTCCAACCTAAGAGTTACAGCTAAAAAAGTTACGAAATCTTCTTCTTGGTAGTACTCTGCTTCCGTCAATCCTGAAGATTCTTGCAGAACTTAGGCAATGTGCATCACAGAAGTAGGTAGCCAGACCATGGCGAACCCGTTCAGTATCCCGGAAGGTAAATGCGCTTTGCATACATAGACTTTGTGTACAAGAGGTCAATTTTCCGGTTGACCCTCGGTTGAGAGAACAGAATTTCCAAGTGCACATGAAGCAATAAATCATCGTTTTTTGGTAAGATGTAAGTTGTCAAAATAAATATAAGAAGTAAAAATTCATCGTCATTTTTGTAGCTGATAGTATACAAATATTGACTGCTTTGAGGGGCATGGTTGGAACTATAGCCCAAGGTGATCTCAAAACTGTACTATGTCCTGAGACAAAGTCGAGGGGCATAGTACAGTCTCGAGATCACCGAGGAGTCATAGTTTTAACCGTGAACCGAAAAATAAGCAGTCAATATTTGTTTTCTATAGCGAATCTCACTTAATTTATGCTAAATCAAGGCATTAAAATGAAGTTGTCATGCTACTGGTTAGAGAAATTAAAGTAATTAAATTTTCACAATGCGCAAATATAGATACGCAGACAAGATACTTATGCGCATCTTACCCGGCCTACTTCTCTAGAACTAGCACGTAACAAACCATGATGTACTTTTGTATTGTACACGGAGGTTGAACTATCATGCCCATTCAATAGTTTTTTTCGCTATATGCCCGGGCAGTCAGCTAGCAGTTTCTATGACTGCCTCTTTGACCAATCAGAGGCCTAGAATCTTAAGATAAGATATATAAAATTCAGCTTCATCACATACGTGATGTAGTCACGCTTTTTGTCGTGAATTTGCAAGATTTGCCTATGCATGTACGTGTACAGGCCGCACATCTTCTACGTGCGAGAGTGCAACGCCGCATGCACACCGTTCTTTCGCCTGCGCCTGTGGCCTAGGCTAATGGACGTAAATAAACTGACGATGTCAGAGGTCGCGCTATTGAAATGAAAATTAGTCACAAGACGGAATTGACAGGAAGGTAGGGTCTCACAGCAATTAAAAGTCTGTTTCTTTATTTCTAGACTAAAAATTTAGAATCTAAGTTTGCAGTTAGATCTATCGGCCCGATGGCGAACTTGGAAGGTAGTTTTCATGGCTAACCGGGCAGGAGAAAGTGTGATTTGGGAACATATTTCTTTTGTTGACAAGCCGGTCTATACAGGGGCAAATGCACTCGGGTCAGGGCGTTCAGTGAAATAACAGAATAACACCACTGAACGCCCCTCAGGGCTAGTCACGAGCTACTAAGTACTATTAGGTAAGGAGTAACAGTTAGAATGCAAGTGCCAATTATTTACAAGGTGCAAGTAAAAACCAACTTGGATCAAGTCGAAACTTCGCGCATCCTTCAAAGGTAAGATAATTGTATCTCTAGCAAGACAAAATACCTCAAAGTAATTTTTTAGTCTAGTTTTGACTTACATTACCATGATTACGAGTTTGATCCTCCTCTCACAAAAAGGCCTTGATCTTGTTCGCAACTTCATATTTTTTCAGATCTAATGATCTTTATAGTTTTATTTTCACAATTTTTTCCCCACTTAAACAAAAAAAAAAATCGTCCTGAGGTCATTTTAGGTTCCTATTTCCAATGGTGCCATTTAATTCAAGACTTTTTTTTTCTAGTTTTTGAGATGCCCTGTCATGCCTGTGCATACAGCTTTCACAAATTTATGCACGTGGGACCGAAGAAATTGACTATCAGAGTCACAGCCTAAAAAACAAACGTACCTTTTCTGTTTTGAACAACAACAAGCCTGTTCGTTACTGTACTTGCAAGTTGAACCAGATCCTCTTCGGAAACTTTTTCTAAGAGTTTCCGTACACCGTTCTTTTCTCGTTCAGACAACATCTTTCTGTCTAACACAAAACCAGACTGAGAATTGTTCCCGCTAATGTGCGCATGCGTAAGAGTACGCATACCTACGGCCGGGAATTCCCGAATCATTACATCATCATCATCATCATCATCATCATCATCATCATCATCATCATCACCACCACCACCACCACCACTACCACTACCACTACCAGTCCACCACCACCACCACCACCATCATCATCATCATCATCATCATCATCATCATCATCATCATCATCATCACGGCCACCACCACCACTACCACCACCACCACCACTACCACCACCACCACCACCACCATCATCAACGTTCATCAGATCGATGGTGATCAAGAACATCAACATCAACTTTGATCCCGGGCTTTGATCATCATCAGCATAGGCCTTTTTCACTATAATCATCATCATATCATTATCATGATAACAATCATCATCGTCGTCATCATCATCATCATTATCATCATCATCATCATCATCATCATCATCATCATCATCATCATCATCATCATCATCATAATCTCTACATCATCATCAATCATCATCATGGGTGTCGATCCGGGGGGAGGGAGGGATGGGGGATATATCCCCCCCCCCCCCCCCGATATTTTGGGTAGGGGGACGGCCTGTACAATCATCCCCCAATAATTCACCATAAAAACATGAATAAAGTCATAGCCTCTTGTAATCCCCTAAAAACAAAGAAAAGGAAAGACAAAGACAAAGGGAAGAAAGAGTAAGAAACAATTTCTAAAAAATATGTTTATTTTATGTATCCCAACCAATAATGATGGTTACAATAATATCTTTATGAAAGTAAATCGGTTTGCTCTTGTCTTTCTATCTTTCTACTCACATTTAATATCTTTTGTTATCATAACCATTGAATATTTTTATGAAATGAAACTGGTTTGCAACTTGTTTTTCCATCCAATGTTATACCATTAGTAATATAACTGCAAGGACTCGAAGGAGAAGAAAACCCATAACATTAGAATTTTCATTAACAAACTGGGTTTGTTATTACAAAGTATCTATCATTATGCATTGTATAGTTGCTAAATCGTACGAAATAATACTGTGAAGATGTTCAGCCGATTCATGAATGAGAAATCCATATCAAGAACAAGAACATGATGAACAACAAGGCAGTATGATGGAATTTCACATTAATAATTTATTCTTTTGTCTTTTCTTTATCTTCTCCTTCCTCTAACTGCATGCATTTCTTCATGATTTTGCCCTTCCTTCTACTTGTTTTTGTTTTCGTTTTTGTTCTTGTTCAATATCAAGTCAATTTATATCATGCACAATGAAAAGACAGATCAAGCATGATAACAATATACAATGAATGATATGAGAGAATATAACAAAACAGAATACACTATGCACAATAATAAATATGCAATGAAACAGTCTCCGTTTTTTCTTCTAGTTCTTCCTCTTCTTCACCTTATTTCTAAATAATATTTTATGACCGACGATATAGAATTCTATTTTATTTACAGTTATAAATTGAAGAACAAAATACAGAAGAGGCTTTTGTTTCAGAAATATGGTAGCAGAAAATACGTCATTTGCTCGGCTACAGCAACACACTACGGCATAAAAGGGCATTTAACGCAATATTGACGCGTTCTAACAGCATAATTTTTATGAGTTCAACATTATAAATCAAAAGTGCAACAAAATAACGCTATTATATAGAATGCAATTCACTGGCGTAGCTAAGGGGGGCACAAGGGGGCCATGTCCCCCTGTTGATCGGCGAGCAAAAAAAAAAAAAAAAAAAAAAAAAATCATCTAGTCCCTACTCCCACGCTGCTAAATGAAAGTAAAACGTAAATATACCACTTCTCATGTAAGTAACCCCTAATACTGAATTTTAGTGTGCAGAACATTTTCATTCACGATTTTTCAAAAATCTCCCTACCGCCGGATGGGGATACCCCCGCATCCTCCCCCGCTCGGTCTCTATACTTCCTTGCCTTGCCCCCCCCCCCCCCTATATACCACTTCTCATATAAGTACCCCTAATGGTGAATTTTAGTGTGCAGAAAATGCCATTTTCATGCACGAATTTTCAAAAAATCTCCCTACCGTGGGAGGGAGATATCGCCTCCATCATCCTCCCCACACTCGGTCGCTTCGCTCCCTCGCCTTGTCCCCCATGTTGAAAATTCCTGGCTACGCCAGTGATAAAATTTTAATACGCCGTTGTAATAACTAAGCAAATATCCATACCAATTACTTTCTCCATTGAATTTCATCAAATAGACGATTTGAAGATCAGTGTACAGTCACTTAGGCTACATCATTCTACTGGATGCTTAAAAAAAAACTTTCAATATGAACTCGAGATAAAATAAAAATAGATTTGTTGTAATCAAATCAAATCAAACAGAGGAGACACAATATAAAACTGAAATGCTGACCAACATTTTGAATTATAATTTTGAGCAATATAAGTCAGATTCCTCCCGGGTATACCTGTGCATTTTCTTTCTATCCTTTTCTTCTCTCCCCCCCCCCACCCCCCCCACCCCCCCCCCCCCATCTCTTGGTTAGCGAAAAGTACCTGGAGAACGTACTGTGCACCTGCAGTATGGTTTATCTGCGCATGCACGTCAAAGCCATTGCAATTTTAACTTTTTACCAATCGCAAGAACAATTTTTGGAGCCTTCGTGTAACAGGGATACTTTCAATGCACGGAATTATTAGCTGTCTGGATGGTCTAGTTTATCAGATTTTGCGTGAGTACTGTTTTTTGGTTTTTTTTTTTCGTTTTTGTTTTAAACTAGTGGACATTGATTTTGAAAAACTAGGTTAACTTTTAACCAAATTACCATCAAATAGAGCAAATTACCTTCAAAAACTATTTACCATGATTTGATGTTAATTTGGTAAAATTGCCATCAAATTACCATCTGACCATGGTACTACTGTACTTTTCTTTCTTTCTTTCCTCTTTAAAACAAGGGTTACTAGTTTTGTCCTAATAAGAGAGGGCTGGTGTGTTCTGGAACGAACCAATCCTAGTTTTCATCTTTATGAATTGAATCTTCCAGCTGTCGTTTGCCAGAGGATCTCTCATGAGTCCACTTTGTTGTTCAAAGACTCCAAAAAATCTGTGCCCTTCGTGAATGGTTCCACACACCTCTATTACGACCAGACCGTGTGAGTCAAGGCGTCCTCGAGTACCTTCCGTCGATAAGTTGGGAGTAAAAAGGAGCCCTTGGTTTCTCACTAGGTTTCCCAAGTTCGAAGCGATGTCTTCGGAGCCATTGAAGGAGTACCTGTGGGTTGTAGATCCTTCTGTCTCATGGATGTCTAAGGTAGCGTGAAGCATGAAATGCTTAGGCCCCCATCCGCTGGTAGATGCTCGCTTGTTCGGGTGTAGTTGGTTGAGTTCATTGAAAAACATTCTTGTGAATCCTTCTGCATCCCTCTGGCACTCGTCAGCTGGTGAAGTGGATTGTGAAGTCAACTGTATAAATAACAATTGCAGGAGATGAAAACAAAACAGTAATCCAGGGGCGTCGCTAGAGGGGGGGGGGGTGTGGGGGTGTGACACCCCCCCCCCCCCCCCCATTAAAAATTCTTGTCGGCAAATTCGCAATCGCTGTCGGCAGAAAAAAAAAAAAAAAGGAAAAGAGAGAGAGAGAGAGAAAGGAGAGGGAAGAGGAAGGAGGAAAAAAAAAAGAGAGAGGAAAAAAAGAGGAGTAAGGTGCCCAAATAGAGTCATATTCGGCTTATTTGCTTGTGCAGTTATACGACGAAATAATACTGGTACTAGGAAAGAGAGTGTATATTTTTCCTAGCTCGCTGCGCTCGCTCGTGTAATATTTAGATACAGGATGTTTTCGGAAATCAAACACATTCGGCTAGTGAGATGAACACTATATAATCTTGATATCTTTAGGCCCATCATGTATTTTGATGAAGAAGTATTAATTCTACCATAAAAAGAGTATTTATATTTTTCCGAGCTCGCTGCGCTCGCTGGTATTATATTCAGATACAGGATGTTTTCGGAAAGCAAACACATTCGGCTAGTGAGATGAACACTATACAATCTAGATATCTTTAGGCCCATCATGTATTTTGATGAAGAAGTATTACTTCTACCATAAAAAGAGTATGTATATTTTTCCTGAAAATCGATGAAATCGATGGCGAGTGTATTTCATTTGAAAAAAAAAAATAATGCTCCATTAACTAATCAAACGACGAGAGCCTCTTCATCCGTTTTAAGAGATCTAGGAATAAAAATTGATGGGGGGGGGAGCGACTTACACCCCTTCCCATTATGAACACACTAAGAAATTAGAGTGCAACTCTGCACCCTTAGGGGTGCAGACCGCTGGTACAATAGCAGCACCCTATATGGTGCAGATCTGCACCCTGAACTCGATCCTGCACCCTATAGACCAATTTTACAACGCAAGAGGGCAGCAGACTGTTCGACACAGTTCGATATACTGCGGTGGGCGCTCCAACTTTTATAGTACACAAGTCAATAGCGCGTTATGTACATTCGTTCGATTTTTTGTCTATTTTGACCAGTATATGCAGATTCATTTTAATATTTGCAATGAGAAATTATCAGGGAAGTTCAGGTCGCAGCTGTGCGGTTCTCAAATGCCTCAAGAACTAGAGAAAGTTTAAAAATTGGAAGCAACTGAGTGCGAAATTCACTCGCTTTTGACTCATGATGCCTGTTTGTGTGAGAAGCCGTACTCCCTACACAGGTTTCCGTAAGCAATGTGAAGGAATTCGTCGCCAGTGGGTAAAAACATCAACAGAAAGGACTTTGAAGTCAAGAAAAATTATCATTATGTACTTTGGCGTAAAATTTAATGAGTGAAAACATGACCTTGTAAACAGGGTAAGATTTAGGGCTCCCGTTTACTACGGCTTCTATGCTGCAATCGAACTTTTACTGACAAAACTAAGTTGAAAAACCATCGAAAGTACAAAAATACATCATACCTTCATCCGTCAGATATGGCCATTGTCTTACCTCATCTACCCATGTATCCATGCCTTATTTTATTGATCTAGAATAAAGTAAATGGAACAATATCGGGGCATATCTCATATCTCACATTTATTTTGTACACAGAGCCAATCGCGGTCAGTGCGCTTGCCCACCGCAGCAATGGCGTCGCCGATAGAGGGCCAAGTACATAAACCGGAGGTGAAATTGGTCTATAGGGTGCTGCTATTGTACCGGTGGTCTGCACCCCTAAGGATGCGGAATTGCACCCTAATTTCTTGGTGTGAAGGGAATTCCGATTTTGAGTAGTCAACTTTTGAGACGTCAACAACTGACTATGTATTATGCAGCATTTTTCAAAATGATTTTGCTCGCTAGCTGCACTTGCTAGCGGGTTTGCCCTGCCCTGCTCTGCCCTGCCCCCTGCCATCAATTACATGACTTGTATACCCCAAAAGGCCCGTCAGAATTCAAAATCGGGTCACCCTGGCCTTTTACTCTCACTTGATGCTTCCGTCGGCCCAAACCTGGTACAAGAGTAATTAATTTTTACAAAAACTTTAGAAAAGCGTGGTGCCGAGTCATCCGTGGCTAAGGTATCAGTAGCCAGAATCCGGGCCAGAATAATAATAATAATAATAATAATAATAATAATAATAATAATAATAATAATTAATAATAATAATAATAATAATAATAATAATAATAATAATAATAATAATAATAATAATAATAATAATAATAATAATAATAATAACATGTCTTGTTTACCCAGGGTATTCTCTTCAGTACTAAGTACTGTTCTCCCAGAGGGCAATGCAAGAATATTATTACCCTGGCTTTAGCTCGAGCAACCGTATAGCTTTGTGCATGCAAGGAATAAATCTTTTGCAGATATTTATAGTTATGAAATGAATTTCAGGGTCATACGCATTTTGCTGTCTGTTTTTATCAGAATCTGTCAAAGGTGGGTATAATTTTCACCGGATTCACAGATTTACTCAGTATAATACTGAGAGAAATTATGCTTTTTGTCTCAGTAAAAAACTGAGAAATTATATAATTCTTAATTTAAATTACACGATCGCCTCAGTAATATACTGAGAAATTTTATAATCTGCACCTTCTGTTTATCACCCAAAGACAGGAATGGGCAAGCTATTCCCAGACTTGGGAATGCATCAAAACTCCAATACATTATGGGAGGATGCTTGGCCTGGCCACGCTTTTCGCCGAGATGCACGATATTCCTGTTGAGCAAACTGCTATGACTCTCTAAGACATTGGGTGATAAGAAGAAGGTGCAGATTATAAAATTTCTCGTATATTACTGAGGCGATCGTGTAATTTAGATTAAAGTGATTACACAATGGTAATTTTTTTTTATATATGATCGGGAATAGAATTCTAAGAAGAATAACATTACAAATTTGATGATTTTTCATCGAAATCAATGCGTTTTGGCTAATTTTCTCGTAAAAAGTCAAAAGTTGACCAAAAAATTTGAGTATGAGGTATGACGTAAAAGTGGGTACCCAGTTTCGCGCAGTTGTCCTGCGCGCTAGACTGTACAATGTATTATACCTTACGCGCATTTTGCTAGAAGTGCGCGACAAGGTACCCACTTTGACGTCATTTTGACGTCAAAGTGGGTACCCAGTTGAAACTGGGTCACAGCTGAGGGGTCAAAAATTTCCTGAAATCTTACCAAATTTTGGGGTTTCCTTGGCAACACGACTTTTTAAAAAACTTTAGGCAGATGATTTTCTGCTAATAAAATCATGCTCTTTTAAATGAGCTAACATTGTTTCAGCACTGGGTACCCCCCTTTAAGAATTATATAATTTCTCAGTTTTTACTGAGACAAAATTATGATTCCTCCCAGTATATATACTGAGTAAATCTGTGAATCAGGTGTAATTTTGGATACACAGTGCATAAAGGAATGACAACAGACATCTTACGTTATCACTGAAGAAGACCTGATTTGCAGAGATCAATGTATTGGTGGTAGCCACTGCATTCTGATAAGAGAACATTGAAGCTGGAGGTGAGTTTAATCCTGGGAAAGGTGTACTTGAAGTGGGTGTCCTAGGATCAGACCACAAGCTGGACGAGGAAAAGCTTGGTGTCGTTTTGCGGGTTGTAGTGGTAGACCTGGCAACAGTCCAAGCGGTAGAAGGGGAAAAGCTTGGGGTCGTTGTACGGGTTGTCGTGGTAGACCTGGCAACACTCCATGCACTAGACGGGGAAAAGCTTGAGGCCGTTGTACGGGTTGTAGACCTGGGAACAGTCCAAGCGCTAGACGGGGAAACGTTTGGGGTCCTTGTCCGGGTTATAGTGGTAGACCTGGCAACAGTCCAAGCGGTAGACGGGGAAGAGATTGGGCTAATTGTACGGGTTGTAGTGGAAGACCTGGGAAAGTCCAAGCGGTAGACGGGGAAGAGTTTGGGATCGTGGTACGGGTTGTAGTGGTAGACATGGGAAAAGTCCAAGCGGTAGACAGGGAGGAGTTTAGTGTCGTTGTATGGGTTGTAGTGGTGGTCCTGGGAGCAGTCCAAGACGGAGAAAAGCTTTGGGCAGTTGCACGGGCTGTAGTGGTAGACCTGGAAGCAGTCCAAGAGCTAGACGGGGAAGAGTTTGGGGTCGTTGTACGGGTTGTAGTGGTGGTCTTTGGAGCAGTCCAAGACGGAGAAAAGCTTTGGGTAGTTGTACGGGCTGTAGTGGTAGACCTGGAAGCAGTCCAAGAGCTAGACGGGGAAGAGTTTAGGGTATTTGTACGGGTTGTAGCGGTGGTCCTGCAAGCAGTCCAAGAGCTAGACGGGGAAGAGTTTGGGGTAGTTTTAGTGGTGGTCTTTGGAGTAGTCCAAGAGCTAGACCGGGAAGAGTTTGGGGTCGATGTGCAGGGAGAGTCCGGAAAGTCGATCGGGGATGTTGTCCTGGTTGTGGTGGTGTTCCAAGGGCTAGAAGGTGGACTGGCGGGGGCATTCTGAAAGTAAAAGGAATAAATCGTTCTAGCTTTCTGGCAAATTCATAGTTTTCAAATATTCAAGACAACTGAAGGAGAGAAATTTACACAAAATAATGCGTAAGGGGTAGGAATACAATGTATAAATAAATGTGAGCGTAGCCCCCCCCCCCCCCCCCCTCCCCCGTTCGGAGGGGACAGCCAGAAGATATAATTACTGTACGCGCTCGTGACCATGGGTTTCCCAGTACCCCTCCATCCCAAATAAGTTTTATCCATTGACCAAAATCCACCTATCCTGAGTATTTCCGCGCTTTTTCTCGAAAATCGTATCCCCTAAGCGAATTCAACCTCCTCGAACATAGGCCTATCCCTTAAACAAGGCCTCTGTTTCTTTCATTTCGTTTTCAGAAGAAATTTGTACAATTCGAGAGTGCACAAAGTCCAGACTGAGAATGGGAAAAGGGACACCCGGATTATCTGTGATTTTTAAAAAACAAACTCAACATACCTTTTCTGCCCAGATTTTTGATACCCAATAACCCTTTTCTCGCGTTTTACTGGTCTCGCATGCAGCAATATATTTGACTGCCCCCTCCTCCAAGCGTAGCTATGTTTCCTGTTGTATTTTGTCTATACGTCTTAGCTAGCGCTGCCTCTCGACTCTCCTTCCCCCCCCCCCCCCCCCCCAATCCGGTCGGAATAAGTTGTTATTTCTATCATTTCAGAAGACGCAGACTAAGTCATATATTATACATCACATACCACATGGCGAAAAACCAACTGAAACCAAATAACAGAAACAGAATAATTTCCCAATTTGGGTAAAGTAATATTGGACGGGTATTTATCGGAAATGATCTTTCCGATATAAGTTTGAAAATACCGTTATAATATCTCGGCAATCCACTTAGTTTGAAAAAATAGGCCTATAGGTACATGAGTTTCTGTTTTTATTGACTCACATTGTTATACGGAAGTCCTAACCATGCTAACACTCAGAGCAAAATGTTTTTCGGTGATTTGTAAACTTGGAACATTGAATATAAGGGAATTACTCTGAACATCTTACATGAACGGAAACGTTAAAGATGATTGTTTTGGCGCCAGACGTTGCTGCTCGAGAATAAGTCGCGGATGATCCTCGGGAAGCAGTCCCTACCAAACATACTTCTTTTTCAGCCTGATAAGAAGCCCAGTATTTCATCACTTCTTTAATAATTGACATCTTGCTCAGATCTGCCGATACTGGCGCGTCACAATCAGCCAGGTAGGTGAGGAGCAACTCTTTTTTCACCATCCTGCGTCCGAAAAATTCTTCTATACTGGTTGTGTGCTTTACGATTGCTGATTTGGCCGCTAAATTGAAGAGGAAAAAAACCCGACAAACAAAAGCATAACAAAATACAAAAACAATACAAAACGGAAAACAAAAGCATCAAAATAATGAAATAATCCATTCTGTGATACATTTTATCCCAAAGATTCATTTTTCAAGTTTCGCGATCTATTCCGCCTGAGGAAAATAGTCTGCAGCCCCAGTTAAAAGTACTGGGCGTTAAAAAAGGAAACCGGTCCATTTTGAAAAATTCCGGTATAAAATATAGATAAGAAGGCCCGTAGCTAGGATATTTCGAGGGGGAGGGGTGCGAAGGTCAAGATAATGATTAATGAAGCTTAGATCTTTCCAGCAGGAGTACAGATGTTTTGTGGTGTAAAGCATGGCAGTAAAGAGGAATTTTCAGTAGGGGCAGGGGCAAAGGCTATGCAGTATTCAAATTTTATTTATTTCTTTGTTTTTCAAGAAATTTCTGCCCTACCATGCCTACCCCTGCTCCAGCTGCGTACGGCCATGATTCATTAGTAAAACAATGCCCTCGTTGCCAGGAGATCCTTGGTTCAAAACCATATCGATGGCCTATATCCTACAAACATTCGCATGCCTTATGAGTTACGTAAAACAATACTCACACATGATATTTCAATAAAATCTGGGAGTGTATCTATTTATCTAAATTTATTCTGAATAGATCATTGTCAGAATCCTTTTACAAATGGATGTAAACAACTTCATTACAACTTTATAAGCAACAGTGTATGTTGAAAATATGTCCCCCCCCCAAAAAAAAATAAACAACAACAACAAACAAACAAACGTAATTTGTCCCAATTTATTATTTTTGATTGACATGTTACCTATGTAAAAATATACTGGCAACCCTGCTGCCAGTCCGAATTCCTGTACGGCATTTTTTAACAGTGCGCGCATGAATTGGAAACCTACCTTCAGCATTTTCAACTGTAACCAGCTTATTGGTTACAGTGTCTGCAAGTTGGAGAAGGTCCCTTGCAGGCATCTTATCTAATATTGAACGGACGTTCCCCTTTTCCTGTTTCGACAACATTTTCTCTCGAGATTTAAATTGACGGCTGAAATCCCAAGCTGAATATACTGTACCCCCGACTGTACAAAGATGATTACGAGGACCAACTCAGAATCCGCAATCAGAGACTTATGAGTTAGGCCTCGGTCACATTATCGATCACTACTAATATAACGATGCTATATCGTTTAACACTGTTTGAGGTGCCGTGGTCCAGTGGTTTAAAATAAGGCGCTTGACTGGAGACGCGAGGGTTGGGGGGGGGGGGGGTCCCAGCATAGCACTTATGCCATTGAGCAAGGAAATTTTTAAAAATCTACATTGCTGGGGGCAAGATGACGCTTTACTTTTTTTTTCTGTTTTTTAGCTTTTGCCCACAGGTGAGTTGATTTATTTTAAATAAACATGGCTGTTATGATCTTGTTGCATGACCCTGCCCTCTTTCCTTTTTTTTTAATCACTTAAAAAATGATGGGGAGGCCGCCCTCTGCCACCCCCCTATATATATGCGCATACATTAATCTTTTTTTTTTTGTTAAGATTTCTTTTATTTATTCCGTTTTTCAAAACAATATCTTCACAAATGATCAAGGTAACAAAATATAGATAAGTATACATAGAAAAACATTACAGTTTAATACATTGAAATAAGTCGAACATAACTTTTACACGCATGATCATATTCATAGTATAATTGAATGGAACTTTATACAAAATGTTAAAAAAAAGGAGAAAGAAAAAAAAATGGAAAAAATCGTAATGGTTATCAGTTAAAGTATGACCGAGGCCCAATACATTATACGTCCGTGGGAATCCCCATATTGATCTTCACACAATCTCACACAATTGTTTTGTTCCACTCTCTTTTAAGGCCAGTTCTTTTGTTGTGTATATTTATGAATATCTTTGTGACATAGATCTTTTCTTTGTAATGTAACTATTGTTTGATACTTGTATTTTCATAGCCACGTGGATGGGTGTTGTTTCTACAGTGCTATAGAAATTACACATTATGTTTGGTGGGTTGATATTCCATCGGAAGAGATAAAGAATTGGAATAAATGCTAACTTTGAAGTTGGATAAAATTTCATATCAGGGAGCATTTTCATGTGCCTAGCTAAATAATGATCGAGCAATCAACGAAATGTTCCATTTATTATTTCTCCTTGTACTAGGAGAAATAATAAATGGAAATCCCTAGCAATTAAACTTTAAAGGTTAAAAGAAACAGCAAAAAAAAAATCTACCACTTTGTCGCTGTGCTTCCTCTTTTGTACAGTTACATAAGTTTGAGCGGGAGGGGGGGGGGCAATTCAATTCAGTTCAATAATGTTTGTTTTATCAAGAACAATGTCTTGTAGCCAAAGGCTGAAGTGTGCATGTTTTACATTGTTGTGAATACATAATGTATGTGTAAGTATATTTTATTTCACATTAAAACATACAACCATTATAGTATAAAAAAAATTACTTGTGATGCAATACATTATCAAATGAACCCCAAACATAAAAAGGATACAACAGCATTTAGGAATTCTCTATACAGGTAAGAATATCAGTATATCATTATTCATTGATATTATTTTAAGAATTGTATTTACATTATCAAATATAATTGTAAAAATGATGAATTCATAATTCTGTCGTGTTTGTGGGATCGGATCTTAGATGAGGAGTCATTAAATGATGCGAAGGGTACAAGTTCTATTTCCAGTTCAAACTCGAAGTATTTATTTGACAAAGTTCAGAAACTCTCAATTTCTCGGTACAGTTATATTCAGCAGAGTTGAAGATTACAGAAATATATTGTGTTTGTCTGTCGATGGTCTAAAATCAAGTCCTCTCGATAAGAGAAACTCTACTCTCAGGAAAGTTTTTGGGAGTAAAAAGGTATTGGATTAGTGACTTCTGATTGGTCTATAGTTAACTGTCTGTCATGATTGCTATGGTATTATGGGGAGTGGTAATGAAGAGTGTAGGTGACTGGGGCTGGTCCTATGAGTCATCGTTCTTAGAACTTGGGTTCCTTCAAGTTAACTCTGGGGTGGTCATAACATGTGGTCAGTGTTGGGGAGTAAGATGATAATGGGAAGATGATAACGGGCGTGGGGGAAAGGTGAATGACTGAAAGGGTAACAGGAAGTGATATTGCATGGACATACTTAAAGTACTACATAACAATTCATTAAAATATATCTACATGTACGTATAGGTCCTCTCTAGATTTAAATAATTAAAGAAGTCTAATAGTATTGCACGGGTACATTCAATCACTCATGGGTTAAGGAATAACTTAGATTTAAAAGCAATGAGTTATCATACAAGTGTGCACACTGAATCATTCACTATTGAGCAAGTCCGTTATATATGGCAAAGGGCTCTTTTAGAATCTGCCACTTATAATGGATGTACCTTTTTGGTTTCTTAACTGATACCGACTTCTTGTTTCTTGACAAGCCATTTTAATGCAAATGGGCTTTTTATCATTAGACAAGTGCATGTGCAAAGCCTGAGAGATTGTGGCTTAAATTGGATATATATATAATGAAGGAAGAAACACCAAGAACTCAAGTCATCTCTTCGATCCTGGCATTGATGTTGTCAATATGGTTGGCTAGTTTCCTCCACTGATCCACTGTCAAACTGATTCCTACAAACAAACAACATGAAAACAAAATTATCTCAGGCTGAAGAGAGAAAGAGAGAGAGAGAGAGAGAAAGCAATAAATAACAGTTAAAAGGACATTTTCTTAATTCCATCACTAAGTTCATCTTAAATATAAGATCAATACAAAATATCTCTAAAATCGCCATTTGTAATGTGGTTTACTAATGCACCGATTTTCAGTCTAGGTACATCCGTCAAATGCAAAACCAACCACAAATTCTTCATGAAAATAATATATTGCATTTTAAGTATTTCTCCTCTTTTACGGAGATAGATTTTAGATTTACAGACACATCCTTGCTAACAAACTGAACATTTTATCTTGCTGAGATCAAATTGAAATTACTGCAACAGACGACATGCGTCAATGGTGAAATAATTATGAGCCCCCCCCCCCCCCCAACATGCCCAAGCGTTTTAAATATAATAACTCCTAATTTGAGATCAAGACAGTTATAACACCCATGTTTGTGATGTTTAATTCCAACAACCATGCATGATTGAGTAGAATGTTAAAATGACATACAAGGCTTGACCATCACGCATTCTTAGCATGCCTCCATCACAGTTTTGATGTAATAAACGCAAGTGATTATTCTCAACAAAAGACTGTGTGCCTAGCTACACTCTTCGGGAAAAGATGCTTTAAAAAGTAGTCTGATTTTTAATGGTTTTTGATTATGTGTAAAATAATACCCTTTTTCCTGGGTCTGAGATCCCCGTCTTCTGCTTCATAGTACTCTCTGATGTCAATCAAGACTTTCCCTCGGAATTCTTTCACGTTGACAAACCTCCTAATGGAAAGCTATACAAAGATGTGAATTAAACCTTTAATCATTATGCGATTACCCTTTTCGTATTATGGTAGAAGATTAAGAAAATTGGAAGAAATGGTTCTAGGCCTAAATTTGGTAAATAAATGAAAATGGTAATATCATGAAGCAGCAGTACCAGGAAAAGAGTCGTTGGGGCCACACTCCGTTCCGGGTCAAAAATGACCAGGAGTAGGGTCAGGAAGACTTGTTGTAGTGGTGCACCTGCATACATGCCAATACCGGGAGGACAGGCCCAAACGTAAGAGTGATTAAGTTCGTTCTTTCCCTCGAGGCGTAGGTGACAGCAAAATAATGATAATAATTCAAATTCAAATTCATGTTTATTCATTTCCAACAGAAAAAAAGAAATATGACATTTGCATAGATATAACCATCATGAAATTAAGATATATACATAATATTTTTTCAATTCATGAGTAAACATATCAAATTATCATAAATTAAATTATTGATTTCTGTGGAAATGGAGGGTTCCACTAAAAAGCAACTGCTTGTAATAATTGTATCATCTAGGCGAATAGCAAAATCTTGTGGCGCAAGAGTAGATAAATGTTTGATTACGGTTGAATTCTAGGACTGCACATCAAAATGTTCTGTACTCATAAATATCAGGGTTGGTGATTTATTTTTTTTTTAATTTAAAAAATCGGAATTTTTTTATTTAAATCAGATTTTTTTTATTTAAATCGGATTTTTTTTTTTCATTTTTTTAATTAAAAAAAAAAAATTCATTCGAAAAAAATGTAATTACCAAAAAAACCTTACCCTTACAATGACATTAATTGTAATGTTATACATTTCACTCCTAATATTGTTCTTAACCATATATTTTGTAATTAAATCCAGTCAAAATGGGCAAACAAAAATAAATTCGAGGAATCATGTATTTGAACTTAATTCTATCATACATAGGCCTACGAAGAAAACTTCCATAGGGAATTCCCAGTGAGGTGAGAAAATTCCCCTATGGGAATTTCCACTCAATATTTAAAAAATCCCAGAGGAAAATCCCCAGGCACCCCTCAGTGAAAATTGTATTTAAATAAAAATATGCACACAACAGCTTTGTGACAGTTTTACAAAGTGGTATTAAAGCTCTCCCAATGCTACATATAGAGATGCAAAACTTAGTCAAAGGGTGACTACACTACATTATGTTACTGTGATTTTTACATTAATCTACAATTTTTATTCACATGTCCTCTAAAAATCTGTTTGATACATGAAGTAGGAAAAAGAAAAACATGCCGAGTCTTTTGACCATATACAACTGTACTTTTGACTTAAAGGATAAAAACGGCAAAACTGCTTATATTACAAAATAATGTATTACAAAAAGATGTATTTTATTTTAAATCAGACACAGCTTACAATTGTCATTGATTGTAACTTAAGTACCTACATCTTAACATTTAAATGCAGTGTTTAAAGGTAATTTTGAGTTTTGCAAATTGTTGTTATAGAGCTCTTTCCATTGCTACATGCAAATACAAAACATCCGTTATTATTCGTAGCACTAAACATAAAATGCGCTGACATACATCTTTAGTTTCTAAGGAATTAGCTGATTTTATTGACTTGATTTTAATTTGTTTTAAGTAGATATGAAGAATTTGTAGATTTTTTGTTGATATAAAGTTAGTTCAAAGTTTTTCAGTTGATTTGAAGAATGAAAACTGCCTTGAACAAACAATTTTGTCAATGATTTGTACATGTTTCAGTGGAAGTGGTTTTAATCTATGATTTAGAATAAAAAATCATGGTGATTTAAATCGCGATTTAAATGATGATTTAAATCAACGTGATTTAAATCCGCCAACCCTGATATATATTCATTATTTTCAAAGTGTATACATACAGACAAATAGGAAACTTACAGGAATCATCTCTGAAGTGTCAATTATATCAGATGATTTTGGGGGTGGTTTCTTTCCTGATGTCTTGTGTCCCATCTTTGGACGTGGCTGTTAATGATGAAATAAAAAAGTGTATGACTTGAATTATTATCACATTTTGTGTTTAATCCACATAAATAGCCCCCCCCCCCCCACACACACACACACACAATGAATGCGAACTTTCCTTCGTTATGTTTCAGTCACCGAACTTTAATTCTAATACAAAAACACCGGCTGGACTTTCTGAATATATATATATATATATATGTATGCATGTATATATATATATATATATATATATATATATATATATATATATATATACATACATATATATATATACATACATATATATATAAAGCGCGGAAGCTTGGGAAGTGGTACGAGATAGCCATATGGTTAGGTCTGTCGGTGACAGCTGTATCAAAAGGTGAAAAATCGCTTCATCTTTCAATAGGAGTAGGCCTGTTGACGTTAACTTGGCAAGTAAATTTCAATTCCATGAATGCAGCTTTCGAAAGCAGTTGATTATTTATGTAAATGTTTCTTTGATTTAGTGGAACATTACTGCTTATTTTTGTTTGCTTTGTGTTTTAGTTATGCTGATGGCTGTTCTCGGCTTTTACTCGTATCAGTCAATATTTCGATGTTATGGATATCGATAATGCCACTGTATCCAGTACACATGAATGCACACATAGGCCCAATATAAACTATTAATATTGATAATAATGATGATAATAGTAATATTGATGAAAATGATGATAATAATAACAATAACAATAACGGTTGGGTCTTGTTTTTCAGGACAGTCATTCCTCCTGCATGTGAGTCCTGCAGTATGAGGCCTGTACCTTGGTTAAAAGGGGGAAAATATATTGGCCGAAAGCTGTTCACGGGTTCATTCAAGGAATTATTTGATTTTATTCACTGGTTCTAGCTTCTTAGCTTCGTTAGCAACTTGTTCAATGACTGCCGCCGCGGACAGATCTTGCTTGCTTTTTCTTCTTTTTTTTTCTTTAAATTTCCTTTCCTTTTCTTTTTATGTCCAGTTTTCTTTTATTCTTTCCCCTAGTCCCCCCCCCCCCCCCCCCATTTCCCTTCTCTTTATGATTCTTTTATCTTTTTCTTCTTTTTTTTTTCTTTTTTTTTTCTTTTTCTTTTTTCTTTTTTGCTGACAGAGGTGTCGCAGTTGCCTATGGCAATGTTTGGTGAGGGGTTTTCACACTGCCCTCACACCCTCCCTCTAGTGATGTCCGTGTATGGGGAAGAGCTATACGGGTGCGGGTTGTCGGTATGGTCCTTGGAGCAGTGTCAGAGAGCTAAACGGGGAAGAGCTTGGGATCGTCCTGCTGTTGGTGGAATTCGGACTTGCTCTCTAACATTCTGAAAGTAAATGAATATATCGTTCTAGCTTTCTGATAAGTTCTTGTTTATTCCAATATGACATTAAGCTGTCAGAATGACTATGCGTAACAACAGGGAGGGGGAAATCCCATGAATAAATTTATGTGTATACTAATTCGTGAAATATTTTTTCTGTACACCATAGCTTGAGCTGCCCCCCCCCCCCCTACTCCGCCCGAGTCGGGGGCAGTTGTAACTTTTCTCATTTAGAAGGCGCAAACTCAGTACTTATTGCGCCGTGCGACATCATCCTTTGCCTGCAATTATTGCTTCAAAATTGTCAAAGTGCAAATTATGGGATTTTTGTGAATGGATTAGTTTTCTTGTGGCAAAAAGGATCATCATGACGGACATCAATGTTGCCTCAGTTGGGTATGATAATATTGGACGGGTGTTACCAGTGTTGTTATTGATTTTTTACAAAGTTTCAAGAGTAGATTAGCATTTGTGCCGCTCGCAAGACAAAAAGGGGCTCAGGTTCGGAACTACGTGTATCTTATGGAAAGGATGGTCCTTGGAACTATTCATTTTTTTAAAAGGGGGTCACTGGAACTGGATTTAAATACTATTGATACACCTCGTCCGTACATGGGTCGTGTGCGTGCGGGCGGGCAAGGCCTAGGGTAGGGCTGGCCCAGGGCTGCGTAGGTGCGAGCCTAAAAACGATTATTCTCGGAACGGAGCGGAACGGCCGGAACGAGGGAATGAAAAAATGCGGTGCCTTGATTGGAACTGTTTTCTCTCTTCTTTTTCTCGACAAGAAAAAAAAATGGTATGCACTGCAACGGAAATTTGAGTGTAAAAGTGGGGGTCTTCTCCGCGGCACATAAGGCCCACCACACATTATGGTGCTGAGTGCACCCCATAGGTGCACCCATCCCCCGGAATATCTTGAACATCTTGAACATGCTTAATGATAGTCAAAAGCGGATTTTAATCACAGAAGTATGGAACAAATATTGTCGCCCAAAATAGTCGAGGCGGAGTATGGGAAGGTTTTCGTGATGTTGCCAAACAAAATGTCTCCACTTTTGCAGATTGTCATCGGAGTCATTCTGTGCTTTGGGCCGACCCACTGATTGTCGTCATCAGACATCAACCATGTCAACAGAATCAAAGCGAATTGTGCAGTCTTGTTTATTGCCATTAGAGATCGAAAAGGCTAGTGGGTACAGGGATGGGGAATTGTTCGAAACATTAACACATATTTTTGATAAAAGACGTTCCCATAAACACATCCTTATTGTCACTGGCGTAAATCTGTTTGGAGGAGAAACACCCACGCACACCCTCATTCACCCGTACACATACACATACTCACCAATCCTATCTCTAGTCTTTAATAGAATTTTCAAATAGAAATTTTTACTATTATAACCGTCGTTAATGACATAAGTTTACACAGATCAAACCCTGAAACTTTATAACAACGTACACACCTTCAAAAACACCTTAACTATCTTTGCAAAATGGGTACAAAACATAACATGATAAGTTGGCATTTAATTGCATAAACATGATAAACCATATGGAAATTTTTCACCCTTATCCTATACACCATGATCTTGTGACTCTTGAATCTACCCCTTTTTTCTTCTTCTAACCTACATGTACCTCTCCCCTTTAACTTAACTATATGTGGCACATCAATCATCTTTTTTTTCTGTATCTATTTATTTTCCACTCAACCTTATATTCTCTGCCATCTTTATTTTTCAACATACAAATGTAAAAGCCCAAGACAGTGTCTTATCTCATTGATGTTTATTATTGACTGTACTCTACCAACTTATTTTTTTAAGAGGGGCTTGCCATTACAAGCTTCGCCTTTCAATGCCCCTCGTTTTCACATGTCATACAGTTTATTTTCTGCTTTCGGTCAGACTGTTATATTTTATTCAATTTTACGTAATATTGTTTTCAGTTCCATTATTCTCTACTCTGTTGTATTGTCTGTTTTTTCGTATATCGAACGTGACGTGGAAATGAATAAAATGAAATTAAAACACACACACAAACACACACACACACACACACACACACACACACACACACACACATACCAAAACAGATGTTTGCCGCCTATATATTTGGGGATTGTCCCGCTGCCCCACCCCTCGATCTACGCCCCTGCTCTCAATGGATCGAGGTTTGTTTCCGCTCTCGGGTCGATGTCGGTCGTGGCATATAGCCCCTTTGCACCCCCCCCCCCCGCAACGCCTTTAGTTGATAATAAACCCTTTTCACAATAATTATATCTTTCTTTGATATGTAGCTTATGTAGCTTGAATTATTTTTATGCACAGTTATGATTTCGAAAAAAAAAACAATCAGTATATGCTTTGAAATAATAGATAACAGACTCAAGGCGGGTCATTTTCCTTGCCAGCATCTAGCCTACGCACAAGTCGCTGTTGTGTTGAGAGTATATCTGAATTTGCACTTTCTCATTAGTAGAATTACTACCATCACTTGCAAAAGTTTAAGACCACCTGGGAATGCAGGTATTTCAGTAATTTGCAATACATTCTTTTGTCCCACTGAATGATTACTACAGTGGTCAGTAGCACAATGCGTCGAAAATAAATGCTATGTCTGCAGAATAAATATTTTTAGCTTTCTTTTATCTTTAAGTTATTTCATTTTGCAAATGGTGGTATGTTCATGACACTCATTCCATATTTTCAATGTTGTATAGTGACACAAAAGCCCTAAGATTTATAGTATTTTATTAAATTTGTACTCTTTCAGCCTCAAATATAAAAGAATGACCTAAAACATGCACATTAAATTATCGTTGACGTAGACGTTTTTGCAAATACGGATGACTGTCTTGGCACTACAGACGTTACTCCATGGAAAATTGTGAATAATAATGGGGAAGAGTTCTTACCGAACATGTCAAACGTATTTGTTTGACAGGCAGCTGAAGTCCCCAATGCTTCAACACTGCCTGAATGATGCATACTTTGCTCAGCTTTGTCGACACGAACTTGTGATGACAAGCGTTCAGCAGGTACCCTCGGAGAAATTTTTTCGTCACCAACCTCCTTCCGAAAAACTCAGCTAAATTGGTAGTATTCCACAGAATTGCTTTAATGGCCTCTAAATTGAAGGAGGGAAAACAACGAAATGATGAAAATTATCTGATGCCTCTTTCGACAAAGGCCTATTTTGTGATAGTCCAAAGAGAGAGAGAAAAAAAATATTCGTTGGAGTATAGAATGACAGCATACGGGCGTTCTTCTGCCCATATACAACAAGATACCCATTTTTGTGAAAAATCATTAAAGTCAAATGTTCAAACACAAACATGAGTTTGAGTTTTTATTTCCGTCTTTATACATACATGTGATACCTTTCTACCTTTGCATTGCTTTGTGATATTGTAATCCTTCCTGTTGGCATTTGTTCTTTGGTACAGGCAACTATGTTTCAATTTACCCAGATTTTCTTCTTCTGCTGAATGTTTCGTATACATGAAATAGGTTTTACAAGTCAAATGGTTCTCCTATTCAACCTAGACATTCCCACTATCAAGCTTCTTGAGCATAAAAAAATGGAAGAACAATCACTTAGATTTTGGTAATGCCTCATAATCCGTGGAATTGTCAGGTGTACTTTTTAAAGAGTCATTTAGCTGTTAGAATAATTTCCTTACCAAAATGTATCTTTTACAAAATGTATCTTTTTGACATTCATTTAGCCAAAATTGTACTTGCCTAAAATTCTTTTATTGCATTGTGGTACATTAAAATATAGTTGTATATCTGGAGAAATATGGATCTTCAGACATTATGAAAAAAAAAAGAAAAGAGAGAAACTTTGGTGGGGTTTATCATAGGCGCTGGAACCGGGTGGGCGTCCCCAGTCAGAAATGTGGGGGCGGGAATATCCACCCCCACCTCTCATGCTGGAAAGAGGGTTCCAAGAGAAGGGAAACGAAGAGGAAGGAAAGGAAAGAAGAAAAGAGGAAGGAAAGGAAAGAAGAAAAGAAAAAGAAAAAGAAAGAAGAAAAGAGAAAGAGAACTGAAAGAAGAGGAAAGAAAAGTTAAGTTAAACCTCGAAGCGCTCGCTTGCTTCGATCGCTCGCATTTTAAGTATCTTAACCACTGTTGGTTAGCCTATATAATAGTTGCTATTTTCATGAAAGGAATTCGGTTTGCATCCTGTGTCTTTAGCTAATGTTTTACTATTTGTCTACTCAGAGATATAACTGCCAGGAATCGAGGGCAAAGGCCTAAAATAGATGAATTTTCAGAAGATAACGACCTGTGATCAACAGCCTGTTCCCACATGAGGGAGGAATATGCCGATAAAATTTACATTACACAGATCATCATGGTTAACTATAATTTGAATTCTACAGGAAGAGGGTGTGTTTATCCTCGCTCGCTTCGCTCGTTCGTATAACAGAGTGGTTCGGACAGCAAACAATAAACCAGTGAGGTGCCAAAATAGAGTCGCATTTGGCGACTAGGTGACCAAATTACTATCATTTCATATAGGCCTATAGACCAATTTCACCTCCGGTTTATCTATTTGGCCCTCTATCGGCGACGCCATTGCTGCGGTGGGCAAGCGCGCTGACCGCGATTGGCTCTGTATACAAAATGAATCTAAGATATGAGGTATGCCCCGATATTGTTCCGTTTACTTTATTCTAGATCAATAAAATAAAGCATGGATACAAGGGTAGATGAGGTAAGACAATGGTCATATCTGACGGATGAAAGTATGATGTATTTTTGTACTTTCGATGGTTTTTCAACTTAGTTTTGTCAGTAAAAGTTCGATGGCAGCATAGAAGCCGTAGTAAACGGGAGCCCTGAATCTTACCCTGTTTACAAAGTCATGTTTTCACTCAGTAAATTTTACGCCAAAGTACATAATGATAATGTTTCTTGACTTCAAAGTCCTTTCTGTTGATGTTTTTACCCACTGGCGACGAATTCCTTCACACTGCTTACGGAAGCCTGTGTAGGGAGTACGGCTTCTCACACAAACAGGCTTCATGAGTCAAAAGCGAGTGAATTTCGAACTCAGTTAGCTTCCAATTTTTAAACTTTCTCTAATTCTTGTGACATTTGAGCACCGCACAGCTGCGACCTGAACTTCCCTGATAATTTTTCATTGCAAATATTAAAATAAATCTGCATATACTGGTCAAAATAGACAAAAAAATCGAACGAATGTACATAACGCGCTATTGACTTGTGTACTATAAAAGTTGGAGCGCCCACCGCAGTATGTCGAACTGTGTCGAACAGTCTGCTGCCCTCTTGCGTTGTGTAATTGGTATATATATGATGACATAAAACTTTTTTCATAACAGGACGTGATTATTTTTTGGCTCATAATCTAGCAAGTTAAGCGTCATTTTCCCCAAAGTTAAAAAAAGAAATCGCGGCCCCTAAACATTCCATTAACAGGGCTGCCAACACTCACGCATTGAGCGTGAGACTCACTCATTTCACCCATTTCTCACGCTCTCACGCTAATCATGAAATTTCTCACGCACGAATCTGAAATAAGTAAATATGATAATAAAAAATGATAGATTTCAATAAAATGGCGACCAATTCAAGAATTTAAGAAGCACTGAAAAACTTGTGAAAGTTTTCCCGCCTTTTGTCGAAAGCTGTGAAAGTTTTCCTGCCTTTTGTTGAAAGCCCTCGATCTCATTTCCAGCGCCTGCGTATGTAAGATCCATAGAGATTATAGGATCTCTATCATGTCTGTGGTAAGATCTGATCCGGGCCTAGCAGGGCTAGGCTATATTATATGTATCGATACCCTGACCAGGGTGACCAGACGTCCCGGATTTTAAGGGACAGTCCCGTATTTGATCCATTTGTCCCGCGTCCCGTACGACCCTCCCCGGGACGCCGTTTTGTCCCGTATTTCAAACTTACTGTTGAAATAATGGAATATTTAGCCAAAAGTAGATAATTTAGGTATACTATATTCATAAAATGATCCTACAGAAGTATATAATTTCAATATTTTTTGCTCGCTCGCTTCGCTCGCTCGTTTAGATTTGATTATTCATTACCTGCACAAACATAATACCCCTCCCCGCTTTTGTACATTACTAGTAGTGGAAATGCACAAAGTATAATATTTCACTAAACAAGGACTCACGAGCTGGGTATTAACTTCACTCAAGATCCATATGAATGGCTTGGCATCTTCAGCGCCAATTATGAGAACAATTTAACAATTTTGAAGCGATCCTTTATTCTTTTATTAGAAAAGGTGGAGACGAAAATCTGAAAACCACTGAAGTGTAACATCACTGTACCAACTTTAATATCTATTTTCTCAAGAAGAGGCCAACCGGTGAATGGCAAAGCAAAAAGCGAGGTAATAAGCTAAAAATTTTGCACCCTTTCCCTCTTCTGTCGATGTTGGCCTACTTCCGTGAAAATTCTGATCTGCACCTTGGAACTATAAGTGCCCAGGATGCATTTTTTGTCAACCAACCTAATAGAGAAGTATAATGAAAATATCATTTTATCATTTATAACCTTACCAAATACTGGCGTAAGTTGCAATACGAGTCCAGTGTTGTTTTCATTATCTACAAATTTACTTAACCATAAATCTATCAACGAACACGGCCTCCTCATTCGTTTGAAAAAGAATACAGGACTGTGTCACTGTGGATCTACATAAAACACCTCATCCATGGGAAGAGGTGCAGAAATTAGAATCAGTATGAGAATCTCCTCCTCATAATTTAATTACCCTTCTCATAATGGGATTCCGCTGAATACACTAGTTTTGTTTGGCGTCAACTTTTAGACGGATGCCAATGAAGATGATTCTCATAATTTTTGCTCGCTCGCTGCGCTCGCTCGCAATTACCCTTAATATGGTGCCTTGTGCTCTGGAGTCGAGGCCCAACAAAGTCCCGTATTTCAGTATCGAAAATCTGGTCACCCTGACCCTAACATGACCGGCCCGTGCACATAATGACAATGAAGATGGCAACAGAGGAGGCTTGATACAAGAAATTCTCTGTTTGGATGCTTGCTTGTTGCATCTTCCCATCATCTGCACCCAAGAGTACCTACACCCAAAACCTGGGTCAAACAGGAAAGGGAACCAAATAAAGACATGGTTGGCATTTCAACAAGTGGGCATTCCATGTTTATCACTTTCTTTGCATGTAAAATTGTATATTTTTTCTCTTCATAATGCCTTTAGGTATTTGTTAAAATACTCTATAAAGTATGCACCAGATCTTGAAAAATAAAAAAAGCTCCACACCGTAGGAGGGGGGGGGGGGGTCGCCCCCCACACCCTCCCCCACTCCCTCGCTTCGCTCGGTCGGGATTGGTCGCTTCGCTCCCTTGCACTTCGCTTCTCGTATAATCTCACTCTCAACTTTTATCCAATGTTGGCAGCCCTGCATTAAAGTAATAACGATCCACTGCGATATTGTTTGAAAGTATATATGTGTGTGTGTGTGTGGGGGGGGGGTAGATTAGACTTAGAATGCAGCGTAACTGTCTGTAAACTTGGGGTCACCACCAGTTTGTCAGCTAATCTAGGTCTTACAACCCCCCCCCCCCCCCCACATTCTAGCGACGCCTCCGACCTCGACCGCAAGGGACTTCGTACTCGTGATGTGCGCCTATTCAGGGTGTGTGCTTCAGCCCCCCCCCCCCCCAAAAAAAAAAAAAGCTTGCTACGCCTAAGAGTTTTATGTCATAATACATTATAGAGTTATTCACTCTGACAATTATTTTGTAGCTTTTTCGGATAAAGGGGAACTTTTTCCCTGATGACACCTCACTCATGTCACTTACATCTCTTATCATGCTTATGGTGCGCATTTGTGAAAAAGCAATAATTGTTTTTAGAAACCTACCTTTTTTCTGATCAACTGTAATCAGTCTAGATTTCATGACTGTGTCTGCAAGAAGTAGAAGTCTCCTTTTAGACATCATATTCAAGAGTGCACGAACTCTCGTCTTTTCCTCCTCATTCAACATTACTTATCAAGTTTTGATCTCCCGGCCGGCTGAAACCCCTAGCTGAACTGTACGAAGACCAATTCAGAATCTCCAATCACAAATTGTTGGATGATTATACATGCACGTCCATGGGAATCCCCATATTGCTACTGTTGATCACCTTCACATAACCTTTCGATATTTTTCGTGTCCGTTTCTCCCAGGGGCCCATTCTTTTGTGTTGTATTTATGTATATCTTTGTAAGTATGGTTGATGCTTTTTTTTCATTGGCGCAAAGATAGATGTTGTTCTAAACACAACAAAAAAAGTAACTCCCCCTAATTCAAAACAGCATAACTTATTAACGAAGAAGTTTTGAGCAAAATAATTTGGCAGGAGTGTTCCTACACATATTGCCTAACTTCGGAATGAAAATGAGATTGATCTATCAAGTCATGCATGAGTGAGCAGACATTAAATGCAAAAATGTCACTTTTCAAAAGTCACATGAGTCATTTTGGGGAATCTGTGTTTTCTGATGTTGTTTAAGTGCTGTTGATGTTTATTGAGATTGCGTCATGGTTGAGTGAGGACATTTTTAACGATGAAGCAAGAAATGTTAAAAATTACTGTTTAATGTTGGAAAAACGACTACCCGGTATTTTCACATAATGTGCTGACTCATGTTGGTTGATGCCAATTCTTTCCATAAACTGAATGGATTTTGTAGATTTAGGAGGGCTGAACATCACTTTCTTCAAAAAAATTGTGTTTAACCAACTGTGATAAACATGAAAAGTGTCAGGGATAGGCATGGCGGGGTCAAACAATGGAAGAAACCAAATTGGCAAAGTTTTGTTTCACAGACCCCCCAAAATGACTCTTGTGACTTTTGAAAAGTGACAATTTTGCCTTTAATGTCTGCTCACTCATGCATGACTTGACGGATCATTCTCATTTTCACACTGAAGTTAGTCAATAAGTGTAGAAACACTCCTGCCAAATTATTGTGCTCAAAACTGTTTCGTTAAAAAGTTATGCTATTTTGAATTAGGGGGAGTTACTTTTTTTGTTGTGCAGAAAGTCGCTGTGCATGAAGGCGCGCTGTCATTGCGACACTTTAAGAAGAATTGGGTAAAAATAACTAACTTTTATCCCGCACTGGGCAACATACTGCCCTGGCCCTATTCGCTGTTTGTTAAAATTCACCTACTGATGTTTGATAATCTAAATGCTATGCGGTTGGGGAAATTGAATTCCTATTTACCCATCACAATTTGCTCAACTCTCAGTTTGCTCAATTATTGATGATGTTTTCATTTTTTAAAGTAATCTTACCCACCGAGTTATTACCTATTACTGGTGTTGTATACCACTTCTTGACAGTATTGCTCAGCTCTTTTAAATCTTACCCACCTGATTGGTTAATAAAGAATACGTGTTTGGGCTTTTCCCCCTTTTTCCTCCAACCTAGGTACGAAAATGAAATACAGAATTATGCATCCCGAATATCCTTCCAAACCTGGCTAGCAAAATGCCCTTACGGATCTTAACCTAATCTACAATCATTATGTCCTATTCAACAGTTACTTATCATATCCTAACCGATCCTCTTCTATACCAACCTTATCCTGCTAGTCAAATCAAATGCAAGCTCTCATATATACCTCTTGTAATTTACGGAGAGTTTCGTTAAAGTTTGTAAATCCTGCCACCCCAAACTATTCCCAACAAAATATTTACGAATAATCATATTTTCTTTATTAACTCTGTGGTAAATTGAAACTTCAATTTGCTCATGATTTATGTTTCGACATACATAACAACATGTGCCCAACATTGAGTCATCTTATAAAATATTGGACAATATGTATGGAGTTATAATGACAAACCGTTTACTCCCAACAATGAAGTTTGTTTGTAAGTTACTTGGTAGCAGCCCCCCCCCCCGAAACCCGCTTGGCAATATTAATTTGAACAACCGGTAATAGACCGTCTAATTTTGCCGAATTGTAAAGAAGAAAGGGACGAAATTGTAAATAAATTCTAGGTAGAAACCCGACGCTATATTAACAAGTATGATATCTGCCCACCACTTGTGTATAATCATTTTTTAACAATTGACCTAACCCCTATGTTACTGAAATTGGGCATTTTGTTAACCAACTGCAGTTGTTACCTTAATTCAACCAGGGAGATGGGAGTTTGACAAACTCCCATCTCCCTGATTCAACTAACTTAAATAATCAAATGTTTGAAGAGTGTTATTACTTTATAATGGTCTAGAATAATAAGACGATTCTTAAACCAATCAGCAATTTAATACCGAACTTTAAGTTTCCTAATATTTTAAAGTGTTGTTTAAGTATTAATGTCCGAACGACGACAGACCGACCAACAGATCTTTATCCCATCATGTTTTGGTATTTTCGCTCCTACATCAGATTTGTTAAGATTTCTCCTTTATCGTTTGGTAAGTTTTAAAACCAAGCGGGTTACTTGCCCAACAAACTTTACCCAACCTGATAAAAGAAGTGTAAAAATTGGGTGAAATTTTCCCAATCCTGTGGCCGAGCGAATACACCGAGACGATAGAATCGATGAAGGATGCTCATTAGTATACATCGGCCAGGTCTGACCTACCATTTTCATTTTCATTTTCCACCTAAACAGAGCCACACCAATCTGGAAACGATTTATATTTATCGTTACTGTCATTGGTGAAATCTGGCCACCATCTTATGAATGTTCAATTGGCGGCATCTATCGTGCATTTCTCTTGTTTTCTCTTCATATCCTCTTCTCTTTATTTTCTGTATATTCAAATTTTTATTTTCAATTTTTTAATATTAATTTATTAATTTATTCATTTTATTTCATTTACTTGTTTCATTTTTAGGGGGTGGGGGGTTCCCTTCTGTATTCTACGTAATTGCATACTTCTCTTTCATTTAAAAAAAACTCTCTGCGTCATTTCCTTCCATTTCCTTGTGTGGTCTTTTAAACTGAAGTATTTCTTTGTCTATTTTGTCATATTCTCTTTGTTTTCTCCATATTTGCTACTCCTTTCCACGTGTTTTATCATTTTTGTTTATTTTTCCTCCTTAAAAAAAAAAGATTCCTTTGTTAGTATTTCCTGATACAGTTATCTATTTTTTCCATTCATCCTTGTTTTTCAACTATATACTTCAATGTAGACTATTAGCCTTTTTGAAGTGTTTCTTTGCATTTTTAGACTTTTCTTTTTTCATCTTAACGAACTCAAACACTCCCATTCCTTTGCCATCTTCACATATTTCTTTCCGTTTCTCTCATTTTACTTATTCTTTTTCATTTTCGTATTTTCTATTTCCTTTTCTTTCCATCTTTCATCGTGTATAAGCGAGTCTTCAAACACTCCCACTTATCTCACTGATGTTCACACATTTGCTTCCCTTTTCCTCTCATTTTTCCTATATTTTCATCTTTTTATATTTTATTCTATTTTTCATTTCATCTTTTTGTATATTTGTCTTCTTTTCCTCCTCTTGTTCCTCATGCATGTAAGCAAGTATTCATACACTCTCACTGCTTATCTCCTTGATCATGTTGATCTGCATTGCTTTTCTTTTCCTCTCATTTTGCATTTTTTTGCCACTTCTCTTTCATATTTGTATCTTCCCTTTTTTTTTGGGGGGGGGGGGTCTTTCCTTACGTATTTATCAAATAATTTAAAAAGAACCTCACATGCCATGTTTGTTCCGATCCACTTTGCCCCCACCTCTCATTTACCCTTTAATTTCTCTTCATCCTGTATTCTCATTTTCTCAAGATTGATACAGGTTAATCTCTAGGTCTGCTGGTAACAGCAAATTAATTCTATCAACCAAACTCCCACTGAAATAAATTGTTCTACATCATTTAATAAATCTGAATATATTACTGCCAAATTAGCAGTACTGTAGATTGTAATTAAGAACTTTAATTTTAGTTGTTAATCAATCATAATCTTTTTTTTAAAATCAGTTTTTATTCTTTTCTCTCATTAAACAAAATAATTACAATCATGGTACAAATTACATTTAACGTATATAACACAATTTGAATATTGAAAATTCCTTAAACAAAAACTGTGGATAAATTAATTGATTTCATTCTCATTTTTTTTTACAAGTTTACAAGATCAATTTTCATAACTTACTTTACAAACAAAAATTCATTTCCCCCCTTTTTTGTCTGCATTTGTCTGCAAATCTGCATTTGTCAATCAGTTAACCAAAGAATTAGAAAGCTGGGTTTGTTACTTCAAAGATATATGATGGATGAATCGGTTCATGATACACGTTGAAATAATCAAGAACGTGACAGAGTATTGATTAATCATATGATTCACTCTATTTTTGCCTTCTCTTTATCTTTCCTTTCTCCTTCCGTCGGCCTTTTATTCTTTTTAATTTTTTTTCTTCTCTTTCTCCTACTCCTTATGTTCCTTTTCCTCTATTTTCTTCTTCTGTTTCTTCCCCTTTCCTTCTTTTTCATTCTTCTTTTTCTTCCCATTGTGTTGTTGTTGTTCTTCTTCATTTCTTCTTATTCTTCACCATTATTCTTCCCTTTATTCTTTATTTCCTTCTAAATCACTCCAGATTATAATGATCTAAATCAGGATTATACAGATTTGAAATAGAGAACAAGGTGGCTATATAAAGAAACGATAATACCAAATTATTTACATTATTTTTCTTTCTCATGTCTTCTTTTTATTCTTGTTGTTGTTGTTGTTGTTGTTCTTCTTCTTCTTCTTCTTCTTCTTCTTCTTCTCCGCTCCTCATGCTTGTTTTCTTTCTTTTTCTTTTTCTTTCTTTTTCATCCTTTCCCCTTCTTCTTCATCTTCTTCCTCCTCTTTTAATTTTTCATCATCCCTTTCTTCATGTTTTTCTTTTCAAATGATAACGATCTGAGCTTGAATTTATTTCATTTACAGATATGAAATACAGAGCAAAATACAAATTAGGTTTTTGTTTCAGATATCGATACAATTCAACACCAAAGACAAATGTATTTACATGATAATTGGTGTTTAGCTTGCAACATACTATGATCAATAAGGTAGAGTGTATAGGCCCACAGTATGTCCCCAAAACTACAAGCGGACTATGTCTTTAGGTATCGATTATGGAAAAAAAAATCATTTCGCAATATGAAAGGTCTTTCCAAATTAACTAAGGAAGAATAACTATTTCTCTACTAGTCTACGAAGGCGCCATCTGATTCGTCCAGAAGTCAAAAAGAAATAGGGATTTTTGTAACGGACGGCATAAGTCCCTCCCGTCAAAGTATGAACAAAAGGGTTGGCAAAGTAAATCACTGCTATCTTTTTATTTGTGCTGTGGTTGTTATGGCTATGGTTTAATCATCATCATAGTTATCATCATTCCTGATGTTGTTGTTGCTGCTCTGTTGTTGCTACAAATAGAGAGAAAGGATATCTTTATTTTCCAAATTTGAAAAGAGTTTTTGAAGGTTTAAAGTGAAAAAAAATTCTAAAGCGCGGTCGCTTTGCTCCCTCGCATAGTCATTTCTTCTCAGATTCTCATAATTTCGCGCTTCTTATATAATAGTTCTTAAACAAGTTTTTTAAAAAGAGGTTCAGAATTGAATTGAATTGAATTGAATTTCAAAAATAATGACGCATTTGTCGTTGTTTTACTCGCTGTCTTGTAAGTTTCATTTTCCTCTTGCTAAATACTGCTACCCTGGTGTGGCCTATAATACAAGATTTGCAAAGGTTAAACATTTGAAACAAATCTAACATCTAAATTGGGCGGCACTTGGAGGAGGAGCAGAAAATGCAAAAGAGAAAAAGAAAACGAGAAAATGCATGAAGAAAAATCATAATCTTTAAAGGATATGCGCCCCTCCACATCCGCAGGGTAAATGCATCAGAAACAGAGTTTTTGAGGGTTCAAAGAATGCCACATTTTTCTAGAGCTCGGTCGCTTTGTTCCCTCGCATGAATATACAGTATTCTTCTCAGGATTTCATAGGCTTTTTTACATAGCCTTTTTAAAAGGGATTCAGAATTTGTAAAATGCAGTTGTCATTGCTTTACTCGCCATCATGAAAGATTCATCTGCCTCTTGCTAAATACTGCGCCCCAGTCCTGTAATAATACAGCAACTGCAAAAGTTAAACAATTTGAAAGAAATATAAACTTTTTGTCGCATTGCTATTAAAATCAGGCCTCAACTATTTCTCAAGGGTTTTCGTTAATTTTACTCCCAATTTTAAAACTGAGAAAATAGAAAACTGTTTATCATATCTAATTTCGATCTTCTCTACCGTGAAATTTTAGTGGTCAATTGCCAAATTTCCGGGGTAAAATGCGCAAAGGATAGCGTTTTACGGATTTTTTTTTTTCAAATCGCCATTTGGTCGCTTCGCTCCCTCGCTTATACCAAAATGTAGATACGTTTGGGTACTCGGGAGGGGAGGGGGGGGGTGCAACTTCATTGTTTGCCCCGGGCGCCATAATGCCTAGATACGCCATTGATGTTGCCAAAAGATATTTACGCTCGAGTGAGCAACTGATGTGAAAGGGTGCAAATATAGACTTGACAGGATTGATACAAAAATTTTGTTCTGGCTGGTATCGGCAAAGTTGAGCGTCATGAAAAAAGAGCTTTTGAAAATTCCTATGATCAGTTACAGACAAAATATGAGGGGGAAAAGGAAAGGTTTTGTCTTCTGTACATTATAATATATATATATATATATATATATATATATATATATATATATACATATATTCATCTCTATAACATTTCATGCTTCGATGCGCGATCAGTTACTTTAATGAGTTTTTTTAATATTACCTTTTGGTAAGTTTTTAATTCAAGCTGGCTTTCTCACACAAACATACAGCTTTCAAGGGCTATTCTTGATCATAGAGAAAACAATTCCAATTTTCCCATGATTAAAATATAGGCAATGTCTAAGCCTTTTCATGTCTCCCTAAATTAATGCTTGCCAGCCGAAACGAACACGAATTGTTGTTAACAGGGGATTTTGTACCAGTTCACATTAGTGGTTTTGTGCTTACTCAAGCACAAAATATCGTAAGATGTTTTGATGACATTTAAAAGGGGAGATCCTAAGATATTAATAGGTACGGGAATTTCTATGAACATACTTCCAAATGTTCAATTGAGGATACTCGTGTTTTTTTCCAACTGTGAACTTTTCACGATTCTGAGCACTGTTGAGACATGCCTTGTCAAGCATTGATTTGGCACCCTTTCACAAAAGTGGCTTTCGCACACTCGAGCTTAAAACATCGCCAGGTACTGCTGGTCTCATTGATAGAAGAGACCCTAAGCTAGTATCAAAATTCCTTATAATCATTTTGAAATATTTAAGAAGGGAAATTTTTTCAAACGGCTATTTTTCTCGAAGGGGTGATGAATCATGAAAGCAAAAACTGTGGCTGTAAACATCAAAAAACATATTATCCTACATGTAGTTCTGTAGGTTACAGTTCGTTATTCCGAAGGTTCGTTAGTCAAAAGGTTCGTTAGTCCAAAGGTTCGTTTTTCCTAAGGTTCGTTAGTCCGAAAATGAAATAAGGTTCGTTATTCCGAAAGTTCGTTAGTCCGAAAATGAAATAAGGTTCGTCATTCCGAAGGTTCGTTATTCCGAAAATGAAAGGTTCGTTAGTTCGTTGGTTATTTTCAGACTAACATGACTAACGAACCTTATTTCATTTTCGGACTAACGAACCTTCGGAATAACGCCACAAATGTTCGGATAAACGAACCCTTTTTCATTTTCGGACTAACGCGATTTGCGTGTTTCGGAATAACGAACCTTCGGAATAACGAACCTTCGGAATAACGAACCTTCGGAATAACAAACCTTCGGAATAACGAACATCACCTAGTTCGGTTTTTGTATCAGTCTTTATGTTGCTGAATAGTTATGGATAATACCATTTTCCTGTACATTTTCTATAAATGTGTATATCTGTTTTCAACATTGTAACCTAGTAATCACTGGCGTATGGGGAGGGGAGCAGGGGGCTGCAGCCCCCACCCCAAAAATACACGCCAAATGTGAAAAGAACAAGAAGAAAGAACAAGAAGGAAAAAGATCAAAAGTGAAAAAAGAAAGCAAATGAAAGAAAAAATAAGAAAAGGTGGAAAATTTCATTCGATCGCTTCGCGCGCTCGCAAGATATATATTATGCTAGAGATGATAATCATGATGATAATGATAGTGATAAGTCTGTAAAAGAAGACGGAAAACAGCTACTCAGGATCTAGGACCAAGCACGGAGAACACTTCCTGGAGATCCAAAACTGAGAAGCAGCACATATCTCCCTCATGCAGAATGTATCATGAAAAAGACGAAACAGTAACTCATCTAGCGAGTGAGTGCAGCAAAATGACATGATAGGCATGATAGATTAGCTGCTGTTGTTGTCTGAACAAGAAGTACGACTTACCACATGCAGATACGAACGAACATAGGGCAGAACCCATGATGGAGAACGATGATGTAAAACTCCTGTATGATTGTAATATCCAAACAGACAAGTTTATCAAAGCAAGTAGATCGGACGTCATTCTCTTGCAGAAGAAAGAGAAGGAATGTCTCATCATAAACATTGCAATTCCCATAAGACTGCTGAGCGTGGAGTACAGAGGATGAAAAGACACAGAAATATAACGATCTAGCATGTCTAGCATGGGAACTGAGTAGGATACGGCAGATGAAGGCGAAGGAACTACCAGTAGTTATCGGAGCATATTGAGAACAAGCGCGGTTCTACAGTCGGGCTTTGGGGGCTGAAGCCCCCCCCCCCAAAAAAAAAATAAATAAATAAATAAATAAAATAAAATAAATAAATAAATAAATAAATAAATAAATAAATAAATAAATAAAAATTGACGACATTCTATAATATAATGTCCTTGTATTAAACACGCATATCAAAAAAGAGAGTGAAAAAGAAACGATAAAAAGGAAAAAAGATTAAGGAAAAACCTGGGAGCACTCGCTCGCTTCGCTCGCTCGCATTTTAATGATTTTTAAGCAATGCCGGTTATATTACTATTCTTAAGAAAGGAAATAGGTTTGCATCATGTCTCGCTTTCCAATTTTTATGCTATTTTTCTACTAGTTAGGTCTATATAACTGCAATGATTCCAGAGCGGCAATTAAGTTGACCTAAAATAGATGAATTTTCAGGAGATAAAGGCTTGTGACCATAAACCTATTCGCAATACCCTCTGTGAGAACGGAAGATGCCGATGAATATATATATATATATATATATATATATATATATATATATACGTATATATGTCATTCTAGGGTGTATTTTGATGATAATCACAGCAAGAAGTGGTTGTTTTGGGGTCGCTCGCTTCGCTCACTGGCAAATTAAAAAAGTAGTAGATGTGTATTTTCGAAAGTCCCTATCGCGAGCGCGCGGGCGCGTGTGTGTGTGTTATGTGGGAGGGGGATATTCTCTCCCACCTCTCAGTCGCTTTGCTCTAGCTCTGGCACATATCCTCCAAGCCCCCAATAGCCCCCCCCCCCCCCCCCCCCCCCAAAAAAAAAAATCGTTTGCTCTAGAACCGCGCCTGATTGAGAAATTAACAACAAGCCACAGAAGCTTCTTGGCTGATCTTGTGGTTGAGGTGTCATTTGAAACCAGACAGAAAGCAGGCTTCCTAGGAACATCACATATTTCCAAAATCCTGTACGGAAAATCTTGAATTAGAAAGAGAAGTGAATAATGAGAAGAGGACTTGTCTGGTACAATATAAAACAGATAACCTTACAGATTTCTGGAAGACGTCTGATTCCTGTTTACCAACAAAACATTACTTTGTGGAAAAAGTAATAATAAAAATATTAACAATAATGTTGAATATAACTATGATGATGATGATGATGATGATGATCATGATGATGACAAAGATGATGCTGATAATAACAATAATAAATAGTGTATGAAAATAACATTAAGTGATATGCAAGGACCTTAAGATGAATTTTTAAAGTTAAATATAATCTTGTTTCTTGGTGGTGTGTGTGTGGGCGTGTGAGTGTGTACGTGTTTTGTTTTGCTGGTATTTTACTCTTTCTCTTCGGTTGTTTGTTTACAGAGGTATTACCTTGAATGAATGATAGATGGAAAACTTGACAAAGTTATATTTACTCTGAAAATTATAAAGAAAGAATTGTTTGGGCTAGGCATCAGTGCGAGTTTTCAGAAAATATACTGGATATTGGATATTCGGGACGGCGATTTCAACTCTCAACTCCTCACCAGGCGAAGTTGTACCTACCCGCCTACGACAAGGAAAGTGTTATGAAATCTCTTAAAGTCTAAACCCACCAGAGACTGTGGATGTGGTCTGGTTTGGACGAGCATTGGCTTGCATTTCTATGAACTGTATCTTCCAGTCATCTGCCAGGGGATCCTTTACCAGTTGACTTTCTTGGTCAAAGGTTCCAAGGTATGCGTGCCCCTCGTGAACGGTTCCAGACACCTTAATATTGACCACACCGTGCGAGTCAATGCTTCCTCTAGTTCCTTCTGGCGACAAGTTGGGAGTAAAAAGGAGCCCTTGGATTTTCACCACGTCGCCCAAAACTGAAGCTATCTGTTTAGAGCCTTTGATTGGGTAATTGGGACTATACATTTGAAATTTGCCACTCACTCGGATATGAAGGATAGCATCAGACATGAAATATTTTGGCCCCCAGTCGCTGGTAGATGCGTACTTGCTTGTGTGAAGTTTGTTGAGTTGAGTGAAAAACATTTCAGTATATCTAACTGCATCCCTCTGACAGTCGTTGTAAGCCGATGATGTCAACTGTGAAATGAATATACACATAATAAGAAATTCTATTCTCCAATTGACAGAATATTTTTGTCTATTTGTTTTTTTTAACGCATAATTATTTTTTCTCCACTTAAACTGCTGTCAGTTGAATAATGACTTTATTGCAAGAGCATGGATGCATGGGTGGAAATTTCTCTTCAAAGTATGGGGCACAACCGAAATTCTCTCCAAAGTAAAAAACAAACGAAAAAAAAACAACGAAAAACCAAACAAACAAACCACCATCAACAACGATAAATTCTTTTTTATTTATTTATTTTTTTTAATTTTTTTTTTTTTGCGTGCAACCAAACTTTGCCACTCTCGATGAGATGTGTTAAACTCGGCGTCGAAATTGCCAATTTGCACCTTTTTCATGTATATAGGGTGCAAGATTGCACCCAAAAAGGTGCTGCCGGTGTTGCATTCAGGGTGCAAAATTGAACATTTTTTTCTTAGCGTGTATGGGGCACAACTGAAATTCTCTCCGAAGCAAAACAAATAAAACAAACAAATAAACAAACAAAACCACCATCAACAACGATAAAATGGAAAAATAAAGATTTGTTAGTTGTGTTAACTCCACATTTCAATCACGTTTGTCTAGGATTAGGTCAAAGGTCAAAGAGGTTATTTAACATTGTATATAATAGGTTTTCTTTTATTCTGGTTATCACCAAAATTTAAGAACAGTTTCGAGTCATAAAGTTCAGTGAATAGGCGAAGGCATGATATTAGAGACGCAGTTGCATTTATCTTGTTTCTCATGAAAAGTGCTCCCTTTTCCTCTAACAATTTTACTTCCAATGAGTGCCACCTCTTCCTCACATTCAAGTATGTTATGATAAGTACCTCTTTTTTTTTTTTTTTTGGTCTTTTTGTTTTGCGTGTAACCAAAGTTTGCCACTCTCGATGAGATGTGTTGAACTCGGCGTCGAAATTGCCAATTAAATGTTCGAAAGAGGTGCCAATTTGCGAAGGAAAAAAAAAGATTTTCAAAGATGTAACAGGAGATAATTATAGGAGACAAGTTCAGGTCTCAGAAACTTGGGTTACTAAAAGCAACAAATGTACTTTAATATTCTATGAAGGCCGGAATTCACAAAAGAGGCTAAAACCGTAGAGTTGATTAAACCTCCGTAAGCTAAATAGGCGCGTATGCGGACAACTGGATCGGATTGGTGCGCACGTTTACTTAAAGCGTTTTAAGTAAACCACCCCATGGTTTCAACCGCTTTTGAGAATTTCGGCCAAGATTTAAGGCTAAATGTAAAAGAATAGCTTAGGATCTTACACTATTAGTATTGTTGACGGAGACTTTGTTTGCACAGATGAAGGTCCTCGTATCACTCGTTCCTGCCTGTGCAATAAAACAAAGATATGGCAAGTTTGTACTTGACACAATATGATCCTACAACAATTGTCGTGGACTTTAATAACAGCCTTGGAAATTCTCCATTTGGATGTACATAATTCAGTCTTCCACTGGAAGGCTTCCAGATTTTTATATTTGCATTACTTTATAGTCTGAAGAATCGAAAACGTCATTTGAATTCATTCTTGACGATATAATATCGGCAGATTCTTGCCGTGAGATTATGAACCCTTAAACTAAAACTAAAACTAAAAATAGCCAGAATAAATCAACAACTTTTCATAATGTATCATTTAAAATGACACTTGCAAATACAACATATTCAAAGTATCTTTTAAAGTCATGTTGTATGTATTTGTGACTTGATTACATTTTCTTTCAGCCCGTTGACGACTGAATTCTCTGCTTAATAATGTAATGACAAATTTGAAGGGATGGAGTGCATTATCAATGCCATCACTTAACTCACGAACATGATTGTCTATTGATGAATTAAAAATGTGCCTTAATGTTCTATATCTGGGGAGTGTTTCATGTAGTGTCTTGTCAGTGATTTTTACTGACAACTGTTATAAACCAGACACTTATAACAAATCACTTCATTTAAAGGGAAAGTCCACCCTAGAAGTTTCACTATTTCAATAAAAGGAGATAAATTTGAACAGCATTTTTAAAAAGGAAATGAGCAAAATCGGTCAAAGAATAAGAAAATTACACTCATTTACATTTTCTAGTAAACTACTCTCAGCTCTGCAAATTGGCAACACTGATGACATCATGGCGAGCAGGTCTTCATTCTCTATGTACATGAAATTTCAAATTTTCTCCATTTTCTTGGAAAGTTCCACATTTTCTTATCCCATAGTCAAAGTATGTTATGTAAAAAGCAATTCTTCTGAACATGTATTGACTACGGGGGTTAGGAAATGTGTAACTTTCAAGAAAATTGAGAAAATGTGAAATTTCATGTACAAAGTGAATGGAGACCTGCTCGCATATGATGCTATCACTGTTGCCAATTTGCAGAGCCGAGAGTAGTTTACTAGAAAATGTAAATCAGAGTAATTTTCTTATTCTTTGACCGATTTTGCTCATTTCTTTTTTAAAATGCTGTTCAAATTTATCTTCTTTTATTGAAACATTGAAATTTCTAGGGTAGACTTTCCCTTTAACGCTCCCCCGAAGCCCCCGCAATTCAAATGCTTGTACGGGGGAAGAAAATACTTAAACTGAACATTTATCATAATAGATGATGAAAAAAAAGGGCCGCTCACTCTAAAAATCAAACTGAATGCACATTAAACTGGAGGTTGATCTTGATGAGCACTGAAATTGAAAGTAAATCGACCAAAATAATTTGCATCAGTTTGGACGTTGTGTTGAAGAATTCGGGAGGGAAAACCTTTATTTTCCCATCAATTGGACACTTTAAAGATTGAATATGTACATTGCCTCAAATATCTTACAGTATTGACTGTGACGTTATCTGCAATGATGACCGTGCCGGTTCCAGAAGCTGTCAGTCCAACATTTTGAGGAGAAAGTGCGGAGGATCTTGTGTACGGGCACACAATTCCCATAAAATCTGTTATAGACTGATATGGATTCCAGTGTGCCATACCTGCAAACGAATGGAAAAATCGTAGATTTATTGTTGCTGTTGATGTTGTTTTCTATAATGTTTATCATCATCATTAGTATTACTATCGTTATTATTTTCATGATAATTTTGATTATTATCATTATTATTATCATCATCATCATCATTTTTATGACTATGATTATTATTATCACTACATCATTATTATGAATACGGTACTTTCATTATCATTAATAGTGGTACTGTAGTAGTAGTGGTAGTAGTAGTAGTAGTTGTTGTTGTTGTTGTAGCATAGCAGATGTAGTAGCATAACTACGACTGTTACTGTTTTGCCAAAACCTAGTGTGACAAGAGATCACTCCAGTAAGAGGCGGCATTTCCTATTTATGACAAGAGGGGGTGCTAGGTTAGAGAAACGCAAGCGAGTGGGTGATGGTCTATGAGCCTAAATCTCCAAACCACGAAATATGATTTTATGTTTCTTAGTATAATGCCTTTATTATGTCCCTTAATTTGGAAAGTCGCCCATAATGGCCAAACTTTTAAAAATTCCCCATTTTCCACTTTCTAAAAGCACTGTTTTGAATAATGACCTTGCCCTTGATACGGTCAGATAATCCATTTTTAATGACCATCATTGTATTTCCTTCTTTTTACTTCCTCTTTCTCTCTATTGCAATTTTGCACCCCTTCAAAGTGCTTCCAAGGCAGGGGCGGCGTAGCGTCTGTCAAAGTGTTGGGGCACCAAGGGATTTTTAAAAAGTTTTGGTTTAATTTTTTTTTTTTTACTAATGCTGAAAAGCCACGGGATTCGATTTAATGATTTGATTAAAAAAAAAGGCTGCCGTACATGCATTTTGGGATCTTCCACACAACATTTTGTATCATTTCATTTTATTTCACTGATTTCCAAAATAACAGCAAATAGGTTTTTCAAAGTCTTTCACATTTCAGAATCAATATGAAAACCAAAAATTAAGAATAAAAAAAAATGAAATGAATTCAGTACGATTTTAATTATCAGGTAAATGGTTAGTATATAAATAAAGAAATGCTTACTGTATTGCGGAGGAAACCTGGAAAAGGAAAGCTTGTGAATCAGGTTCTCAAACGCAAATGTCATGGTATCATTGATGATAATAACAAATTTTTAAAAGACATTAAAAACATACACGACACACGATAGACCGCACAGAAGGGGACAAACACAAGCACAATGACAACACAGGCAGAAGGATGGGACATTGAGTAGCCTTCTGCAGTTTAAAATTGGTACGTATCACTGGCGTAGCTGGGGGGGGGGGCAAAGAGAGGCCAAGGTCCCCCTGTTGATCAGCGAGCAAAACAAAAATGAAATAAGAATAAAAAATTAAAAATAAAAAACTTTCATCGAGTCCACTTCACATAACTTACCCTAACCCTACCTTACAAAATGAAAGTAAAACGTCAGTATTCCACTTCTTACCCCTAATATTGAATTTTAGTGTGCAGAAAATGCCATTTTCATGCACGAATTTTCAAAAACTCCCTACCGTGGGAGGGGGATACCCCCCTCCCACACCCTCGCCTTGCCCCCCCCCCCCATATGCCACTTCTCATATAAGTTACCCCTAATACTGAATTTTAGTGTGCAAAAAATACCATTTTCATGCACGAATTTTCACAAATCTCCTTACCGTATATAGGAGGGGGATATCCCCCTCCCTCACCCTCGCCTTGCCCCCCTTCTCATATAAGTTACCTCTAATACTGAATTTTAGTGTGCAGAAAATGCAATTTTCATGCATGAATTAAAAAAAAAATCACCCTACAGTGGGAGGGGGGTACCCCTCCCACCCCCTATATGCCACTGCTCATAATTATAAGTTAGCCCTATTAATGAATTTTAGTGTGGAGAAATTGCCATTTTCATGCACGACTTTTAAAAAATCTCCATACCGTGGGAGGGGGGTCTCCCCTTGCTCGGTAGCTTCACTCCCTCGCCTTGGCCCCCTCCCCCTTTATGCCACTTCTCATATAAGTTACCCCTAATCATGAATTTTAGTGTGCAGAAAATGCCATTTCCATGCACGAATTAAAAAAGTCTCCCTACAGTGGGAGGGGTTACCCCACTCCCACACCCTCCCACCGCTCGGTCGCTTCGCTCCCTTGCCTTGGCCCCCTGTTGAAAAGTCCTGACTACGCCAGTGTTTAGTGTACCTACTTATTTGGCTAAGTTTGAGGTTATGTTTGAACGAAAATAAGCTTGGCGAGTGTTCGATTGATCAAGAAAATTCCAGAAATAAGGGCCATGCAGTGTATATAATCAGATAAATAGTTTTCTTTTCATAAATGGTTCTTAGCGAGGAAGATGGAAAGATGAAGATTGTAATGCACCCACATGTTGTCTGCGGATATCTTTGTACAGAGATTTCAAATTGTTTTTCAAATCAAATTTTGTGAATAGGAAAAAAAAAATATCAGACAAAAAATACCCCTCCCTATTACATGTTTTCTTACTCAGGATTTACATATATAAATTTTAGATTTTGATGTAAACAATGATGATTTGATTTTGTATAGCTCTAAATATATGTTAAGCTTTAACCACATTTTTATGTCGAACATATTGCAAGGCATAATTCTGGGGCCCGTTGCATAAAACTTACTATAACAGTAACTTTGCTATTATAGTAACTCTTCATGAAATACTGGATTTTGATTGGCTGTTGAGCAACATGCCATGCTCAAGAATGCTGCAGAAAGTGGGTTCACTTAAATTCTTCTTCTGCAAGTAGTGAATTATTTCATTCTTGAACTCTGACGGAGTATGTGCTGCTTGTTTACTACGTCAGTTACCGTTTCACCACCTTCTGATAATAATCATTGCTATACTTGTTCTCGTAACACAAAGAAAATTGATTTCGATCAGTTCAATCACGAATTACAAGATATCGCATGGGATGATGTTTTAGGTATTGACGATGTGCAAACGGCCTACAATACCTGGGAAACCAAATTCATTGCTATTCTGGACCGTAATGCACCCGTAAAAAAGAAGAGTGCGTCAAATCAAATGTCCGTAGATGAATAAACTGATTTTTGATAGTATGCATAAGCGCGATAGATTTAAAAGAATTGCTAAAAGGTCAAATTCTAATAAGGATTGGCAAGAATATATAAAACCATGCGTAATCTCGTAACTTCTCTCATTAGGAAGGAGTAAAGGAAATATATCTCTGCAAGTATTATTAAGTATAGAGGTAACTCTGGAGAAATGTGAAAGTTGTTAAAGTTTTTAATTTCTCCCCCAAAAAAGGTCTACAAACCATGTTCATAAATTAATAGTTAATAATATGGAAGTTACTGGAAAGTCCTATTTAGCTAACAGTATAACCTAGAAAAGTTCTTTCCGTTGAAGTTTTTTCATTGATTTAGGTTCCTATGTAGTTTGTGAGCATTTTCAGCTTGGTTGCCCAAACAGCAACCTTGAGCAATTTGCATAATTTGCATAAATCTGTATGCGTATAGGTTTTACAGTGCAAAGACAACTTACACAGAACGTTCAAACTGAACTACGTGCCAATTGTGTATGTGCGGTGATAATGAAACGAAACAACCTTAATACACACAATCAGATATGGATGCACATCCAATTAGGGGTTTGTGGGACATGGAAATCATTTCAGTGTTATTTTTACAATCAGAAATCACGTATTTGTACTAAGAATCATGTTGATATCAACTTGATATCTGTAAACAACCGTGAGTGTACTTTTTGCACCCAGAATGAGAGTAGGCCTGCTCCTAATGAACCGGTATTAATGTCGCAGGCAGGTTGGCAGCCTTCTTGTATTGTTTTAGTTCCTTTGGGGAAACTTCTTTTTTTTTTTGTATAAAGATGGGCCTAAACGAAGGATATATACCGCTGTTAGTACCATTCTTAATGAATGTAAGACCAAGTTTTCAATCATTTAGATAACGAAGTTATCTTTTCCTTGATTTTCATTACTAACCCTGACCTGTAATTGCAAAAATATGTTTAAACTCTATTCTACATCCCTATAAAACCCCTATTTTATGAAAGTATCACACATCAGTGTACCCTGTTTCGTTTCATCAAAAGTTGAATTTACAAGATTGACAACGCGTGTTGTCAAGTTCCGTGTCACCGCACATACACAATTAGTACTTAGTTCAGTTTACATATTCTGTGTAAGTTATCATGGGTGGCATATCCTTTATCCATACAGATTTATGCAAATTATGCAAATTGCTGAAGGTTGCTGTTTGGGCAACCAAGCTGAAAATGTTCATAACCACATAGGAACCTAAATCAATGAAAAAACTTAAACGGAAAGAACTTTAGGTTTGTAAATTGTCAAACCGACTACTACCGTTTTAGATATATATTCCTGTGATTCTTTGTTGTAATAACGTTGTTGTTTTTTGTTTGTTTTTTAAATTCTTATTTGTATTATGATGTATTGATTTGTGTTATACTTGTTTATTTATGTATATTTAGATGTTCCATACGGACATGCTGAAAAACAGCTTGATAGCTGATAGCATGTTTTTTATCGCTACCGTATTCAAATAAATTTTAAAAAAATAACTGAAACTGAAACTGTTCCACAACGAAATCGATACATGCATAAGCCGTTTTCTGTTAGAGCAGTGGTATCGTGTCTGTTACTATAATGTGGTAGCCATTGTTAGGGAACCCGAGGTATGTGATACAAATTTCAGTTAAAAAGAATAAATGACTTTGCAAATTCATTTGGTGAAAAATATCAAAACATAACTGTTCCACTTTTTGTTCCTATTCATCTCTGTGTGTTTATTCACCTCTTTTGGTGGCAGCTGTCATAACGATCACCTTGAAAGGTTCCTAGTATGGAAACTGAAGAAGAATACGCACATAATATTTGTGTAAAAGCTGTTCCGTCCAGTGTTTTTTTTTCCAAAACATACAGTAACGGCATACATAATTTTGTCACTTCAGGGATCGATGGGAAGACGCCGCTGGGCTGCTTAATTGAATCAGCGAGCCTTTACATAAAACAGCGCAATTTCATGTTGAAATCTCAAATAAAAATGGAGCCATGTTACATGAAATTGGCGTAATCTTTTACATACGTATAACCAGGGGCGGTGCTACAGGGGGGCAGGGATTTTTCAAGTGATTAAAAAAAAGAACCCCCCCCCCCCCAAAAAAAAAAAAAAAAAGAAAAAGAAGAAAAAGAGGAGGAGGAAGAAAGAAGTATAGGAAAAGAGAGGGCTGGGTCATGCAACTACGCTCTGAAAAATGCCATGAGGGTAAGTATGTGTCCAACCAACTTTGAGCATTTCCTTGGGCATATCTTTTTATCCAATTTGAGGAAATTTTGCCCATTCTAAAGTAATTATTCTTTATTTGTATCCTAACTGGACAAAATGCTTCCCGCAATGGGTAAAAATATAGCCCAAAGTTGGTTGGACACATAATCACCCTCGTGCTGGGTAAAATTTTCCCCAATATTTTTGGGAGTATAATATCCCTTTTTTTTTCATTTACAACGTGAATATATTTGCCTATTGGTCATCTTGCCCCTTATCAAAATACCCTGGCGTTGCCCCAATATACTATGTATTTGAAAAAAACGGCGTAATGCCCCCACGAATCGGAGTCATCTTCATAAAAATCGGCGCCATCCCCATTGTGAGGTGGCGCAAATCTCACAAAAATTTGTGCCACCCGCACAAAACTAGACAACATTTTCTATAAAATTCCGTGTTAATTCATGTGTTAATTACACAAATACCTTGTAAGCTGCTCTATTGCGTCTTGTCGAAGAGGTGAGAAATGGCTATAGACCAATTTCACCTCCGGTTTATGTATTTGGCCCTCTATCAGCGACGCCATTGCTGCGGTGGGCAAGCGCGCTGACCGCGATTGGCTCTGTTTACAAAATGAATGTAAGATATGAGATATGCCCCGATATTGTTCCATTTACTTTATTCTAGATCAGTAAAATAAAGCATGGATACATGGGTAGATGAGGTAAGACAATGGTCATATCTGACGGATGAAGGTATGGTGTATTTTTGTATCTTCGATGGTTTTTCTACTTAGTTTTGTCAGTAAAAGTTCGATTGTAGCATAGAAGTCGTAGTAAACGGAAGCTCTAAATCTTACCCTTTTTACAAAGGTCATGTTTTCTCTCATTAAATTTTACGCCAAAGTACATAATGATAATGTTTCTTGACTTCAAAGTCCTTTCTGTTGATGTTTTTACCCACTGGCGACGAATTCCTTCACATTGCTTACGGAAATGTGTAGGGAGTACGGCTTCTCACACAAACAGGCTTCATGAGTCAAAAGCGAGTGAATTTCGCACTCGGTTAGCTTTCAATTTTTAAACTTTCTCTAATTCTTGTGGCATTTGAGCACCGCACAGCTGCGACCTGAACTTCCCTGATAATTTCTCATTGCAAATATTAAAATAAATCTGCATATATTGGTCAAAATAGACAAAAAATCGAACGAATGTACATAACCCGCTATTGACTTGTGTACTATAAAAGTTGGAGCGCCCACCGCAGTATGTCGAACTGTGTCGAACAGTCTGCTGCCCTCTTGCGTTGTGAAATTGGTCTATAGGTGTCTTAACAATAGTATTTTACAAGTTTTAGAAAGTAATACACTTTTCACAATTAAATAACTTGTCACTGAATAATAGCCCCAAAATTATAATACACAAGAATGTTTTGTACCAGTTTGAACTGAATAATAAACTGTTGAGTTTATGGTTAGACAGTTAAAAAAAAAGATAAAGAATTAAAATTCTACATTCAGAGCATTTGGGGCAGAAAAGCTTAGTCAAAGGGCACTCTGGTGTTTTTTTTTAAAAACTAGATGCAGCATTATGACTGATATTCCTGATACTACAGAAAAGAACATTAAAAAAGTATATATATTGTGACTTCGGATAGCAGTGATATTGATCGCAATATTGGAAGCTTAGAATATGTATGATAATTAAATGCTTACCCATTGTTTTTGTATTTTTCTATAACAAATTGTGTAAGTAAAGCACAATGAAAATGAGATTATCAGAAACGTCTTTATCAGATACATGTACATGTAATATGAATTCAGCATAATGAAAAATTGATTACAATATCTGACCTTCATTTATTTCAATTTTGTGAATTCACACACACACACACACACACGCAAATGTAATATGTTTCAAAATGCATTTGTCATTCACCCACACCTTTAATGATCCCGACCTTTGTGTGAAATTATTTGATGGTATACCTTGCAATACACCAAATGTGAGTGGATTTTTGTTTCTTAAAGCAATTTCCATCTTCAGCTTGGCCTCTATAAAATAGACCCGGGGGTGTTTCATAAAGCTGTTCGTAAAGTTAAGAATGACTTTACTAACGACTTGAATATGGCAGGCCAATGGGATTCTTAATCCTTATAAATTACATCAGCTTAAGTCGAAATATGCAAACGTAGATTAATGTTACTACGAATAATATTTTTTGCCATTTTTTATTTATTAGCAGAAGTTTCTGTATTTATTAAAGATACAAACATTTGAAAATATAACGATACAAATCAAATTAATACAAGTTAAGTGTGACAAATATACAAAGGAAGAATATGTATACTTAGATAATATTAAAATAATAGAGTTGATTTTAATGAAGAAATAAATATAAATGCAGGGGCCAGCTATCATAAGCCAAAAGGCTTGAGTCGATAGCAGCCGGGAGATGGGGGCTACATGATACATTATAAGTAATTTAATGAGATTATGATAAATATAGTCACACTTTGCTAAATCGTCAGGAAAAACTTTGGGCATCTGATTTGGCACTTCATATTAAGTCGTTCATAAATCACTAAATTAATCACTAGATACTAAATCATTCACGATATTCAGTTTTGAGCACACACACACACACACACATACACACACACACACACACATTTGGCATCCAAGCACCCACACTTTTATCCAAAACATTAGTGTATTTTTTGAAAGCATACTCAGATACTCCAAATTTGAGCGATTTTTTTTTCTCTAAACAGTGGTGGATAAAGTAGTTTGAATAGTTGGTAACCACGGTTTTTTAAGAAAAAAAATACATCAATATTAAAAAACGGGTCTATGAATACCCTACCTTCTCTGAATGTAGACGTCTGATTGGTTTCAACTGCACTGCATGCAGACCAACTCAGAATCTGAAATCACTGACAGCTATAAGTCCTTGGGAATTCCCAAATGGCTCATATTGATCACTGCTCTCACAATCTGTCACATGTTGTTTTCTCTCTCCCCCTCTCTCTCTCTCTCTCTCTCTCTCTCTCTCTTATAACGCCTTTTCTTTTGTAATGTATATTTATGTATATGACGTAAATTTTGTTTGCAAGGTAGATACCGTTTGATGTTGTGTTTTCATAGGCTCTTGGATAGATGTCGTTGCAAATACCTCAGACATATCGATATACATAAAGACGTGGTGGGGTTGCAAGGTTTTTAAAAGTTACGTTTATGAATTTCAATCCGACCGCTTTTTGGGCGATGTACAGTGCGTACCCGCACCCCCCCCCCAAAAAAAAAAAACACCTAAAACAAAGGGTTATTATGACCAAACTGTGTGCTCCATGACAGAGATTATGTATTTCCCATAAAGCTGAAGTATTATGCTTTAAAATGATATTTTGATAGTATTAATCCATACACGCTTCACCGAGCAACATTGTTTTGAAAATGGCATGCCATAATTCTTAAAGATTATATCGTACAGCTACCCACCTAAAACATGGTTTATCTCTACTTTGTCATGTTTTTCCAGATTGTATCACTTCAACTTACTCAGTTCTGGATGATGACATCTCTTAGTCTGATAGTCATCACATGAAATTGACTGCGCCAGGTGGTTTTGCTTGTTTGGAGATTTACTTGCTTTTTAATGCTTGCATTTTTAAGCGTGCCTCTCACAGCAAGTATGCTGTGGCATATATAGAAAGGAATCTAAAAAGAAAATAAACTGATTCATTCTAATGCTCTATCCAGTAATACCAAAGCTTGCTATTTCAAAACATTGTGTGTCAAGTAACTGTGAATCTGTATGATATTGTTGTCTGCAGTATGCTTCACGTATACATGTACTAGTATTTTAAGTTTAAATGAGAAAATTTCTTTTAAAAAGCTGCAATTTTCTCCAAAAGGAATCTTTGATACATAGATTTGTAGAAACACCCCCAAACTGATTATAAAGTGAACATTACTTGATTTCTTATCATGGAGATGTGTGTGAAAAAAAAAAACTTAGCGTAGTCTATTTGTCACAAACAGCACATGACATAAGCACAGCGTGACCTAAGCAACAATCAGATAATAAGTTGTCTCATCCCACAAAATAAGTTCCCATTCCGCTGACTGACTTTCTGACTGACTATCCAATTACACAATGAAATATTTTGGATTCACAGAAATCATATTTATCTCCAAGATATCATTTTATTCATAATTCATAAGTACCTTGCGATTTTTTTAGTCATTACTGAAACAATAATTACAAGTGTAGCACAAAGAGGCTATCACAATACATGTTTAATATGGTATATAGGGTAAATAATTCATTACGAATTAACACGAGTATAGTTATAGGATGCAAGCAAATATCAATGCTAAAAATAATTTTATTCATATTAATGCAGAGTATTTCATAGAGTAGATAACTTAAGCTAGCTTGTCAGCATTTGGTGCAAGTATATGACGAGTTTGAATGCAAAAACTGATGTATCCCTTTTTGTCAAATTAAGATATTTGCAATTAAAGATCAAGAAAAACAAGGAAAATAATAAGAAAATGTATGCTTGTTTTCACCATAATGTCAACAATATATCTTACTATGTCATTTGAAAAGTATTGCTATGTAATATATGACAGTGAACTTACTTTAAAAATTTTCAAACATGGCGTTTATCGGTTTTGCATATGAACTCTTCAAGTACATACAGTATCTTACCGAGAATTTCACCACAAAGAATATCAATATTAAACACGTGTACATGTATTAGAATTTCGACATATTTTGCTCTTATGATTCGATTCAGGCCATTATATATTCATTCTTGCTGGAAATCTGTCATTTTCTCATTATGCCTGTGTACTAATATATATATATATATAATCAATAATACAACGTATCCACAATGCATTAACATGATTAATGCTCACTTATCACAAGGTGGAAATGCAGTATGGCCAATAGATTCATGCCAGCTACAATATACAGGTACAGTGGAACTTCATTATAAAGAACGCTGTTGTGACACCCTCTCATTTTATGTTGTAAGAACATAATTTTGGCGGTCCAGCAAGATTTCAGTACGAATGTTTTATTTCAGTTGTGCCAAGAAGTTTGCCATAATGATGTCCCACTTTACATCTTATAAACTTGGTTCAGAATGCCTGATTTATATAAATTGATAATGCGTGTAACTAAATATTGTGATCGATAGCCAAATGAACTTTTTTGCAAAAGCATTATGTTTTTTTTTTGTAATTATGTGTTTTATTAGCTTTGCAATCACATATGATCACAATATTTACATGTTATTGGTAATAATTTGACAAATATCATGAAAATAACAGAGATAATAATAATAATAATAAAAGTGACAAGAAGTTACACAACTCAAAACAATAAAGGAGCCACCGCAGATTATTGTACAGGGGAGCAGACCATTATGTTCTATTGGTTTTTGACCATCATTTTGTAGGTGGATCTAAACACTATATAATGGTACTTCAAGTTGCGTTTTTAATGGGGGATATCTACCAGGTACTTTAGCATGTTTAATGTTGAGAAAGGTCACCTTTTCTTCATTTTCTTCTTTTTTTTCTTCTTTTTTTCCCTTCGTTTTTCCTTCTTCTTCTCATTCATTCATTCATTCATCCATTTCATTTATTTATTTTCCATTAAAACAAAAGTAAAAATACATAGTAAAGCAAATGATTTGCAAACATGAAGGACCCCAAGAAAGCAAAGCTTGTAAGAAGGGGCCCTGTACAAACAAACAAGAAAAAAATACAATACAATTTTTTTTTTAATCTACATAGTAAAACTGTAGAAAAAAAAAAGAAGAAGAAGAAAAAAAAAAGAGCATACACACAATCATACATCACACATGCACAAGCCCATTCATTCACATACACACACAAGCATAGATACAAAAGTCTAGCTACTCAGTACATATCATTTTTTGGAACATCAATTGTTTACAATGATATTTGAACCTCGTTAGAGAACTGTTTTTAATACTGTCGGATAAAGAATTCCAATCATGTACACCTTGGTAACGTAAAGTGCGTGGAGTTAACGAAGTGCGTGCAAGAGGGTAATGATACTTGGATTTATTCCTGGTTCCATAGGAATGGAAAAACGAATTTACCTTGAAAATGTCATGAAATATTGGTGGGAGCGTTTGTTTATGGAAATCGAACATAAATACTAAATTGTTAAGTTTTATCAGGTCAAAGACTGATAAACATTTCAGATCATGAAATAAGGGAGCACTACTAGTCATATAATTAGTATTGGTTATTATCCGGACAGCACGTTTTTAAAGAATATGAATTTTATTCAATTGAGTTTTGTAGGTATTTCCCCATATAATGTTACAATAATTGATATGAGGTAAAACAATGCTGTTGTAAATAGTTAATAATATATGTTTGGTAAAGTTTTTTTTAAGTATGACAGGATGCCAACACTCCTTAAAAATTTAGAACAAATATGGTTAACATGGTGGCACCAGTCAAGCGATTCATGCAGTTTGATACCTAAAAAATCAACAATATCAGTTTTCTTAAGAACGTCATCTTTAATACGCACATGTAAAATATGTTTAGGAATCTTTTTTTGCTTAGAATGAAAAATTACGTGATGTGTTTTTTCAGCATTAAGAAACAACTTGTTACAAATATACCAATCAGTTAACTTACATAATTCAGAATTTATAGTAGAAATAAGACAATTTAAATTTTTATCGGAATAAATAACAGCAGTGTCATCAGCAATTAATGAAAATTTTAAAATTTTTTAAGGAATACATAATATCATTAACATACACTAAGAATAACAATGACCCAAGCACAGACCCTTGGGGAACACCTATATTAGTACACAAGTAATCTGATTCTATACCATCGACCATCACATATTGTTTTCTTCCTTGTAAATAATTCTTAAACCATTCGAGAGATACACCTCTAATACCGTAATGATATAATTTTTTAAGCAGTATGTGATGGTCGATGGTATCAAATGCCTTGGAGAGATCCATAAACACGCCGCAACAAAAATTTCCTTTGTCGAATTCTCTCGATATATAATCCGTAATATTCAAAATGCTTAAGGATGTGGAATGATTTTTCCGAAAGCCAAATTGTTCAAGAGCTAAAGAATTATTTAGTAAAAAATTATACAGCCTTTTAAACATAATTTTTTCTAGTATTTTGGAAAAATTTGATAAAAGTGCGACTGGTCTGTAATTTCCTATTGCATCCACACTTCCTTTTTTGTGTAGTGGAATAACTTTAGCCACTTTAAATTTACTTGGAACCTGACCAGAGCTAAGAGATTTATTATAAATATTGCACAATGGCTCTACACAAAAGTGAATACATCTTTTAACCACCGTGGATAAAACATCATCTGGACCGCTTGCTTTAGACATCTTAAGTTCAGCACAAAAATTGATTATTTATTGAGGAGAAGTAGGGTTAAGATACAAAGAGGACATGCATGGGGAAGACAGAAAATCCTTAAATGACTTGGAAGAATTTGGAATTGATGCTGATATTTCAGTAGCTACATTGATTTAAAAAAAAAAAAAAGGAGTTAAATGCCTGAGCTTTCTCTTTAGATGAATGAAACAATGAATTCCCGTGAAACATCTTCTGTGGAAATGAACTCTGTTTATTTTTTCCAAGCAAAGTACATGTATTAATTTCTCGCCAGGTTTTAACCATGTCCCCTTTGACTGAAGAGAATAACCTAGAATAGTAATCAGCTTTTGATGCCCTAATAATAGAAGTTAACCTGTTCTTATAATTATTATAGTTTACTTTTTTCTTTATATCCAAAGCATTAGTTGAACCTTTATACATTCTATGTTTACGTTTGATAGACTTTAAAATACCTTTTGTTATCCAGGGTTTCCTGAATAGTTTTTTACGATTAAATTTATCAATTTTTGTATTACAAACTGGGAAACGCTTATCATATAATGCAAGAAATGTATCTATGAAATAGTCATAGCATATATTTACATCACTATTTTCATATACCATGTGCCAATCAACTTTAACAAGTTCTTCCTTGAACATTGATATGTTCTTGTCATTAATTAAACGTCTCTTATAATTATTTATGGATGGAATTAAGTGGTATTCTTTATCCTTGCATAAACAAAATATTGGAAAGTGATCAGAGAGATCTGAATAAATGAGCCCCGGATATTTGCTTTTTTTAAATTGTATTAGTAAATATATTATCTATTAAAGATGCTTTATATGGCGTAATACGAGTGGGTTTTGTAATCAAAGGATACATATTAAATGAAAACATTAAATCTAGAAAATCGGTAGTTTTGCAATGTGTGTTATAATTAGGTAAATCAATGTTAAAATCACCCATTATATAGATATTCCTCTGCTCACTTTCCAAATTAACTAAAATTTCATTCATTTTACCACAGAAACGGCTTATATCAGTGTTTGGAGGTCTATATACACAACCAATGAGAACTGGCTTTGGTTTTTCCTGAATTTCAATAAACATAATTTCGTATTCAGGTGTAATAACAGAAATATCTGACCGCAATATTACACTCAAATCTTTTTTAACATAAACAGCTATTCCACCTCCTTTACGAGTAGTCCTACATGATTGTAGAAGATTATAATTATCTAGTTGAAATAATGATACCTCTGTACCGTTAGTGAACCATGTTTCAGATATACCAATAATGCTGAATTTGTAAGAAAGAGAGGATAACAAAATTTGAAATTCATCAAAATTTTTCTTCATACTCCTGGCTTTTAAATGCAATATTGAAAAACTTGAATGTTTGTTTGAGAAATTCGTACAAAAGTTATCAGCAAATACATATTTACAAGGGTTTGCATCACTACGTATGGAATCAGTATCAGAAAATACAGGTTCATATTCATCACTGGCTGATCTCACGAAATCTGTATCGAATGGATTAAACTTCAAGCCCTGGATTTTATCAAGGTCAACATATGAATTCAGGTGAAAATAAGCATAAACAGACCAGTAAAATTCATTATCATCAGTAATATGATTAAATGGGAATATGACAGAATTGCAACCAATGCAAAATATTGACTGAATAGAAGCAGAGACGAGGGAAGTACTGCAATAAGCGCAAAGACCGGACATTTTCACATTACACATTCACACATGCACACAAACCAACACACCCAAAATCACACAAGCAATTTGACAGGGAAAAAAAATGAAATTGAAATAACCTAAAAAATAAAAAATTGTGGTTTACAATCTGGTTATAAAATCCCAACAAGAAAAGAGAGAAAAATCCACTACTCCTAAGCCACCAAATAATTGAAGTGCTTAGCAACTATTATAAAGCATGTGACACTAAGTATAAAAAGTCACCGGAGCTGCTAAGTTATTTTAAGCATATTATACAAGAACGCCAAACAGACGATGAAATGTCTGTATTCATTGAGTTTCTATTTAATTTTATAGATACAACAACGCTAAACAGTTGAAATGCATTCTATATGCGTAATTATAACGTAACCTACATTGCAACCAACCATGAAGAGCAATAAATCAATGGATGACAGTGACGTGTTACAGTCGAGTGAAGCATAAATTATGAGTTGTAAACATTCATGACCGTCACAATCAATCAAGACATTGTAAAGTTACATTTGATTATTAATTGTCAGCATCAAAATAAATCAAGAGTTGTTTATGTTCCGTGATAAAATCTAATCACGAATCTCCTTCTTCCTCTTATCTCATTCCTCTTCTTCTGACACTTCTTCCCTTTTTTCTTTTCAAACGATAATGATCAAAGATTATTATTATTATATAGGTCCCTGGGATCCGGGGGTGCTGAGCGTGCTGCAGCACCCCCATGAAGTATAGTCTCATTCTTTCTCAATTGCTCCCACAAACCAAGGGCGTCAATCCGTTTTATGATTTAGGGGGACACTAGTCTTGTCACTTTTTTCTTCTTCTTCTTCTTTTTTGCCTCGTTTTTCCTTCTTCTTCCTCTTCTCCTCCTCTTTCTTTCTCTTCATCTCATTCCTCTTCTTCTGAAACTTCTTCTTCTTCCCTTTTTCTCTTCAAACGATAATGATAAAAGATTACTTTAGGTCCCTGGGAGCCGGGGATGCTGGTGGTGCTGCAGCATCCCCATACATTTTTAAGGGGGGGGGGTTGCGCAGCACCCCCAGAAAGCTATGGATGCTGCTGCAGCACCCCCTGATTTTTATGAGGGCACCCATTAGAATAAGTTATTTTCCTATCCCATCTCATCTTCTTCATATTATAATTTTCTTTAAGCAGCAGTAGATTCAAAGATGAAACATTGATGATTACTTGGCGCACATTGCGCACAGTGCACTTAGCTGTGCACAGAGATAGTTCCATTAAGTCTTCGGCATGCACGCGCACCGTACCCGTGCACGAAATGCGGAAGCACCCCCAACTTTTGTGTGTATAATACTGGCGTAGTCAGTGAGACACAAGGGGGCCATGGCCCCCTGTTGGTCATCCCCTTGAAAAAGGAGAAAGGAAAGAAGAGGAGAGAAAAATAAAAATGAATAACCGGGAAGCGCTTGCTCGCTTCGCTCGCTCGCATTTCAAGTATCTTAACCAGTGCTGGTTATACATGTATAAATAATTGCTATTCTTATGAAAAGAAACTGGTTTGCATAGTGTGCCTCTATCTAATGTTTTACTATTATTCTACTCATAGAATGAATGGAGCGGTATTGACCTAAAATAGATGAATTTTTAGGAAGTATGTGACCAGTTACTAGCCTATTCCTACCATACCCACTATGAGAACCGAAGATGACGATAAAATATACGTTATTAAAGTCATGAGAATGGAGTAACAATACACTAAAACCTGTTCTCAGTATTTAAAAAAAAAATCGTTTTTTCTTGCTCATAAATCTAGAAACAAAATGTTATGGGGGCAGGAAGCACTCTTATTCTAGCAGCGAGATGCCCGAATATCACAATATTTGGTCAGCGAGTAGACCGACTATCCTGGAATTCTGCAGGAAGATGTACATTATCAAAGTTATCTAGTGTATTTTGACGACATATCGACTTTTGAAAGAAAACAGAGTTTTTAGTCGGTATAATTGGCTTCCTTTTTTTGTAGAAACAGAATGGTTTTCGACAGCAAGCGAGGTACTCAAATAGTGTCATATTCGGCAGATAGGTGATCGAATGTATTATTTAGATATCTTAGAGGATTATCGTATTTTGATGACGAAATAACACTTCCAACATAAAAATTAGTAGATAGATACGGAATGGTTGGGAAAGCCTACGAATTTGGCAAACAAGTTGACCGAATATGTCATTTGGATATCTTATAGGCTCATAGTGTATTTTGATTTAATTATCACTTCTACCTTTGATTTAATTATCACTTCTACCTTTAAAAAAATGTAAATTTTTCCTCGCTCTCAGCGCTCTTTCGTATAATATACAAATACATGATGGTTGGGAAAGCAAATTCAGCGAGGTGACCGAAAATATAATTTCGATATCTTCAAGGCCCATAGTGTATTGGGATGACAAATTGTCACTTTTGCCTATAAACAAGGTGTATATTTTTCCTCGCTCGCTGCGCTCACTCGTATGATATTTAGATATGGTTTCGGAAAAACAAAAATTCGGCAAGTGAGGTGACCGAATGTACATTTATTTCTAAACATGTTATAGGACTATAGTTTATTTCGATGAAGAGATAATACTTCTATCGTCAAAAAAAGTTGTTTTTCCTTGCTCGCTTTGCTCGCTTGTAATATTTATAAACAGGGTGGTTTCGCGGGACAGCAAACAATTGGACCGGCGATCTGCCAAAATAAAGTCATATGTCGCAGCAAAGTGACCATATCATTTAGATATCTTATAAGCCTACAGTGTATTTTGAGAACAAACTAACACTTCTTTCATACCAAGAATGGCTATTTTTGGCTTGCTCGCTTCGCTCACTCGCAAAATTTAAAAACAGGGTGGTTCATAATCTACAAAGAAGCGTCACCCTCTCCCAATGACAATTAAACGCTTCATATTCCATTCCAATGATAAAAATCTACATCTGTGCTAATGTTTGAAAACAATTTCTTGTGTTTTGTGTGTGTGTGTGAGGGGGGTACCTAGATTAGCTTAAAATGTAGCATAATTGTTGGCAAATTTAGGTCTTACACCCCCTCCCCTCCACCCTTCATGTTCCCCTAATGCTGAAACACTGCTTTCGGTGCGGTAACCTATATCAGGCAGCTCAGGGGCTCAGCACTCCTGCGAAAAAATCGTTCCCAGGGGCCTGTTATCATATTTACCCTGAAAATAATAAAGTATCACCCTTTTGGGTGAGCGATCAGTGCGAGCTCACAAAATTCAGAAAGTATACGGAAGGCGGATATTCAGATAGGCGATTTCATCTCTTCACCATACAGGCCGCCTATGATAAAGATATGAAATATCTTAAAATCTGAACCCCAAAATTAGGCCTTGACCAGCGGATGTGGGTGTGGCCTGGTATGAACAAGCCTTGGCTTGCATTTCTATGAACTGAATTTTCCAGTCCCCAACAGGATCCATTACGAGTTGACTTTCTTGTTCAAAGGTTCCAAGGTATGCGTGCTCCTCATGAATGGTTCCAGATGCGTTAATAACGACCACACCGTATGAGTCAATGCTTCCTCGAGTTCCTTCTGTCGACAAGTTGGGAGTAAAAAGTAGCCTTTGGTTTTCCACCACGCCGCCCAAAACTGAAGCTGTCTCTTCAGAGCCTTTGATTTGGTATTTGTGGCTTACCAATCGAAATCCGCCACTCACTTGGATATGTAGGGTAGCATCAGACTTGAAATAATTTGGCCCCCAGTCGCTGGTAGATGCGTCCTTGGTCGGGTGAAGTTTGTTGAGTTGAGTGAAAAACGTTTCCGTATATGTAAGTGCATCCCTCTGACAGTCAACATTCTTGTAAACCGATGATGTCAACTGTGAAATGAATTTTTAAAAAAAATTGATGATTATTCTCTAATCGACAGTTAGAATTATTTTGTCTATATATCGGGGGGAGGGGTGTCTGTACTTTAATTATCTTTCGTCACTTCTTTGACATAAACTGCTGTCAGTTGATACTGACTTGATTGGAGGGCATGGACGCAGGGATGGAAATTTCTCTTGAAAGGTGAGGGGGCACAACAGAAATTCTCTGAGAAGCAAAAACTGACACACACACACAAAAAAAAAACCCAACAAATACACAAAAAGCAATGACAGAAAGAACAACAACAAACGAAACAATACAAGAACTAAAAGCAGGGCTACTGCACTTAACACATCACCCCTTCTTAACGGGTCTGTCCTGGCAAATTATGCACTCACATACATGCTCTTTGAAATACATGTACATGTACATACATGTCATTATTAACGCAAATGTATACTGTGCTATTATTCAATAAAATGCTCTTCTGTGGGGGAAAACAAATTGAAAAAAGGATAATGTCTATCTAACGTTCAGTAATCCATATTTAGTTAGACTGGATTATAGACATGAGCACATAAGGGCGAACAGCCCCCCCCCCTCTCTCTCTCTTTTAAGTACCCCCCCCCCAACAAAAAAAGACTCAAATGCCCATTTTCACTTCTGAAAAGTGCTCCTTTTCTCTGATGTCTAGACTATTTTACTTCCAATACTGTCATCATGGTCAGTGCGCGTTACCTCTTCCTCATTAAGTGTCATGTGGTAAGTACGTCTTTTCTTTTTTTCTTTGCAACAGTTCGACACTGTGGATAAGATGTGTTGAACTGGCCAGAGCTACAGTACTTGGCGCCGAAATTGTCGATTAAATATGTGAAAGAAGTGCCAATTTGCGAAAAGTCCAATTTTCAAATTTATAACGAGACTACAGCTTAGGAGTTCGAAACCTGAGTAGATAAAAAGCAACAAAATGTACTATAACTTTGAGTAGACCTCGTACACCATTACGTCTAAAGAGTGAATAATTATACAAGAATGGCCTCGGACGCCTTACGCTTTCATTGAAGGAGACCTTTTTTGCAAAGATGACAGTCCTGTTGTCATTCATTCCTGCCTGTGAAAAAAATAATAATAATTGGACGTAAAGACGATGACCTGTCATATGCTCCGACGACAATTGCTCCAGGCTTTATTTCGTCAAGGACACACGGTGAATCGGTTATCGGTTATCGGTTATAGTGTAAAAGTTGCAATACGGTGTTAGGTTAGGCTTTGGTATAGTGTTTAGTCCAGGCTTAAAGGCCATGTCCCATACTACTGTTTTACGATTCCGTCTGCCTCCGTCTAAATATTTATGTTAGACGGTGTCTTACGGAGGCAAATTCAAAAAATTGTGGCCATGAACTAGCGCCGTCTGCCAACGTCTAGATACGTCTGTAAACCAGCTGAAGAACGAATCTAAAAGTCCAATAAACCATGGATCCTACTAGTAGGATCCATGCATTTCATCATCAAAATTTGTACGCGTTCGTTTCTCAGACGGAATCGTTAAACGGTAGTATGGGAACGGCAGAGCCTTAAAGTTCAATGTGCGGTTAGTGGACGAAATGGACGCGGAACAAAATTGTCGCCGGATCATTGCTTCGAACAACCTTGTCATAATCCCTGGGAAAATTACCCATACTTATATAAAGACGCCTATAATCATCAAAATTCGTTTATCATTTTTGCTTGTTCCTGACTCCCGTTTTGTTCAGAGTAATCATCATAGTTATTCTTTATTTATGGCATTACAGGAATATATATTACTACTTAATACTATCACGCAAAAGCAATACAGAAACTAGACATGCTAGAACGGATGGAGTACGTTGTTAAATTCCATTGCTTAAATCGCGAATATAGATTGATCCAAAGTGATGAATTTGAATGCCCAAATGTATTATCCAAAGCTCCCGTAATTTAAATACTCGTTAGGGGGGGGACCACACTTTAATTTGAAGGCTTAGTCTATCAAAATGGAAGGTGAAAAAATGAGGCCGCACCTTAAACTGTTAAACATGTTAAATGAAATTGAACGCTCATCAAATTTGAGGTTGATCTTGATCATTTGATAAGCATCCAAATTCAAATGAAATCGAACGAATTTGCTTCAGTTTGGCTTTTGTTTTGAAGAATTTGACGGGGACAAACTACACACTTTAATTTGAAGACTTATTCCAACAAATGACCGTTGAAGAAATGAGATCGCGTCTTAAAGGAAATTGAATGCTCACTAAATTGGGGGTTGATCTTGTTCAGTTGATAAGCATCCAAATTCAAACGACATCAAACGAATTTGAGTCATTTTAGCTTTTGTTTTGGAGAATTTGAGGGGGAAACCTACACTTTTCAATGAATTGGACAGTTTAAAGATTGAATATGAAGGCATTGCCTCAGATATCTTACACTGTTGACTGTGACTTTATCTGCAAAGATTAAGGTGTCGGTGCCAAAATTTTGAGGAGACAGTGCAGAGGATCTTGTATACGGGTGCGTATTTCCCGTAAAATCTTCCGTTGAAAACTGATGCGAATTCCAGTGCGCCATGCCGGCAAACACTAAAGAATGGAAAAATGGTAGATTTGTTACGTTGTTGTTGTTGTTTATCATTGGCAAGCCTATCACTATTATCATTATCATTGATAGGCCAATCACTATTATCATTATTATTATTATTATTATGATTATTGTCAACACTAATATCATTATTATTATCATTGTTATTATTATTAGTAGTAGTAGTGGTAGTAGTGGTAGTAGTAGTGGTAGTAGTAGTAGTGGTAGTAGTGGTAGTAGTGGTAGTAGTGGTAGTAGTGCTAGTAGTGGTAGTAGTAGTGGTAGTAGTAGTGGTAGTAGTGGTAGTGGTAGTAGTAGTGGTAGTAGTAGTAGTGGTAGTAGTAGTAGTAGTAGTGGTAGTAGTAGTGGTAGTAGTAGTAGTAGTGGTAGTGGTAGTGGTAGTGGTAGTGGTAGTGGTAGTGGTAGTGGTAGTGGTAGTGGTATTCGTAGTCGTAGTCGTAGTCGTAGTGGTAGTGGTAGTGGTAGTGGTAGTGGTAGTGGTAGTGGTAGTGGTAGTGGTAGTGGTAGTGGTAGTCGTAGTCGTAGTAGTAGTAGTAGTAGTCGTAGTAGTAGTAGTAGTGGTGGTGGTAGTAGTAGTAGTAGTAGTAGTAGTAGTAGTAGTAGTAGTAGTAGTAGTAGTAGTGGTAGTGGTAGTAGTAGTAGTAGCAGTAGCATAACTACGACTGTTACTGTTTGCCAAGACTTAGGTTGCCAAGAGATCACTCTAGCAAGGAGGCGGCATTTCCTATATTTCCTGTTAATGACTCGAGGGCATGGAAGGTTTGAGAAACGCAAGCGAGTGGGTAATGGTCTATGAGCCTAAATCCCCAAACCCGGAATATGATTCTTAGTAATGCATTTTAATTTGGAAAGTTGCCCATAATGACCAAACTTTTAAAAATTCCCCATTTTCCACCTTACAAAAAGCATTATTTCGAATTATGACCTTGCCCTTGATAGGGTCAGACAATCCACCTTAACCAGCTGCCTACTAAATCCTTTTCATTTTCATAGGCATAATACAGGGGCCACAAGCTTCCAGTGGCCAATGAGTTAATGACAATGGCGTATATCACGGGGGATGGAGGGGGGTATACCCCCATTTTTTTTTTTCGAGAGGGGCGATGGCGTGTGAAAATCTACCCCACATTTTTAAAAGAAGAATCAGTTTTTGAAATTTTTGATATATCTATCATAAACGACATTTTATAAAAAATGACACTTTATTTACAGCGATTTGATGACAAAAAAGGATGTCGTAAATGTATTTGACGGATCTTCCATATATAGTTATTTTCATTTATTGACCCTGTCATTTTTTTTTCACCACTGATCACTGACCAACCTATAATTTCAAATGCATATATTTTATTTCGTTTCATTTCCTTGATTTCCGAAATAACGGCAAATAGATGTTGCAAAGACTTTTACATTTCAGAACCATTATGAAAACCAACGAGGATTTTTTTTTAAAAACCCACATTAATTCAGAACAAATATATCAAGTAAATGGTTAGTATATAAATTTTATTTAAAAAACCCTGCTCTATTGTGGAGGAAACCTGGAAAAGCAAAGCTTGTAAATCTGGTTCCCAGACACAAATATCACAGTAAAATTATTGTAGTGATCACGCTGCGCACGTTTGAGGGCTATATTCCGGACAAACGTAACGGGCAGCTTCTACATGACCGTGACC
>CM057156.1:21028768-21036268 GCA_029962745.1 Echinometra lucunter
CACCAAGGCTGATGACGGAAGCATCTTCATTGGACAGGTGTGTTTTCTCAAATCTTGTGTGTGTTAATTTATGTAAGAGATTTGGTGTGAACAGGGTTCTCACTAGAAAAAAATCCACACATGGTCCCCCTCTGCGCAAAGCACGTAATTTTCAGAAGTTTTACGGAATAACACCTAAAGTTAGATGTGGCAGCAGTATGTGCTATAGCAAAAGGATGAAAAATACTTCTTGGTAAGCAGGAGTTGTCTATTAATGGCATTATAGTAAAAATACATTGCCAAAAAGCAAAACAATCTGTGGCATTTATCATTATTGTTAGGAATATATACTCCAATATTTTATTTATCCTTGTTGCCACGCATGGTGCAGCAATTTCACACATGGTTCTTCCTTGTCTGAAATCCTTTACGCATGGTATTTGAACCATGGGTGTTATGTACTGTCGAGAACCATGGGTGTGAATATCATATATCTTGATCCCCTATGCATTGGGAATGGCAAAATCCAACCAGGATTAAAACTGTCTTTTTTTCATATGTTTGGGAGAGCTATATCATCAGAAATAGGTATATGCACCTTGGAAAATTCTCCCTTGGACAACATTCTATGTCTAGTATTATAATGAAACAAACAACAACAAGAACAACAATAACAACAACAACAACAACAATAACAACAACCACAACAACATCTGGTAATTTCATAGAAATTACTATACATGACCTGCAGAATTCCTTCAGCAGTTGTGGGTTTCATGGGGAAGGGGTTAAAGTTTATCTATAGTTATAACATGTACTTATGAGTTCAGTAGCACAAGGGAGGTTGAAAGGAGCTTAAGAAATCACCATGGATGTAACAGGTAAAAGGAAAAACATGCCAAATTGCAGTGGATCTCGGCAGTTTTCCTTTAAGTTTTCCTAAGTCATTGTTAACAAGCCTTACAGCGGGGCCATGAGAGAGATAATTTGATGAAATCCTTTCTTCTTGAAGGTTTGGCCAGGAAACACAGCTTTCCCTGACTGGTTTCATCCCAATGTATCGCGCTGGTGGCAGACTTTGGCTCAGAAGTTCCACGATACGGTCAACTTTGATGGCATGTGGCTGGTAATTCTGTTTTTGTTCTTGTTGTCTATGTGTTTCTCAATTTTTTTTGTCTCTACACTTTTTGTGCATAAAATATATAGCACACTGTACATTGTTTTATCAAAGTGCTCTGGATGTCTTTATTTTTTTATATTTTCATTCTCTGTGATAGAGAGTAGGCATATATTTATGTCAAAATTTAGATGATCGATTTCATACGTATTCCTTAACCAATTGGACGCGATCTTAAATTGGTATAACATGCATTTTCCACGGACCCCAGCCCGAGTTATCGTAGGTTTAGTATTCAGTGGATTAAATTTCTTTCTAAATGGTTCTGGAGCCTAGTAATCTGGTAGTTGAAAAGCAAGACCAGAGCAAGATTTTAGATTGTGAGCTAAAGCTTTGCATCAATTGATCATTTTTTATATCTTTCTTCTAGGATATGAATGAACCATCAAATTTTGTGGATGGTAGAATTACTGGTGGGCAGCCAGGTTGTACCGGTAACACTTATGATAACCCTCCTTATGTACCTGGTAAGTAATCCTTTGCTATCCAGTTCTCCACCTTATTCTGGTGTAAAATTTTGTAAAATTTTATATTTTTATGATGCGCAGCTACGTCTCTTCCTCTTCCTTGTGAGAACATTTGGTCTGTGAGTTGTAAAGAGAAAAAAATCAGCCAAATTTTAAGAGGCTGTCTGACAAGTCATCCTGCATGAAATTTTTTGCTGGTTCTTTGTATGAAGTAATATCTCATCGTACTACATTTTACGAAAAACTTTGATGGATGGGTTAGATGAGGTTGAATTGATCTAACTTTATGGGCTATTTAGGTGACATTGCAGGCTGAACCTGACAGTTTCCCTAAGGCTGACAGCCCTTTATGAATGAAGTAGGTGGTCTATTACTTTAAGCGGTTGTATCTCATGGATGACTTTTGTTGGAACAGGTTGCTGGACTTAACATATTTTTCAAACAAACTTAGACATTGACAGTTTTCAGAACCTGAAGCTTTTCCTGCATTTATTATCTTTTTGGGCAATTTAATGGTAACTCACATTATATTTGGAGAGATATTGAGTTACCTCTTAATCTCCTGTTCTCTGATTACAGGTGTTTAAAGGTAAATGAGTTTTATTCACAGCAATACTCATACATGTACATGTATATATTAGAGTAGTAAATGCAGCATCAACACTTCAGAAAGTGGTTACTCATGTTACACTATTTTTTTACCAACCTGTGGAATTGCCTTTTTAAAAACAATTTTCTTTCATTTATTGACTTGTTTGTCAGGTGTTCTTGGTGGTAAATTATATTCGAGGACTGTGTGTCCCTCTGCACGACAGACTGCCAATCTTCATTACAATGTCCACAGCCTGTATGGACTATCGGAAGTCAATGTCTCTTATACGTAAGTACACATGAGGATGTTTGATTGCTTGGTCGTTAACCTCTTTGAGATATCGAGTTTTTGATTGAGTGTCATTAAGGAACATTCAATAATTTACATATGAGGTGCAATATCTTCCGTTGGACTGATTTTCTAATTAAATGCAATCGTTTTTTTATTCAAGAAGAACTTAGCTATTTGTAGATTGTTGTTCAGTGCTTAATTCTTTGATGGGATTGCTGCCAATGGCTAAGAAGGGATGAAAGTAATGATTTTTATCAATCCTACCACAATGTGAATTTTTCATTGAGATTAATTTCACCAGTATGTTAATGCTGATGATCATTGGAAACTTTACTTGCCAGATGTTTTAGTTCTGACTCTAATATTTTGAATGTGTGTTTTCACAAATACTTTCATCATTTCAGTGCAGTTGCAAATTTTGAATGTTTTTCCATAGATTCCAACATTTACCAGTATGTCTATTTTTTGCTTTTCGTTGATAAATAATTTAAAACGGTTTGTGTCAAGCCACTTTTAAATCAAGTTGCACAATGACGTTCAGTATTTTAAACATCCCAGACACATTTTATATTTATGACAGTTGAGTGACATGATTATGTACCCTTACAGCTTGTTCAGATATGCATTGATAAACCACTTGAAAGGAAGAATTCTGAACCTTAGTACACACAGGTAAGTGAGTATGCATAAGTGCCCTTGTTGCATCACTCATGACCATTTGCCATTACTTTAGTACACACACACACACACACCAAAAAAAAAAAATTTTTTTTTACCTGGAATACTGCTGAATATCTGAACGTGCCTCTGTGCTCTACATGTAGGACTCTGGCAAACATCCGTAAGAAGCGTCCTTTCATTATTACCCGCTCTACGTTCCCATCATCTGGGAGGTATGCTGGTCATTGGTTGGGTGATAATGCAAGCAAGTGGCCTGACATGCACTTTTCTATCACAGGTGAGTTTTCCGGTTGTGTGAGTGAATCAGTCTCTGAGTGATTATGCGAGTAAGTACTTGCGAAGTAGATATCGCATAGAGAGTAATTGGTTGAGTGAGTAGGTCAGTGAGAGAGAGAGAGAGAGAGAGAGAGAGAGAGAGAGAAAGAGAGAGGCATATTACAAGTCAGTGGCCTGAATGGTTGAATGAGTGTTTCTGTCTCAATGTTGGTGACTGGTTTGAGTGAGTCTGTGAGTTTTTGAGATAGTGGAGGAGTTGATGAGCTATGATACTAGCAAATGGCTTGACATTTACTGCTCTGTCACTTGTTAGTTCAGTGGTTGTATGATTGAGTTCATGAATGCATGACCTATTTTGAGTAATCATTTTAGTCAGATTTGATATATGAATCCATTGAGCGAGAAGGTGGAATTCTAATGCCTGAAAATGGCTTGAGATACACTCCTTTATTACTGGTTATATATGAAGCCGGGTATGAGATGAGACCCTGAGGAAGTTGATGAGTGAGTTAGAGAGTAAGCGACAGATTGGGTGAGTTTCTGAGTTTAAAAAAGTGAATCTCTGAGCAAGTTACTTAGTATTGAATGAATAGATAAGTAAGTGTAATTGCTTTGATGGATGGTTGAGTCTTTGAGTGAAGTGTGTGAGAGAGTGAGTGATTTTAGTAAGTTTAATGACAGCACGAATGAGTGAGTGAGAAATACTGTGAGTGGATAAGTGAGCCTGAGTGAGTAACCATTTGAATGAGTGAGTGAGGGAGTGGATGAGTTATAGCTTACATGAAGTGCCTGATATGCACTCCCCCCTTACATGTGAGTTCTACAGGGCCTGTAACATAAAGAGATACAATCAATTTTACTATCAACTGTAACTCTTTAGTACATAGTATACATATATGTACGGCCGTGAGAGCGTCTGGTTGGAAACTATGGTACCCGAAGTAACGCGAATGCGACTATTTTCCTGAGGGGCGCAGCCCCGAAGGGAAAATGGTCTCATTCACGTTACTGAGGGCACCATAGTTTAACCAGACCCTTTCACGGCCGTATATATTTGGTTTATATCCGTCATCTTTAGTAATAGTAAAAGGGCAGAATCTGCACTCTTAAAATCAGGGATTCGATCTACATCTATAGATCCTAGAATTCTAGATAACATTAGCGCTGTTGCAGTGATTGCATTGCGCGCGGATCTAAATCTAACAAAATAATGACATCATCACGCTTTGGCGCCTAAAACAATAGACACTCGCAAATTAATGTCATCACAATCATTTACGCACTTGTTGTGTAATGTCATATGCCGTTAATAGTATCCGTAAATAGTAGGTCCCGACGAACTATTAACGGCTTCTGATGTCAGATGTTACCGTCCATGGCAAATTAGCTCATTCGCATGATGCTGGGGGAACTGTATTTTATCACATGATGCGCATTGGACCAATCAATTGCAGAGATTCTTATCATGACGGATATAATTTGCCATAGACTTACAATTCAAATCAGTCATAAGATTAATTGTATTTTTTATGTTACAGGTGATTTCTGATTGCTGAGTGAGTAAGTGTCTGAGAAAGCAAATGGTGGAGTGAGTGACTGAGTAGTAGAAAGTATCAAGAGAGATTTTGAGTATTATTTCTTATGAATAGCCATTATGAACTCCCCAGTTTACTGTTTTATTTGCAGATCAAAATATCAAACAAACCATTTTTGTTTTTTTACTTGGGCAGGTATCCTCAACTTCAACATGTTTGGAATCCCGATGGTAGGAGCTGATATCTGCGGTTTTAATGGTGACACCACAGAGGAGCTGTGCACACGCTGGATGCAGCTGGGTGCTTTCTACCCTTTCTCCCGCAATCATAACAGTCTTAATATGAAGGTTAGTATAAGCCCTGCTGCAGCCATGCCCAAGTAAGTGATGTAGAACTCGGGCATTGATTTACCCCTGTGGTTGGCCGCTGCATAGCTTCAATCACTGCATCATGGTTTTCCACCACCTGGCCCCCGTTGAATAAAACTTACCTTTGATGGTAACTTTGCCATCACTGGTAACTTCCATGGAAACCTCGAATTTGATTGGCTGTTGAGCAATGTTACCGTGGTAGTTACCATTAATGGCAGAGTTACCATCAATGGTAAATTTTTATGCAACAGGGCCCTGGTTTTATCCTCTCTCTGTTAAGACATGACAATAAATATGCTACCAGTGGTTTACATGTTACATGAAAACATGCTTCATTTATGTATTTGAGTCAAATTTCTTCATTGGCTCAGTCTTTCAAATTTTTTTTGTATTTGATGACAGCACTAGCTTTAAGTTCAAACCTTGGTCATGAAACACCTGAAATGTTTGGACCAAACTTTCATGGCACATTAATTAGAAGTTCTTTTTTTTTGTTTTTACATAACCAACCATTCCTGCTTGCTTCTGGACAGTTTCCCATTGTAATTGATTGCCACATGCTCGACTTTATCATGACACTGTTAAATTTTCTGCTGATGTTATATTGCCATGACCCAGCAAAATTCAGAGTGGCCAGTCAGGATTCCAGCAGAGATGCTTGTCTCATTCTTTACCACTTACTTCCAAACCTCTACATGCTGTTTCAAGAATCAAAATATAGAACTCTGTGGTAATGTTGGAGGACTGGAACCTAGCACTTATCAGTAACTCTAGCTAGGGCACTGTTTCATGAATGTTGCCAGCACTGGCATGTTGTCATTCTCTGACAATTTCAGTAAAATCCTTCATTTTGATTGGCTGAGAAGCACTGGTCAATGACTGTTACTATGGTAATTGTCATCAGAGAATGAAAACTTGTCAGTGCTGACAACTTTCATGAAATGGTGCTCAGGATTCCAGTAGAAATGCTTTTTTTGTGCATCCTCTATTTCTTACTTCCATACCTCTACAAACTTTTCTTTGAATTTTTTTAAATAATCAAGTGCTATGTTTATACAGGACTAGGATCTGGCAGTATTCAGTAAGGCAAGTCAGGAATCCAGTAAAAATGCTCTTCTTATCCTTTACTCCTTATTTCAAAACCTGTACATGTTGTTTCATGTTTCAAAGTATTGAAATATCATATTTTGAGGACCAGGACCCAGCACCTTTCAGTAAGGCTAGCCAGGATTCCAGTAGAAATGTTTTTCACATCCTTTATCTCTTATTTCCATACCTGTAAAAGCTTTTCTTGGAAATTTTTGAAACAATCAAATTCTATATTTATGTCATAGGACCAGGACCCGGCAATATTCAGTACGGCCAGTCAGGAATCCAGCAGGAATGCTCTTCTCATCCGCTACGCTTTCCTTCCATACCTCTACACACTGTTCCAACGGGCTCATGTCAATGGCAGCATGGTGGCCAGACCGCTCTTTTTCAAGTAAGCTTTCATGTAATGTGTCATTTTAACCCGCCTGTCCTTTCTTCAGACCCACAGCTTGTTCACATATGGTGCAGCAAACACCCATGTTTGTTGGTTTGTTTGTTTTTTGCCTGTACTTCATACTTGATACTTGATGAGATAATTCCTGTTGCAACTCCAAAAAGCTAAACTGAAATGAACTAAGCAATATGTCGTGAAGAGGTGTCATAGTGAAAATCTCTATTTTACAATAAAAAGAGAGTGCGCTGTGCAAGTAAAAATCTGGATACATCTTAAAGAACAAGAGATCCAGTTGGAGGCTGCAGATTTCTAATAATGGGGAGTGCAGCCTCTTTGAATGCTGGTAGTCCAGTATACAACTTCACCAGGCGGGTGGTTCCATATCCGGATTGTCCTTGGGAAGAAGGAATATGAATGGTATTTGAGGAGTTAACCCGGTGAACACGATTCGATTTCAGTATAATACACATTTCCCACAGACTGTAGCCCGAGTTATCTCAGGCGTAGGGCTCAACAGGTTAAAAAAAGGAAACACTCTGGCAAAAATTGACTTTTGTGCCCCCTGGTGGAAAGAAAAGTTATCTAAAGTTGCCTAGAAACAGTGTGTACATTAAGTGCTAGCTGTATAATGTTGATATTATTTTG
>CM057156.1:21041268-21124159 GCA_029962745.1 Echinometra lucunter
CAGTCCTTTAAATGTTACAATAAACTTGCCTCTAGATGTTGTTAAAGAAATACAGTGGAACCTGGTTGTAAAGAACACTGTTATATCAAACTCTTGTTATAACAAGGTAATTTTGCTGTTCCCACTTCTTTGTATTTTATTGGTTTTTAGCCCTGATATAACAAGGTAATTTCCTTGGTCCGGAAGAGTTTGTTGTAATGAGGTTCATCTGTATCACCATGCTTTCAGATTTATAAGCCTCTCTTGTTAGCCTACCCCCCCCCCCCCCCCCCCCACAGTAATTAGATGGTAGATGTCCTTTAGCTACTTTACTTTCTGAAATATGGGACATGAAGGAAATTATAATACTCTCCGTGTGTTCATTGTGTTGTGTCATTGATATGTGTAATATCTCACACTCAAAATATGTGTATGTTAAAACAAATCATGATGAATAATGCCTTTTCTCATTTCTAGATAATGATATTTTTAATTTCAAATGTGTATACATGCTTGTGGGATGTTTACCTTGCAATTAAAGTTGAGATGAGGAGAAGTCATTAGTGCAATTATGAGTTTATATATATCGTTCTATTGAAATTCATGCAATTTTGATATTTGACGATGAGGACTTCATTTGTGTTGGAAGGTACCATATCAAAGTCAGAGCCAATTTGGGATGGGGCTTTAGTGTCTTTCCCGCTCAGCGTCTTTTCCCCTGTGATCCTCCTGTTTCTCCGTAGACAAAACAGTGGGGGATTTGGAAAGCCAGTGTAAAAGAGCAGTCGCGGAGAAGACGATCAAAGACGCTGGACGAGACTTTTGATAAGCGGCCTAAATGAGTCCCCAACAATTATGCAGTAAATACAATGCAGAGCTATACGAGGCAATGAAATCAATTCCTAAAGTTAAAAGCACTCATATCCTTGCATCATTTATTCATTAATGCATGCCTTAAGCTCTTAAAAACAATTTATCATTGCATGAATTAGAACAAGAGAGCAGTTACCTGGCAGTATTATATTAATGTCAAATGAGAAATAATCTTTGTATTTTACAACTACAGTACTGAAACTTTTTGTTTGTTTGCAAAATAGTGATATGGAGTGATATACATGTATTATGATGTATAATTGTATTTTTTTTAATGATTGCAAAGCATAAAGCCAAATTTTTGGTGATGATTTAAAAGGTACAAATTGATACGTCAGTTAAATAAAAGGAAAGCCGAAAAAAAAAAAAAAAAACCCCGGACGTCATTTTACAATAGACCATTTTTATCATGCATATAATGTATACATCTTCTTAGACTCTTTGCAAAACCTGGGAACAAACTCATACATTCACCTGTAGTACAAGCTTATGTATTTTCATAGCCAGAATTCAGATATAGCTTATATTAAGTGCTGCTAGGTCAGGCAAGTCAAAATGTTTATCAGACAACTTTAACAATATCGTATTGCAGATACTAGTAAATATAGTTTATGTCTATATAATCAAACGTAGATATGAATACAATAAGAAAATGGCCTATTGTAAGAAAGATTTGTGTGCTGGAGGATTTTTTTTGTTTTGTATAAGAGCTGGTAATTTCTAAAAATAAAAGATGATTTTTTGCATTTATTCTATACTGGCTGCATTGTCATTTTCTCTTTATTTTTCTTGACTTGTGTTGAGAAATTTATTTAAGCCTGGGATGGAAATCACATAAAAAAAGCTACATGTGTCAAAGATGGGACACATTTTTATCTATCATTACAAACTACTGTATAAGCTAATATTTTAGCGATTTGAGACAAGTTTGACATCTTCGCGAGTTATTATTTTCACGTTTTGAAAGATATTTCTATACAAGTATATAACTGAGTGGAAATTTTGGCGAGGACATCATCGCGAAATTAGCGAAAATTAAACCACCGCGAAAATTTCAGCTTATAGAGTATTATACATGAAAACATTTCAACACACTTGTCCCTTAATTTTCTGGGAATTATCAATTAATAAATGTACTTGCAAAAGGGAATTATCATAAGGGATGGAAGATGTTGCATCTTGTCGCAATTAAAAAAGACAAATTTTAAACTCAAGGTTTATTGATGATATTTCTAATGTTGCTAAATTATTATCTACATTATAACTACGTATGTTACAGTTTTATAGCATGATGAAGATTGAAGAATAAAAAAATTATAGTTTAGTTTGTCCCAACCGTACGGAAGTATAGAGGGAGTATAGAGCGCACTCCCCAACCGGCCCGGTACCCATCGCAGCTGGCGCTCGACCCTAACTCGAAAAAAGATGGCAGCTTCCAGTAGAAAGGGAATTTGGGGTGAGCTTGTTACGACTTACGTTGATGACTTTTTCTTTATGCATGAAGCAAACGCAAATGCTTTTCTAATAGATCGAATTTTGACAAAATGTAGAATTTAAGTAAAGTTTGAAAGACCATAAAGGTTATTTGGATACTAGATCCAGCAAGTTAAATGCTTTGGCTTTGCCTCAAATGTTTTGTTGCGGCCTTCTATGTATGCATGTGGGCCGGGCGTCTCCCCGGGACAACCCCGGAAGACGGCTGGCCGTGGCCCGCTAGTACGTAGGTAGACATGTAACGTTAGACAAGCGTCCTATCTCGCTCTCGGTGAGTCAGTAATGATCGTTGGGTGGATAAATTATGTGAGTAATGTACAATTACAGTTCTGGGAAGAATGTTGAGTATCTGATCCTGCAGACATGGCAGAGGGATAGATGTATCATGTAGATTGTAGCAACTGAGAAGAGCTGAACTTAATTAACTCTAACTTACTTAGTCTTACGGTGCCAAGGGGTTTTGCTTGTTCCCAAATTCTACCAAATCATGAACAATGCTTGCTTTTCAAGTCTTCAACAGTAATTTCTATACAGATAAGTTGTACACAAAAGTTGTAGAAAATTTATTATCCTTTCAAAAGATACCAAATATTTCCATTAATTCATTGTCTTGCATGGAAACTATTTGGAAATGGCAATGAGCTTCCCTCTTGACCTTCCCGTTTTCATTTCTCATTTGTTTGCTATTGTTTTATACTAAAATAAGAATAGATCCTTTCCAAAATCTGCAATTTTCTAAAAAAATATCCTATGGTAGATATGGTGACTGATAGATATTTTAAATACTATATTTATCCTCTAAATTTTGACATATTTTCATGACCATATCCACTATTTTAAGAGGAGTAATGGTTGATTAAAAATGTGCACTGTAAGAGTTAAGTGGCTGAAGCAAGTTGGGGGGGGGGGGGGGGGGGAGGTGGATAACCTCACCCGTGGGTCAAGACGGCATTTTGAATAGCGAAACAAATTGTTGACGCGAACACGAAATACATTGATTTAGATCTTCTATAAAAGTGAAGAAAAGTTTTGATTTTACTTACCAGCAATGTTCCTGAGGCTCTCAATTTTCCCCTTTCTGCTTCATATCTGATGAATGAACTGAAAATGGTGAATTTTAAGAAGAAAACTGATGCTTATCAGACTTTTAGGTCGACGGCATTCCGTCGAGTAACCAATAAAAAGGATGCTATATAGTTTTTGTACAGACTTGTCACATTTTGGGGGACGAGGTCAATTCATTGACAGAGTACACAGGATGAGTGGATAACCTTTCCTCAGAAAATGAAGTTTCACTTTGAGCAATTTGACATGGAAAGCAATTAAGAGGAAGTGGCAGAGTGCTTACAATTATAATAATGTAGATGGATATGAAAAAAAAATGGCTTGGTGGGAAAGGTCACAGAGTGAAACTGAATGCTAAGAAAGAGGTGAGAGATGGGAGGGGAGAGTTGATCTGAATTACTTGACCTGTTTAATCCTCGTAATACTAGTATGGTAGTGTGACCTAACTTCGTACGGTCCAAAGTTCACGCACAGGGTCATATCTCAAAAAATAGAAAAGATTGTGAAAATCTGATAGCACCAACGGAAAGAGCAACCTAAAATTACCGCAATATGAATTTCTTTTTGAAATTTGGGCTGGAATTGTGAAATTATCAATGCAAAATCGGCTAATTTTGCAGCGTTTTGTGTCCGTTCCAAAAAAACTGAACCTGCCGACAAGGGTCTAGAATTCCTCTTTTCGAGAAACAATGTCATCAAAATTGTATGTAAAATGTGATATCAAATGATTCTGTGGCATTTTGTCTTGCTAATGATGTAATTATCTTACCTTTTATGGATCTCTATTTTGTATTAATCATTTGTAAGCTGGCGTGCGTGAAGTTAGGTCTCGTTATTTCTGTAAAACTTTTCCAGGTCCAGTGCGTTGCGATACGACATCAAATTTTGCAATCGCGATATCTCGAGAATTGTTCGTAAATTGGTCTTCTTCTTTCGCCCATTTGTAAAGTAAACTTTGCTTTGTCTTTGGTGTCAATTAAATCAGAATAATTTTTGGTAAAATTTGAGAAATTATGGATTGAAAATTGCGTTCTTTAGAAAATTGAAATGTGCGCGAACTATGGTCCCCCATCATACATTTGTCTTTGCTCTCTTTCTCTGAATATGTGATTTCTTGTAGATGTTGGATTCACAATGTTGGCTGCAGCAGTGAGAAATGCCAGTAGATCAAACTCAGTAAGTGCTTTTTTTTTTTTTACATGTGTGTGTCTGAATTCTTCTTAAACACTGCTGTGCTTACCTTATGATAAATGTGGAATAAAGATTTATATATTCTTTGTTCTAATAAATATTTTCATGATAGAGGGGGAAAAAATCACATGTTACGAATTCTGGTAAGATTCAAATCCTTTCTTTGATATCATAGTGGAGGATGACATAATGCTTAGCACCAAGTGTAACAACAAATATATCATGTAATGCCTTCCTAATATGATTCAGTCCTTTTTTTTTTCTTTGATGTTTATTCCGATGGAAGTGCAGGAGATGTTTGTCAGTTACATTAACTTATTTCTTTGGTATATATATTTTTTTCCCAGTGGAGGTGTATAAGATGCTCATCAACAGGTGTAACACCACCAACAGGCACATCATCTGACACTGTACAACCCGCCCAGTCATCTCAACCCTGGCACCAACAGAGAGAAGACTTCAGAACCAGTGAGAGTGATCCAGTAAGTGAAAGAGAGGATTCTAAAGCTCTCTGGCTGGCTTTTAGCCAAGAGGTGGCTGGATTTCCAAAAGATACCCTTTTCTTGTGTGGAAGGCACCCTATAATTTTATTTGTCATCAAAATCATGTAATTATGCTCTTTTTTGAACAACATATTTTTTCACTTTGGACACCAACTTTTCATTTTTTTTTCCTTTTTGCATGTGTTGTTCAGCTAGTGCTCATTATTTTATGTAGATTGTGCTATTCCAAACAATACCAAATGTTATTTCTTATATTACATATGATGGGATATTAACGGTTACTTTTTACTGGTACCGGTATTTACTTTTGAAATGCTAAATTTCAGTGCATGATCTCGAGATTTGTTTTTAAATGAATTCAGTAATTCAAAACAAATTTGCTGAATAACCAAAGTCGCTTGAAAAAAAAGAAGAAATGTTATTCATGAGAATCATATAGATATATCTCTGCTTCAGTTGAATCATACAGCTGGACATATAGGACAGTATTACACCATTCCCCACGCAGATGTTCCCACAGTATTCCCCATTGGATACTCTGCAAGATGGCATAAACTGGTAAGTGAAAGTAAATTCAAAGGCATTCTCCCATTTGTTCCCATGTGCATTGTGTCATAGTTTGTATACACCAGGCTATAAAAAAAAAGCTGGGGATTACTATCTTCTTCTTCTTCCTCTGGTCTTTGTTGGAGATCAACAGCACCAGGCTGCCTGTTGTGGGAGTATGATATAGGATTGTAAGTCTTGTCCTAATATGTAAGTGATGGCTCAGTTCTGGGATACAACGGCACGGATTGTATGTATTTGAAGGATACAGTGGAGGGGAAGGGTTGTAAAAGAGTTTGGTGTTGATTTGCTGAGGGTAGGGTCTGGGAAGAGGGCAAGGGATGTAAATGCTATCAGTGTTGTTGAATATGCACCAGCAAAACTTGATGCCCCTCAGAGGACTTGCTGCAAGAGACTGGGGAATCTTTCTGTCATCCTTTAGATTCAGACTTTATGATTATGATGAGCAGTTCTTCTTAAATCTCTTGAATGTGATGCATATCATCAGACCTGTTAGTCTTAAAATTAAAATTCACTCCTAGTGATAACACCCTTTATTGGAAGAAAATAGCTGTATTGTGTTAGATCTTTATGAGAATCCCCAGCTATGTTACTTGAATATGATACAAAGTCATATATATAGTAAAGATCAGTGTGTGAAAGAGAGTTTGTTATTGCAAAAGTGGAGATTCTTGCACGATTAATTATTCGTACTCAGCTGAGTTAAACACAATCGCTCATCTTTAATTTACACGGAAAGTTAGGATAACTGTATTAATGTGCAAAATAAGTAAATTATTTCACATTCACACTCATATTTTAGCGTAAGTGTCGTGCCATGCGAAATGTGCGAAAATATCCACACCATGAAATATTCCATGTTTACTATACATCACTGTTTATTAAAAAGAGGTTTCACTGTGTCTGTACAGTCTTTTTATCAGAATTCATGACTGTAAATGAATAAAATCTAAAATATTGTTTTTATCGTGGTTTTGCAGCTTAGGCCATTCCAAGAGGCTTCCATCATGGTCCGCAAGCCGGCCATAGAGATCATGGATCTGATGCGACAGGCAGACTATACCAACCCTCCTATCAAATATCTGATGTATGGTAGGAAGGGAAGCGGCAAGACAACCTGCTTCAATCATTTGCTTCACTTCTGTCATAATCAGGGATGCCTTATCGTTCATATACCATGTGGTGAGTAGACATTTCCTGTCACATGTTTAATCTGTTGAACAGTTAAGTCTGAGATAACCGAGACTCGGGGCCAGCTATGCATGTTATACAATATCAAATCATGCTCAGTGGCTTAATTTTCTTCTAGTCTTGCAGATACTGCACAAAAACACTGCAGTGTAGCCATCAGCATTCAGACCTTTGTGCAGCTTTCTTAATTTGTGGTGTACTTTTATCTGAGCTATGTATCAGTGTTGTCATGTCTGGGACATTCTTATGAGCAAGGGAAGTGAATTTCATTCTCCTGTTGTGTAGGCATAGAAGTAGAATTGTTTGCATTTTTGTTTTGCATTTTAATCATATTCAGAATATTTGCTAGTCCGGGATGTGCCATCAGAAAATGAAAAGCAAGATTTAACAGTGTGTTCAGAAACAACTTTTTATGTTATAATGCTCCTTATTCATTTAAATCCATTTAAAAAAAATTGACAGCAAACTCTTGGAATGTAAATAACAAGTGGGATTTCTTGGATTCCGTGTCCCATGAAGGGATGTATGATCAACCGGCATTGTCATCAGAATGGCTCAAGCACTTCAGGTCTAGGAATGAACACTTTCTTAAACAGGTCAGTAACAGCCATTCCTCTCGAACCTGTTCAGAACAAGAATTTTTTTGGAGGATCGAATTGATCACCTTCTTCAAATTGGCAACATTTTTTTCTTTCCCTTTCTTCCACCTTTCCTAAGAAAAGTCATTGATCTTTGAAGAAAAAGAATATATCAAGTAGTTGAAAGATTGGAAACCCATTTGGAAAAGAAAAAATGAGTTTTGAACTTTTAATATTTTGCTTGATTTAGGATTTCAGTGCTTATTTTCTTTTTAAGAATTTACTGACATCAAATGCTACAAGGTAATGTGACCAGTATAAACTCAAATGAGTTCTTGATTTGAACATTCTGAATCAAATCTTACTGACCCATACCACAAAATGTGGGCAGTTGTCCTTAATTGCAATACCTGTGCAACCTGAGGTATGGGAAAGGTGATAGATCAATAATAAGGCTAGTTTCTTTCATTCTGATAATTCATGTTTACAGTTTGTATACTCTGAGACATTTTTTTTGTTGAGATGTACGAGAGTAGAGTTGTAAAAAGGAGAGGAGAGTCTAAATCTAAATCCTTTTTTTATGGGCTCAGTGGTAATCTTTTTGCGTTTGATTTGCCAATTCAGATTCTGACATCCAGACGCTATGAGTGGAGTAAAAGAGAACAGACGGAGGCAGGAGAACCTCTCCTATTGGTTGTTGATCAGGTAAGGAACAAGATGAACTATCATGCATGTCATCTGGTTAGAGTAAGGAAAGCGTTAAATACATGTAATATCATATTACATAGAATTAATGCCCATCTGGCCCTCACTAGGAGCTATGGTAAACTCTTCCAGTATGATACATTGGCATTTTTCTCTTTTTCCTTTTGGCCATCCATCGAACATAGAACTAATGTGTATCTCCCTTTCAAAAAAAAAAAAAGAGATTTAGTAAACTCCTTGTTATTGGCAGAAATTGCAGTATGTTCCATTGGTATGTATTTTTTCAGTTTTGGCCATGCAATGTGTACTGTGGTGTGGTGGTTCATTCACTTGACTCTCAATGCATAGAGGGTTCAAATCCGTGCTCGATGCATGTCATTTGATTAAGTATTCTATTTTCAGTCATCTCCTCTACCCTACATGTAGTGAACATTGGAATGATATCTCTTTTCTCCTTGTACAAGTTCTGGAAACTTTGAATAAGATGGAAGGGGAAAAAAACCCCAAATTACCAAGAATAGGTAAAATGATAGATTTTCTTCACTGGGCCTGAGATATCAAATCAGGTTATGAATGAAATACGGTTAAATGGTTAGGATAATCTCATTCGTGCTTTTTGAAGAGTTCCCCCCCCCCCCTCTCCACTGAAATAATAAAGCATAGTTTTTTGTCACATTAAATTTGCCTTCTGTAATTGCGTGCATGAACAAAACTAGCTTTGATGTGTTTATTCTCTATGTCTCCATGTAGGGTTTGAATCGTCCCAAGAATGCTACAGATGCGATTGGCGTTGTACTGAAGGAATTACAGGAGCAGAGTTCTTCAGGGAAATATAGTCTAATCCTTGCCATCAAGGCTGTCAACGGACTCTTTGCTGAGATGACTAACATCAGAAAACCTGGAGGATACATAGTATGTACTATTACTTTTGTTTTAACTGACATTCTTGTTTTCATTTTTGTAGAGTTAGATCACAGATCGATATGACACTGACTGTTTTCCTTACCAGAGTATAGCACTACAGTGTATACTTATCTTCATGCAAGATAACCAGTATCAATACAGTGTCCCCTTTTTGTGACACTTTTGCAGTATCTCGGGACTCAAAATGATTTAGAATTTCAAATTGCATGTATGTATGAGCAGAGGGGGAAAAATTTAGTTAAAGATTTGTATTCATTTCCAACAATGCATTATGTTGTGTCTTTCTTGAGTAAGAGCGACTTAATGGTAACTAATCATTGAATTCTCTTAATTGGCAATGTGAAAATTATATAATCACTGTATCTGTGTGCAAATTAGCCATTTTAAAAATCAAAGTCTGCAACTTTCATCCAATTTTGCTCATGAATGTTGTATACAATTTTTCTTTTCAAACTAAGTAGGGGTAGAAACCATAATTACATGTTGCCAATTTGAGGAGGAAAAGCTGATTAACTTTACCTTACATGAGAAAACTTTGTGCCGCTATAAGTTACCTGTATGCTGCCGATGTCACTGTTCATGGTGTTCATGTCGTGATGGTGATTATGATATTGCACATGGTATTGAGAAAAGTATTATTTCTAGCAACAGAACCCAAGATGTTTACTGCGATAAATTCTGTTGATTTTGTGAAAACGTTCTATTTTCTGCAAAATGAAATGAAATGAATTTAAAGTTTAAGAAATGGAATAAAAATGTAAAATTTACAGTTACCATGGAGATCTTGAACTTTTCTTTGATAGAGGACATTGATGGATGATTTATTTCTTACTTGTAGTCACTTTTTAATCCAAGTAGAAAGGGAGCGGATTTTATTTTTTTTTTCTTTTGACACTGTTTTCACTGTTTCTGTCAGATTCCAGTGAATGAACTCAGGATGGCATATCACTTCAAGAAAATGCTTAAAGGAAATTGGGTAAGCATTCATCTGTAGAAAGATTTTGATTTTGATGACAATTTCATATTTTCATTGAAGCGACCGTACTGTAGATATTGTAATTAAACTCTGTTGGGTGACTTTCTCTTAATTTTTCGTCCCTCAGTTTGCAAGTGTTGAGGTTACTAGCGATGTTTGAAAAGTTTTCCAGTTATCTCCCTTGATATGCTTGTTGGTTCAGCTTGTTTTACCTGACTGCAAAGAAAGTATGAATGCTTGTAAGTTAGCAACCATAGGACCGACGACTTTAAGTCCTCTCTGAGGGACCTGATAATGAGGATTAATGCCTCACCAAAGGGCACATGTGCATTGACTTGGTTTCAAACCCTGGTCACTAAATTTAAAGACTACTGCTCTACCAACTGAACTGTCGTGCCTCCCTGTATTTGGTCATTTGTGAAGAGATGCTTACAATTGTGATTGAGTGGTTTGTGGATAATTATCCACATCTCCATTTTCGTTCAAAAATAATCAGTGACATGATTTATGTTTTACTGTTTATCATGGATACTGCCCATTTTGGTTAGATCATGGTTGCATAAGCAGGGTTGAGGGTTGAGGGTTTGGAACCCAGCTCGGCACCAACGCCTTTTGATGAGACATTAATCCACATTTGCCACTCTCCGCCCAGGTGTTAGATAGGTACCCGGTAGGATGCAAATGTCAATGTAGTTAGATTGGCATGATTGTGTGCACTTTTCAAATGGCGCCTGGCCGGAACACTCCCTAGGGAGAGTAGATGGTACACTTTATGTATGGAACACCGATTGAATGCAAGGACTGCAGTAATAATTACATGTAAAGCACTTAGAAACGTAGCATTAAGTGCTGTGTAGGTGTAACTACTATTATTATTATCATCATCATTATTATTATTATCATCATTATTATTCATAGACCAATGGTGCAATCATCATGACTGTAGACCAACACAACTGTCATCAAGCTCCCAAGTATGACTTCAAACCTCTTCATCTTCTACAGAAACAGGTGAGATACATCCTCTGAAGAGACAGGAATGTTGACATAAAACTGAGCAGGGGGACATGTCCCTCCCCCTTCACTTTTTAAGGGTGGGGAAACAATTTGGATATGTCCCCCATATTTTAAGTTGGTCTTTTTTTTTTTTGGGCTTGTTAGCAAATTGTTGGTATTTGTACCCCCAAATTGTATGACCCCATAATAATTTTAAGCTGAGGACCTTTTTTTTTTAGAGTGCCCCCCCCAAAGCGGATTGATGTCCCTGACGGTTCTTATTATTTTAGGAAGATTTGGTGCATCTACCAATTTTTTTTTTCCTGTTCCACTGATTTGTGTGATACCTTGTGACATGTATATGATCTACAGGGTTCATATGGGTCAACAAATTTCTGGAAAGTCAGGGAATTGGACATTCTCTTTTTTCCAGGAGCAAAAAGTCAGGGAAAGTCAGGGAATTTGTCACTTTCTTCTGGAAAGTCATGGAAAATCATTTAATTCAGGATATTCTTAATGCTAATAAATTCGCGCTTCGTCCACCCCTGCATTCATGGTACTCAGATCAGCTTTGCTAACTCTTTTAATCAGCGGTCTTTTTTTTGTTGTAAGTTTTACGTCACATGTGGTCGATCAGTCATGGAAATTCACATTTTTCTGGCCTTGAAAGTCATGGAAAGTCATGGAAATTCATGGAATTTTGAAAATGTGTAAGTGTATGAATGCTGGATCTAGAATGGAGAAAGACACATGAAAAAGCTTCTCTCACAATTCTAAACCACTCCAAATACTGGGCATTACCATTAATGTTCTTTTCTGTAAATGTTTTATATTGCAGGGTTTCGAATGGTTGGATCCCTTTGTGCCTATCTATGTTGAAAACTACAGCGACAAGGAGTTTGAGAGCTGTATGCAGTACTACATCAGCAAACATTGGATCCAGACAGAACAAGGTAAGTCCACCTTGATATGGTTGTAAGTTATTTTCTATTTTTGTATACACAGTGCAGTTGCGAAAAACAGCTACTTTAGGTATTAACAGATAACCATTGACAACTAGCCACACTAGCAGTTCCTGTAAGGAGAATTCCAAATAGGCAAATCAAAGTGGTTTGCTGCAGCTCAGAAGATAATAAGAACCACTTTTCTATTCCTAAACGAAAACATTTCCAACTTATAAAACATATGAAACCTGTGGAGCACATAACATATGAGGGTTCTAATGAGCTCCAACAATGGAAGAAGGCAGCATTTCTTTACAAAAGCATATACTGTAAGTTGAATCTAAAAGCATGATGAGGAAATAGCATCAGTGTCAATGCACTGTTCTCTGGCAGTATTCGTGACAGAGGTCCACATTTTGTGGTTTGACCTAATAACTTTTGATGCAGAGCCCTAAAAATTATACCGAATACATGAGCAGAAAGAGCAAAAAATTCTACACAAACTGTGCCCATTTTCGTTGCATCAATATTTGTTGTTTGATGCTGAAAATTTTTTAAAGGAAAATAAGCATTAAAATCCTTAAATTGGCAATGTGATAGAAAGTTTAAAATCTCCATTTTCCCCTGCAAATCGGCAACTTTTTGACTTCTCATCATAATTTCTGTCAATTTATATTCATTTCAGATACATGACATTATATAAGAAAAATGTAGCAATAAAATAAAAATGTTGGTGTTGCCAATTTGAAGAATAAAAGCTGATCAAATTAGGCTTTAAATAATTCCTGTCACGAATAGGTTAAGGATCATGTCCAGCCAGGTCATGAGTTCACAAGTATCGTTCTTTGATCTGATATGGGTATGTAATTGGTCTCATATCATAATACAAGCACTCACCACATTTCACAGTAGTGGATGATGAGTGCTAGAGAAAGTCCTTTTGGTAGTCATAAAATTTTCTTACCTTTCTCCCTTTCTCTTTGTCCAACATCCCCTCTCCTCTTTCACATCTAAAATTTCACACTTGGAATCAGATTTTATTTTCTTCAAATATCACTTTACGAACAACTGCCTGGTGACATGTAGCATTGATTTTGCCTGACCCAAAATGTTTTGAATACTGTTGATACTTGATTGTCTAAAACAGCTCAAAACCCCGAGACAGCCTAGTTCACACATCATTTTCTAATATCTCTTTTTCTCTCATGCAGCCAAGACCGAAGAAGGCAAACTCCATCTGAAACTTTTATCTGAAAGCAACCCTGGCTCACTGGAAAGAATATGTGCTTCTATCTGAGTTAGAACAACATCTCTTACATTCAGTGTACTGTTTACACTATGCAAGGTCTGACAATAGCCGAGGCCTGAAGTGAATGCCCCTTTAAGACGTGATAATGTTCATAGGGACTCTTTGCACAAGAAGTTTCCGAATTTGTACTTTGGATCCTAAGTACTGATAGTATGTCTAAATAGTGTGCTTGTTTGGAAAGGCAGCAGGGGAAAAAAAATACATGGGGGCTCGGGGCGAATTCGCCCCCGAAATGCCCAAAAGAGCCCTAGAAAACTAAAAAAGAGCCCCTGAAATTCTCATAGGGTCCATTGTAAACTGTAATACAATGTAGAAAATTTGTGTGGGTGGGCTTAAAGAGTAGCCCCGGAAAAAAAATAAGTATTTTTTCCCCTGAAAGGCAGATCACCCTTGCCTCTTCAGAGAGAGAGAGAAAAGAAAATGAATCCCAAATTCTATTTTGTAATTAAAAAAAAAACAGATCATGCTCTGATATTGGACTTCCATGAACTTCAAACACTTTAACCGTCTACTGTCTTAGACTGTCTAGGATCTGGATCATTACATGTATGAGGTTGACTAGTTTCCATGCTTAAAAGAAGGGTATTTACTACACACAGAGCTTCAAAAAGCCTGCAATTAGAATGATTTTACAAAAAATTGTACTAGTGTTCATTAAACTTTGAATACACCCCCTCCCAACAGATTCTGAAATTTTAAGGTAGTTCTACCTGTACTTGAAATATTTTCTGCATGTTTTACAAGGCATATTGAAAAATGTGTATTAAGTATTTTTCTACATATTTTTAAGAACTTGACAGATCCTACTTTCATGTAATGACAAAATAACCCCCACAATATCCTCATGATATAACGTCTACATTTCTAACATCTAAGGCATTTGTAAATTCTCTCAAGAAATGATTTATGAAAAGTAATCTCATGCCATCTGTCTATTTAGACATAATGATCTGAAGAGTAGGTATTCAAATGTTCTGGAAATCTTCAGTTCTGAAAATAATCTTTATGTACAGTGGTCATTAACTTGAAATCATGAACACACCTCACTGTAGGTTCTAGCATGTCAATAGGAGCTTCATAAAAAAAGGATATTTTTTGACGGGGATGTATAATTAAAAGAATGAAATAATAAAAACATCGGTAACATAGAGAATGTTGCAGAAGATGGTATGATAAAGGAGCAGGAAGATGGACAGATAGTGATTCCTGAAGCAATTTTTCTTTAAAACTTTGGCGAAAAAAAAAAAAAAGAGCAAGAGCATGAAAAGAAGAGAAATAATTAAGAAGAAAGGATGGTTACAAATAGAAGAGCGAGAAAGAGAGGAGAGAGGAATATGTTTTTAGAAAAGAGCAAGTGGAAGGATTCACAAGAAAAAGTACAGGAAGAGAGAATTAGTGACATACTTCACTTTTGTGCACCCTGACCCACTTGTTGCTCCCTGATCTTTTTTACATGTTCTTTCATTCTCATTATGTATTTGTCTGTTGCTATTGATGTACTGTACCTGTGCTTTTTTTTAAATCTGGTCAAATAAATAATAATAATAATAATGACAGAAAAAAAGGAAGTACAAGAAGAGGAGATTGATGAAATAAAATGCATGAAGGTCACAGGAAATGGAAAAAAATAAATGAGAGATGGAGAAAAGGCATGAAGGGGGATGAAAGGGAGAGAGAGAGAGAAGAAAAAGAAGAAAGAGTAATGGGGTGTTGCAAGAAAGTTGCAATCGATGGCAAGTTGCAACTGATTGTCACTGGCCAATCAAAATCACTGTTGCATGCTTGTCTTCTTAAAAGGGCAGACCCTGAGCCAATCAGAATGGTTGTTTCAAAATTAGCAATTATTTGCAATTAATTGCAACTTTCTTGCAACACCCCATAAGAGTAGAAAATAAACAGGTAACCTCAAGTCTGAAAATCAAATCCAATGTCTTGGATAGTATAGGCAATACATGTACATGTACTAGTTCATGTATTTGCTTAGACCACAGTCTTATGTACAACACACTAAGAATGAAAACTCCATGAAGGATCATTTTCTTTGTAAAAGACAGGAATTTTATTAAATACACTCTACATCGGAACCAATTTTAGCAATAAAAATATATTCCACTAATACATGTATAACTACTTATGGAACATACTGCAGATGATGAATAATGATGATGAAATTTAAGTATTTAAGCATTTCTACATCAATTTGAATCCTGCACAATAGTCAAATTAATGGTAAAACATACAATGAGATGACAATTCTTCAATAACACCAGGGAATGAAAAATAAAATCAGCCTACATTTTATCGAGACTACTGTTACAAGATTATAAACCAAATAATTCTTAATTCTAGCATATGAATTTTTTCTGGTTTGGTAAAATAAACGAGATCAAAAAGCCTACATGTACATGTACTACTGAAGATCAGCAAAAAAGGCTTCAAACATGTGTTGGGGGTTCTCATTTTTTTTTTCCAGAGTTTTCTAAAGCTGGGTATTTTATCTTTGGTCTCTCAGACAGACCTAATTTCATGTTGTTTTTTTTATAGTTATGGAGTAAAATGGAAAGAAAAAAATCATCACAAATCAAATCAGTTTAACTACTAAAGACAGAAATATCTCACAAAATATGAATTTTGAAAGATCTCAACTCAATAAAAATGCTGCTTTCTCTAACATTCTGTATCAAGCATAATGAAAGGTGTTGCAGTGTTGTAAAAAAAAAAAAAACTAATCATATATGAATAATGCTATACTATGAAAGGGGTGACCAAACATGTTCTCCAGCAACAATTACTCTGCTTTATGTAGTCAAAGATACGTGGTTGGGGTCAGGGTTGATGTCACAGTAGGGTTTATGTCAGGCTTAGGCTTTGGCTTAGTGTTAGGGTTAAGTTGGGGTTTAGTTAGTGTTCCGTCAAGGGATTGAGTACAGGATGATTTCATTAGTGTTTTAATCCATAGAAGTACAGAGCTTTTTAGAGGTCTAAATTAATCATCTTCAATCCTCAAATTGGCAACAAATATTATTTTTTTCCACTCTTACATAATTTGAAAAAATAGATATAGATATTACTTGAACCAAAATTAATTATGATTGCAAAATTTAAGCTGAAACTGCCAATTTGAACACGGAAATGGTGATAATATAATATTCACTGCGTTGCCAATTTAAAGATTTTAATGATCAGTTACATTTAAACTGCTCTAATTAGAAAATGCAACAACATACTGTATTGGGAATGGACTAAAAACTTTCAGTGAATTTTTCTCTTTCTGCTCATATATAGTGTGTAATGCCCAGCATTCTGGACCAACAGATACTGCCAAAGCTTCTCCTAAAGGAGACACTGTACCTCTATGGGTTAATGCAGAGCAATTATTGCCTGAGAATATGCGGAGAGCAGACGGTACAAACGATATTTCAGTCTGGACATATAGCCTCATGCCAAATAATAATAATAGTCTCGGTAAAATGTAACAAAGGGAATATGAACTAAGGCACATTAAACAATGAAAAGGTCCTTTCTTGTTGAAATTCCAAGCAGCTAAACATCTGTGAAGGTTCAATATAATGGTCATCCAATAGTCGCGTATAAATGTATAAAAACAATAAAAATGCAATAATCAAATTGGACTCCATTTTGGTTCATACTTGTACATCACGTGTAAAAACCTAACTTTTGACTTTATACTAAACATTTGCTTGACACATAACATCAATCAATCCCATAAAACACAATGTACATGCTCATAAAACTTATAACCAGGGACAAATATTAAATTCACTTATTCACTTTCTGAACAAAGTTTTGAAGAGACAAAGCCAATTATACTGTAGCACTCCTATTAAAGCCCCATACATAGGTTGTAACTATGACATAAAAGAAAAACAAATGAACCTAGATTTTGGAGTTAACTCCACTACAAAACACATACAGATACTGGACAACAAATTTCTTGATTATATTATGAACTCACTTTTACACACTTAACTAAAACTATACTGTAAATGAAAAAGAAACTATATCAAATTCTAAATGTTAGATTGTATGTTCTTATTCTACAGTCATTTCTAAAAGTTTAGGACCACCCTTACCGGTACTTAAATACATTTACCTTGTCTCACTTTAGTGAGACAATGATGGCACTCATTTACATGCAATGGCTTGATCTGTTGGTAAAAACATGCCGGATTCTTCTCAACAATTTGAGTTAGGGCCTACATAGTCATTGCAAGGGGAGGGGGGGGGGGGGGTAAATTTCATTGTATATTGTTTTTTAGTTAAAATGAATCATTCCCTCGTAATTTCTCGATGCCGATTTATACAGAGGATTCTTATTACAACCAATTCTGTTGCTAATTTCATATTCAAACTTTCAAAGAACGCCCTCTTGCTGGAAGGTCATTATGGGGGCACTTTGAAAATGGCTTTTTTTTTCCATTCTAAATTACATAAAATGTACTAGACCTGCCTTTGCAAAATATTTCCTTTCACATGAGATCATAACATTACTGTATAAGCTGAAATTTTTGCAGTGGTTTAATTTTCACTAATTATGCGATTACGTCCTCACTAAAATTTTCACTCAATGAATGAATACATGTAAATGTAGAAACATCATTCAAAATGTGAAAATGATAACCCGCTCATACGTTAGAATTGTCCCAAATCGCTGAAATATCTGTAAGCCAAAATATTGGCTTATACAGTACTCTGATGATAGGGAGCACTATAAATTGCATATGATGCACTGATATTATGTGATGCAAGTCCACTGACAGAAATAGTGACTAAATTCTAGATGGTCTCTTAAACTTTTACAAATGACTGCAAATCTTCACATCAAATTTCGCATATTAAAAGTGGTAATATTAAAATCCGTAAAAGTGCTAGGAAAAATACAGTTTATTGCTTTCCGACACCGATCACATTTCATGCTTAAATTGACACAAAACAACAAAGATGATTACATGTACAATGTCGATCTGAATACACATGTTCATTAGCCTATTTGCGTCAAACGTTTTTTGTCCGAGTATAATATGATTCTTTTCAATGCTGAAGTTAGCTCACTTCAGCCATGCTGAACGAAACATTTACAAGAAGCTGAATGCGGACCCGGGGGGTGGGGGGGGGGGGTCACTTCCATTGAAGAGTGGACAGCATCTGCGAGAAAAAAAACATGGAAAAAGGGTATTTTTTCAGGAGTAGGCGCGGAACGCGAATACAGTGTCAAAAACGCCCCAAAATGAAAAAAAGCCCCCTAAATCACGATAATCTATAACGCGAAAAGGGTATGTAATTTGCACCGACTGCAAGACCGACTGTAACAAGACCTGTGAACGGAAAATCCTATAACGCCTGTGTAAAACATAATGAGACAGTGAATTATCTCGAGATAAAAAAGGCTCCAAACTTTCAGTGGACCCCACTAACACTCTCAAGATATGAAAATGGGAATATCCTCGTTTAGGGTGTGCAAATCTGGGACATCTGCACAAAATCCGTGTTTAGGGTGTCCTAGCAGCCTGCCCTTGAATCCTCGTTTAGGGTTTTTTTTTAGGACGATTCTCGCGGATGCTGTCCACTCTTCAATGAAAGTGACCCCCCCCCCCGGAATGCAGACCACCTCTCTATACAGGCCAAACTTCTCTACATACATGAGAATGTCTGTATTGGCAATTTTTCCATGATGTGGCCTTAATAGACAGGTTTGACTGTATATTCTTATTACATGTACCTTTCATGGAAAATAGTTAACAACAAATCATACTGCACCATCCATCTACCTATCCACTCCCAAATATTAAAAATTATGACACTACTTCATGATCTTTCTTAACCTCTTGCTTTGCTTCGTATCTGTCTTTGTCTGATGCTTACACTTTCTGAGACACTATGATCACCATTATCAAGGTTGATAGCAGATCAGAAATTTAACATAATTCATGCAATGAAAGACTGCTCAAAAAGGAAAACAAATGCCTAATAAACTTTCACTGTACTTAAACATAAGTTGTACATTTGGTATTCATACCTGAACCTCACTTGGAAACATGACCGGTTCCTTAGGTTATTCAACAATCACAGTAACAAAAAAGAAAATAAATAAAAAAGAAAATAAATGAAAAATAAATGAATAAATCAAAGAATAATTATGACCAACCAGCCATCAAGTTTTATTTCTTCTTGCACAACGAAAATGCTCACAAGATTATAACTGACAAACGATCATTTGCAGATTTTCAAATATATGTACAGCACATTGAATGTTTATCATTTTATTTTGTATCAAATTGCACACACGTAACATTGAGGCTTTCCCAAACTTTCTCTTTTTATCACTTTACAATCATATCTGAAAATTCAAGACATATATACAGGCTTTTGAATGACGAGTGTACAGTGCAAATAAAATAAATAAAATATAAACGAAAATAAAGAACCAACTTGACTATGTTTGTTGTTATAAATCCATTCATATATACATGTATATTCAGCGCAAAATAAGAAAGCGTGGAATAGTCACAAAGAAGATACCATAAACAAATGAAAGATAATGAATGAAAGAGACAGGAAGAAAGAAAAGAAAAGAAGATGGTGGAATACTCAGTAGAGCAGAGCAAGAACATAGCAACAAAAAGGTGAAGAAAAGATGAAATGTCTGGAAATGAGGAAAAAAGAAAAGATGATACAGGAAAAGAGATAGAATGAAGGACAAGAAGAGGACGATATGAACGTAGATGTAAGAATAACCGAGAGAAAGAAATGAAAGAAAGGAATATAATCTAAAGAATACAAAACATGAGCTTCAAAAGTTACTCTACAGAGTTGCTGAGCATGACTAAAAAATACTGATCTCCAAATAATTTCCCATTTTAACAGCATTAATCCTTAATAAATTTGACACAAAATTACACATTATTTTGAATGGATTTAAAACATATAACTGCCCCATCTAAAAGCAATGATCAGAAATTAAGAATTCTCAAAGGAAATGCACGGTGCTATCAATGAATTAGCACTGAACACTTGAGAGCACAATGGAAGTTGAACTGTACCATCGGATCTCCAGTTGCTCCAGGAATACTGACGTAATATATCAACATATCGTCGATGGGCTTTTCAAACCTTGTATCTCAAAATCAACAAATTTTGAGGACAGCTCAGAAAAAGCTGTATTTTCGAATTATGGCAATGATGGTAACTTTATATTGTCTGAAAACAGTCTCCTAATTCCTGTAGAGAACTCTTTCCAAGCAAAAGAAGGTTGCCACTTATGTCATAACTCTAAAATAGAGCTTTTTCTGAGCTGTTCTCAAAATTGTTTTTTATTTGAGATTTGATTTTAACAGCCCACCGACAATATGCATCATTCACGTTATTGCAAGTGTAAGACAAAACTATGATATTATGAATTTATGCTGGCATTTCAATTATCATACCAACAAAACTTTACATATTTTACCACCTGCAACACTACTTTCCTTGATATCCCACCCCCCCCCCCCACATACCAAGCTTATATTGTCCTTATACATTCAAATGGCTATGCTTAAGACCTAACCCAACATAATTGTATTTATTAATTTCACTGGCATATCATAGAAGAATCTTACAACCTTACTACAGAGAAAGACATCACTTAAATTCAAAACTATTAAATATGCCATATGTACAGGGTGGTTCCCAGTTTGTGTCGGGCTCTAATGCAAGAGTTGTGTTAAAAGATCTATAAAATGATTGAATGAATAAAGAAGCTTATCAATTCTCCCTACCGCAAAATATGATATTCAACAGTAAGAGGGTGATATTTCCCACACACAGTGCAGAAAAAGGCACTTCCGGTTTCAGAGCAAACAATGGGTCGAATCTTAACAACAGTGGCGTAACAGCCGGGGGGGCAGGGGGGGCAGAGTGCCCCCCCTGGAGGATTTCAGCGGGAAAATTCACCAAACCACCGGGAAAAAATGAAAGGGAGGGAAAGGAAGAAAAAGGAAGGGAGAAAGGGAAAGGAAGAAGAAAGGAAAAGAAAGGAGAAGAAAGGAAAAGAAAGAAGGAGAAAGGGAAAGAAAGAAGGAGAAAGAGAAAGGAAGAAGGAGAACGGGAAAGAAAAAAAGGAAAAGGGGAGAAAGGAAAAGAGAGAGAGGGAAAAGAGGGAAAGGGGAAAAAGAAAAAAAAAAGCAAAGGGAAACAAACGAAATGAGGGAAAATTTAGTACCCAAACCCCGGAGTTTCAGGGTGCTCCCCCCCCGGGCCCCCCCCCCCCCGACTCTCCCTGTAGACCCCCATCAAGGGCCCTAAGCCAGAACCCTTGGCCCCACCCGCTAAGGGCTTCGCAACAAGCAACTCGCGGTGCAGGCTCACCTCCGTATATCTAGACTTAGATACCGGGAAATTTTCGGCTCTGCCCCCACCCCCCCGATAACAGGCAGAGAATGTAAGAGACCGGGAACTGTCAACGAACAATTCAAAGAAACGTCAGAGCTTCCGCGCTTCGCGCGGGAAGGGAAAATCACCATCCCTGCACCCTCCCCCTAGCATGCCTAGGAAGCGCACTTTGCACTATCGTCCTCCTAGATGGAATCCTATAGCTACACCACTGATTCTAGACTTACTTATTACCGGGAAATTTTTGGCTATGCGTATGCCCCCTCCCCCCGCCGCCGATAACAGGCAGAGAATGTAAGAGACCGGGAACTGTCAACGAACAATTCAAAGAAACATCAGAGCTTCCGCGCTTCGCGCGGGAAGGGAAAATCACCATCCCTGCACCCTCCCCCTAGCATGCCTAGGGAGCGCGCTTTGCACAATCGTCCTCCTAGATGGAATCCTAGCTACACCACTGATTCTAGACTTACTTATTACCGGGAAATTTTTGGATATGCGTATGCCCCCTCCCCCCCCCCCCCCCCCCCCCCCCCCCCCCGATAACAGGCAGGAGGGTAAGAAGAGCGGGAACTGACAGCGAAAAACATCTCCCTAAAATGAAATCCTCGTTACGTCGCAGAAGATAGACTTACTTACCGACAACTAACAATTCAAAGAAACGTCGGAGCTTCCTCGCTTCGCGCGGGAGGGGGGAAACTCCCCCCTCCCTGCACCCTCCCCTCTAGGGAGCACTACATTGGCGTAAATCCGGGGGTGGGGGATCTATCACCCCCACTTGGGGAAGAGGGGGATGGTGTGTGCAAATTTTCCCCATGCAGACACACTTTTTAAGGAAGAAAATATATTTTAATTAATCAGTTAGTAAAAATTCTGAATATCTATCATAAACAACCATCATATTTTAGAATTTCTATTTGAAAATGCTACTGAAATTAAAAAAAAGTGGTTATTTTTGGCTCGCTCGCTTCGCTCGCTCGTCATAATCTTAAGATTTCCATCCAAAAATGCGATTAAAATCGAGAAAAGTTGCTTTTTTTAACTCACTCGCTTCGCTCTTTCATCATATTTTAGAATTCTTATTCGAAAATGCGATTCAAAACCCGAAAAGTGGTTATTTTCTGCTCGCTCGCTTCGCTCGCTCGCAAAATAGATATCAAAATGTGTGTGAGAGGGAAAAAAATCGTTAAAAAAGTTTTTCATCCCCCACTCCTCAAATTGGATTTACACCGGTGGAGCACTACCATCCTTCTAAAATGCAGTCGTAGCTACGCCACAGATTCTAGACATAGACTAGTTACCGGGAAATTTTGGGCTCTGCCCCCCCTGATGACAGGTGCCTGTTACGCCCCTGCTTAACAAGTCCCATAAAAACTATAGAAAATGCAAGCAACAAATTCTGATGCTACCAGCATAGATCCAAGAAAATTATCAGGAGAGTTTATGAAACCTAAACAATATTTTTGTCAAATGAGGGAATCGTTAACCTGGCTGTACATTTTTTAAGGAAGCCAGAAGAAATCTTGTCAAATCGACAGATGGAAGCCGGAAGAAATCTTGTCAAATCGTCGGTAGTGGATTTGTATCTGCGCATGTGCTGACCTGCGTGGTATGCGGGAAATATCGCCCTCTACTGTTGAATTTCATAATTGTGGTAGGGAGAATTTAATTACACAAAATTTATTTCCATTACTTGAAGCATCCTGAATTCATAAAACCTTGTAACTCAATTTGTGGCAGTATTTTCTTCTTCAAAACGATGCAGCTACAATGTAGGGACCAGTCTGATGCTCTGATAAATCAAACTAATTATGCATATCTGCTAGCGAAATGGCACAAACGAATAAAGAACTTGGGTACTCAATGCTTTTATTATACTGAACAAGTCCAAGCTGATTTGCGTCCCATGCATTAACAACTGTATCTAAAGCAGTAAGTATCTGAGTACTTTCTATCAAGCTAATAGCCCTACTAGAGCTCAGATCTGACTAAAATATCTTCAGACAAAAGTGATATTTTCATATCGATTCATGTTTAGAATTCCATACTACAATTTCATTGTGCTTGGCAACATGTGGGACATGACCTTGGATTTGCCCTACTATAATGTAGCTTTGTGAAACACGAGGGGTACGAAAAGACACATGGGGGGGGGGGGGTTCACAAAGACTAACTCAAATCACTCTTAACTATGGCAGGCCATTCATGCCACTGTTTGCTTTCACCATCGGTCTCTCAAGAGATGCGCAAATCATGGTCACATATTTGCAGAATGAATTGCAAATCCTTTCAAAGATCCATGGTGAAAGAAAACAGAGGCATGAATGGCCAGCCATAGTTAAATGCGATTTTAGTCAATCTTAGTCTTTGTGAAACACCCCCCTGGAATGCAAACAATGCAGACAATATGCATTTTGTGTTCTTTGCGTGTCTTTATGCACCCCTCCCATTTCATAAGCTACGTAAATGAAAATTTCTTTGCTTTCCATGGAATTTTATCATTTGTTTACTAACAAGGTTTTATCATTCCATCCATGACAAGTGGTTCAGTAGCGATCTTCCTCCTCGTCTATCCTGGCCCCAACTTCCCGTTGTATCCTCTTCTCATCTTCTAATTCCTGATCACCTGAACGGAAAACAAAGAGAGGAAAAGAGAAGAGAGTGATAGATAGAAGATACAGACATATATACGTTGGAGTGAGAATGAATATGAAAATAAAAAGGAGAAGGGAAAGGAAGAAAGGAAGAGAGAGTGGGAGGAAAAAAGATGGAAATGATATGAATCACAATGATAAAATCAATATTCAATTTTCTGAGCTATCACTACATTGCAGTGTACTTTGCTTTCCTTTTAAGAACATAGCTTTTTTTTCCGTTATGTGCCATCAATACATAGACAATCGCAATGTAAATTTTTATAAAGATTCATCTAACAATCAGCTGAAAAAAATTGGTAATTTTTGTGGTGTTATCTTCAACCCATTTGTGACAGAGTCCACACTGTATGGTTTGCCCAATAACTTGATAAACAGCCCTACAAAACATGCCAAATAAGAGAGCAGAAAGAATAAACAAATTCTGAACATTTTGGTTGTGTCAGTATGTCCAAACTTTTAAAAAAGGAAAATATGCACTGCAACCCTTAAATCTGCAATACAATGAAAGTTTAGCATCACTGTTTATCCATGAGAATCAGCAACTTTTTAACTTCTAATTAAATTTTCAGTCAATTTATATTCATTACACATTAACTTTTTGTTATAAAAGTGTAGCAATAAAAGAAAGAATAGTGGTGTTGCCAATTTGAAAGGGAAAAGCTGATCAAATTAGGCTTTGAATAATTTCTGTCACGAATGGTTTAAGTCACTGTATCTTACCATTGTCATCTTCAACTCTGACTGCCCCCTGTCGATTTAAAAAAAAAGAAAAAAGAAGAGAACATTTTAGAAATTTTGTTACAGTGAACCGATAAGTCATTTATGTCCCATATCCTTGAAGAATAATCAATCGAAATTTTAAAGAAATATTATGAAAACTTTAACAAATCATGTGGAATAGTATGAAGGGCATAGTCAAATCGCAATTTACACCGTATCAATACTGACTGCTCCTTGATATCATACAAGTAACTTGGTAATGCTGGGAACAAATGGCTCAGATATGAGATTGACATTTTCACATATTCTCAGACTGGTGAAAAAAAACGTAGGTCTTGAACACCTCTGAGCTGTAAAAAGAAAAAAAAAAAAGGATCAGGAATATGTTGCAAGTGTTTTGATTTCTCTAGCCCACCTGTACAATCTCTATGAACACAAAGCAACAGGTTTTGAAGCTCCTAAAACTATTCATTTTTTTGTTTCAATTTTGTGACAAGCTCAACACCCATATATGACACTTTTAAAAGGTTAATGCTTCTTGGCAATCACCCATTTGTATGCTTCTTGGCAGTCACCCATTTTTTCCACATCAGGATTCACGTTAAGACTTTGGGCAGGTTCCATTTATGCATGATATTGCTTCAAGGTTCATATGAAACATCGTATCCATGACACATGCTCCTGCGACAATTGCTCTGTGTCAATTTCGTACACTAACAAAATACTGAACATTAATCCCGGACGAAACGGTATGCATAATCCTAACCCTGATGCTAAGCCTGACCTAAAACACTACTGCAACCCTGGCCCTCACTGTGTATCTTTGGCAAAATAAAGCCCAGACCACTTGTCACCCCAGGGGGGTCACTTCCATTGAAGAGTGGACAGCATCCGCAAGAATCGTCCGTCAAAAAGCACCCTAAACGAGGATTAAAGGGCAGGCCGCTAGGACACCCTAAACACGGATTTTGTGCAGATGTCCCAGATTAGCACACCCTATATTCTAAACGAGGATATTCCTATTTTCATACCTTGAGAGTGATAGTGGGGTCCATTGAAAGTTTGGAGCCGTTTTTATCTCGAGATAATTCACTGTCTCATTATTTTTTCACAGGCGTCATAGGATTTTCCGTGGCACGGGTCTTGTTACAGTCGGTCCCACAGTACAGTCGGTGCAAATTACACAACCTTTTTTCCTTTTTGGACTATCGTGATTTAGGGGGCTTTTTTTTCAATTTTTGGCGTTTTTGACACTCTATTCGCGTTCCGCGCCTACCCCTGAAAAAATACCCCTTTTCCGCGTTTTTTTTCTCGCGGATGCTGTCCACTCTTCAATGGAAGTGACCCCCCCGGGTTGTCACCATGGTTCTCTGCAGTACATAACACCCATGGTTCCAGTACCATGCGTACAGGATTTCAGACAAGGAAGAACCATGTGTGAAATTGCTGAACCATGTGTGGAAACAAGGGTAAAAAAATATTGGAGTATATATTCCTTACAATAATGATAAATGCCACAGATTGTTTTGCTTTTAGCAATGTATTTTTGCTATTACGCCATTAGTAGACAACTCCTGCACACCAAGAGGTAATTTTTCATCCTTTTGCTATAGCATATACTGCCACCACACAGAACTTTAGGTGTTATTCCATAACACTTCCGAAACCATCGCGCTTTGCACAGAAGGGGAACCTTGTGTGGATTTTTTTCTAATGAGAACTCTGCTTGTCACCACAGCATATTTCAGATGAATAAAAAATCATGCAGATGAGCATGCCTTGTTTGTAATTAACACCAACTGCAAAAAATGAGCAAGATGCTGCACTTTGAACTAGCAAGACCTGTTCAGGAAGTAAGCACTAAGGCGAGTCTTGAGTTTATCACAAAATTAATAGAACAGGAAGTAAGCACTAAGGCCAGTCTTGAGTTTATCACATAATTAATATCTGTAATGACTGCACATTCTTTGTGCATTATTAGGTACCAAAACCGTGAAGGTTGGCAAGATGCCTAACTTGGAACGAATATGACCTGTTCAGGTAGTACTAGGACGAGTGTTGAGTTTATCACAAAATTAAAAATCTGCAATGACTGTTCATTCTACAGACACTATAAAATACTGGCCCTCCCTGAAAAATTTTCCAAAAATTCAACCCGAAATGTGTACCAGAGGGTTCCCTCGCTTACGTGTTCCCTCAAACATTTTCCATATTCTTACCCCCCCCCCCCATTCACCTGCATAAGGCCTTTGTTCCAGGGAAAAAAATACATGAGGGCTCGGGGCGAATTCGCCCCCGAAACACCAAAAAGAGCCCTGGAAAACTAAAAAAGAGCCCCTGAAATTCTCATAGGGTCCAATGTAAACTGTAATACAATGCAGAAAATTTGGGCAGGTGGGCTCAAAAAGTAGCCCCAGAAAAAAAATTATTAATTTTTTCCCTGCTTTGTTCTGGTAGTACGAAGATGAGTACTGAGTTTATCACAAAATTAGAATGTTGCTTTAAAGCTGTATAATGGTTGTATAATAATTCATCATTGCCTATTACATGTATATAATAAAGTGAATAACAGAGATGAGTATTGAGTTTATCACAAAATTAGAATGTTGCTTTAAAACAGTATAATGGTTGTATAATCATGCATCATTGCATAAGTGAATAACAGAAACTCCATTAACAACCGGAAATATTACACAAGGTACATGTAAATGTACTTGGTCAGCATAACACTCAAGCAATTCCAATCCATTTCTGACACTATAAAAAGCAAAACAAAACAGAGAGAAAGGGGGAAAAAAATTACAGAGCTAAAGTGATTAAAACTGATGCAAAATGTCGACAAAAGAATGTCAGCAATGTCACATTGATTAGCTCACCATATCCTGTAATTGTGCATTTGGATCAATCTGGATTCCTATATGAAGAAAGATAAAGGAGAAATTATTTTTAAAAAACATACAAAACTCATGCAGCAATATTTTTACATGAATGGAAAAAAAAAAAAACCCATGTGGATCTCAATGAGTATAATGCCTCTGTAGAATGGCATACATGTACATACATGATTCTTGTTCATTTTTTTTTAAAACTGTTTTTTCTTTGAAGGTGAAAAAAATGACATCCTGGAAAGAAGTACCTGTAATTTAACTATGTAACTTTCCCATTCAGCATGCTGACATACATGTACAACTAATGCAAAGGATACGATACATCATTGTAGTAAATACTCAATATTACAAGATTATGCAGCAAGCAACAAGTTCATACTTGCATGAAGGATATCTGGTTTTTGCAGAATAAGGTTAAAAAAATATTGCACTGGATACACTATAATAAAATTGCAACTTTTCATAATTATCATCATTATTCAGTAATAAAGCATGAATGAGTTATAAACATTAAGGAGCATACACAAAATGAAGGTTGAAAGGAACAGAGTTTATATTTTTCAGATAAAATTGAATAAGTGCAATTTTTAGATGAGCTAGCAGATGAATGAGAAAATTAGTAACACACTCCATTAACATTAACACTCTCCCATACACACAAAAGCACTAATGGTAAAAAGCAAAAGAATCAACAAGACAACTAGGAAAAAATGGCAATGGGTGTTGTGAGATGTCAACAGATAACAAGTTTTGGGCCCTGTTTCATAAAACTTGTTATTAATGACAATTGACATCTAAAGAGACAGATTTTTTAAAATAAAATCTATATCGTTAAGTAGATAAATCAGGACACTTCAGGCTCCTGGTGAACAATATATTTATACACGTGACTGAGTATGGGACAAAATGTTGTAACTGGGTGTGTTGATATATACTGACCACATATCAAATACACTTTGATAATTACTCAGAAATCATAAGCCTCATATAACTTGTGAAATTATAATGAATTCTGCGGGAATGTCCATATACTTTTTCATAACTAGAAATCAAAATTTAGAGACTACTCAGACTAAAACAATATCTTTATGTCTACACAAAGTCTGATAATTCAACAGTAACAAAACCAAGGGAAACATTAACAATTTGTGAGTTTTGCCAACTGCTACTGACTATCATCATCACTGTATAGTTTAAAGGCATTGGCTAACTTTGTGAGTAGCTGATTAAAAAAATTCTCAAACTAAGATGAAACATGTGTATGAGTACTTGTATTTGTACTCAAAAACCTTAAACCAACCATAATTTGGAATGAAAAAGTGTAAGTTAGACGCAAACGGCGATTTTATTATCCTTCGTCTCACGAGACAATCACAAAGAGGACCACTTTGCTTGAATTTGAAAATGCCGTTATGTGCCTCCCGCCACGTGATACGCCAATACACACAGTACGGTAAGGTGAGTCATACGCGCATGCGCACTCTTTATGTCTCTTCTATGCAACCGACCCTCGTATATTTCTCAAACATTGGTTCACATTTTTGATATTTAAAAATACTTCCTGTGGATATTATACTTTGAAACTTTCAGACTGGTATTTTTACACTATAACCCTTATGTTTATCCCATTTTCAAGTAACAAAACAAAATTTAAAAAAAAATCATAACAATGTTAACCAATGTCTTTAATTAACCCATAGCAGTACAGAGCTTTCTTGAGGTCTAAATTAATCATCTTCAGTCCTCAAATTGGCAATATATATTTTTTTTTTTCCACGTTTACATAGCTTGAAAAAAATAAATATGGATATAACATAACATAAAACAAAATGAAATATAATTGTAAAATTGAATCAGAAATTGCCAATTTGAACACAGAAATAGTGATTATATATTATTCACTGCATTGCCAATTTAAAGAGTTTAATGATTAGTTACACTTAAACTGCTCCTATTCGAGAATGCCACACCATACAGTGATGGGAATGGGCTCAAATTTGTCATTGCATTTTTCTCTTTCTGCTCATGTATAAAATGTACTGCCCAAGATTCTGGACCAACAGATACTGCAAAAGCGTCTCCTAAAGGTGACACTCTACGTCTATGGGTTAAACAATCGTAATAATTACTGTACATTCCTTCTTCACAAGTGCACCAAGGAACCTGAATCAGCTATGATACTTGATCAATATCTAAACAATACTTTTTATCAGTATCAATGGCTGTGTAGAGGATATCATAATTTAAAGGAAATATCAAAAGAACAACTGTCATTATTTTTCCCTAGAAATGAATTCAGCCGGCAAAGTGTTAATAGTGTTATAAAGACGTGTGAAATATTAGTTTGATTGTAAATGAATGGTTTAATCTTCACAGTACAACATAGGTGTTTTTAAAAATATGTAGTAGAAAAACAACATACAGTATAAACATTGAGAAAATGAGATATTAATTTCATTTACAGTTATCACAATCAAGTTAATGTGAATCAAGACAAAAATTTGAAAATTTTAATTTAACTAGATGAAAATGAATGTCTGTCAAATATGAGTCATACAGATTAAAAAGAAATCTACACAAGTAAACACCTGGGTTTTTTTTATACAAACAGATTTTAGTTCTTTGGTGCAGCCTACAAACCAGGGAATCTAGACTAAATATACCGTATTTGCACTACACGTGTTAAATAAATATTGATTTAATGATCAGTAAAATGCATTATGCAGTAGAGTATAGTAGCTGCGCACGTACAATTAGAGACCAGCTTTCTACTGTGTGATCAGTTGCATACATGAATGCCTCAACCATCTGAGGAATTAGCCGAACTAAAACCCAACTATTTCATTTTTTATAGATTTTTCTTACAAAATGATGTAATTTAACCTCTGGCATCTCCTCTATTAAAATATCAACTTTTACCGTACATGTACATAAGTACTGTAAATGTCATAGGGCACTTGGGTTAGGCTTAGCATCATGTTGAACAGATTTTGAATTCTGAAATACGGGACTTTGGGAGTCTTGACCTCAGATGGCCACATGGCAAATAAAAAAACAGAGACTTTTCTACCTGAGCATGCTTATTTTTGGTAGATATCCCGAGTTTTAACAAATACAGGAACAAATACGGGACAAAACGGCATCTCTGGAGGGTCATACGGACATGGGACGCAGGACAAATGGTTGAGATACAAGACATTTATTTCAAATTTGGGAAGGCAATTACTAACTACATGTAGCTGGACTGTGTACAAGTACGAGCACAATAATTATCAGGTTTGTGATGAAATAAGGTTAAAAGAATAACTGTATTAGACTTAAAGACAAGTAAACAAATTACTTGTAGATGACTTAAAAGCTTAAAATTAGCACCCTGACAAACAAGTTAAAAGATACTAAAAATGAACAATAACTATAAAGAATAAAGATTTTATAAAATTAGGTCAATATGTCAAAGAGTGAAAATCTGAAAAAATTAAAGACAAGATCATGAAGAAAAGTAATACCCATTAAAATCATTGTTAAAATTCCTTTCCTATTTACCAAGATACATAATGTCACAAGTACCCCAAAACAATTAGTATAAATGTACTCATCTAGTGTTGCAAAATAGTATGATAAAAGAAAAGGTAAAGAATGTTGTCATGCCAATCAGTCAAACAGATTATCTGATCCATCAGTTAAGCTACACTTGCAATACATACATGTAAATGTATCAAGAGAATAAGAATAATATATTAAAAAGGCAAAAGAAATAGAGTGATGTATATTAGACACAGACATAAATACGTAAGTAGAGACAGTCTCCAGATAGGCTTGTTATATGTGCATCAAAAAATTTCGAACAGTGCAAATGAAGTAGTCTAATTGAACACCCCAAACAAAATTAAAGAGACTGAAAGAAAACTATAAGAGATGATGGAGGAAGATCTCGGCAATATGTTCACTTGGTATGGGAGGTTGGTCTGAAGAGAGAAAGAGAGAAAGAGAGAAAGAGAGAAAGAGAGAAAGAGAGAAAGAGAAAGAGAGAAAGAGAGAAAGAGAGAAAGAGAGAGAGATTTGGAATATACAGAAGATCAGTACAGATGTGATGACTGTATATACCGTTACAGAATAAGTGGAATTAGGTCAGTCACACAAGAGAGAGATCACCTGTTGTTTAGGCGTAGTCTGCGAACTCTTCCTCAAGCTTTTCACCGTTGTTGTCATCATTGAGGGTTTCCAAATTCTCCTTGCTCAGACCATTCTCTTCTTCTTTAAGCTCTGAATCATCATCAGCTTTGCCTGTGTCATTATCATCATCACCATCAGGAAGACTTTGTTCAGTTTGATCAGAGTCAGTGTCCCTTCCTTGATCATCTTGACCATAGTCAGCATCCCTTGCCTGGTCATCTTGACCATAGTCAGCATCCCTTCCTTGGTCATCTTGACCATAGTCAGCATCCCTTGCCTGGTCATCTTGACCATAGTCAGCATCCCTTGCCTGGTCATCTTGACCATAGTTCCCATCCCTTCCTTGATGGTCTTCATCATAGTCAGTGTCCTTTTCCTGGTCAGCTAGACCAAAGTCCGCATTCATTTCCTGGTCATCGCCTTTAATGTCCAGGTCAGCACTGTCATAGTCGGAGTTCTCTTCCAGGCCATTTTGGTCATAGTCATTGTTCCTTTTCTGATCCTCTCGGTTGAGCTCAAAGGCATCCTGTCCCATCTCATTTCCCTGGTCATTCACACGAATAGCACCTTCATCCTCCCTTCCAAGATTATCTATGGGCTGTGCGTCTCTGTCACCTTCCAGGCTCTCGTCACCGTAGTTATTGTCATCATTGGAAGATTCCTCTTCTTCGGAATAGTCATAAGAGGGGTGTGTCATTTGTTTTTGGTCACCATGGTCTAGGAGGGAGGGAATTTGCAAATTTTTGTCCCCCATATCAGGGTAAAGCGTCCATGAATTTGTAGATACACCCAAGATTTGAGCAAAGGAATGCAGCACATGTTTATGGTTAAGTTACAGATGTAAAGTTGAATTTGTTCATTTGAAAGGCAATGGAGCATGTTTAGACAGAGACAAAAAGACGTGCAGAAAAGCATTCCATCCGCCAGTTTGTGCAACAGAGCATTGGGTGTGAGGGAAGCAGCATGAAGCATCAAGCAAAATGAGCGGGAAGCAAAATAAAAGGGAGTAAAAATAAGCAAACCAAATTATTTCAAGGAAAAGAAAAGCAAGCAAATGATACAAAATCATGAACAAGGTTATTACAATTACGCTGTACAAAATTCCACAGGTTGATTAGCCATATATTGTACAAAGTGCATCCAGTACACCAAAAAAACAATCTTGCATTTTTGTCTGTAAAACAAATGCAGTTTGGAAATCCTTATACCGCCATCTCACTAGAAGGTGATCTTGCTTGCTTCTCTGCGATCCTCAAAAAAAAAAAAGTGTGGTGGATTGTGGCATGAGCTTTGTCAATCTTCTCTGTCGTATCTTGAGACTTTCTCAAGTGCCAATGATGGCCACCGTCGCAGTTTTGAACATGTTCATAACTTCTGAAGCGAGAGCGCCACAATCGTCTTAAGAGCGTATTAAAAACGACATACCTGTAGCTCTGACGTATCAGCAACGCATAAAGCGTACTTCAAGCGCATTGAAAGCGGCTCTATCGCCCATGCTTTCAGGCCAGTTCCCAAGACATTTTCTCCTCAGATATGTTTCTGCACATGTCTCCGCGCATCCTGGCTGGTATTGTTACGTCATCACAACAATTACACAGTACAATGCAAGGCGATCACCGCGCATGTCAAAAATGGAGTTGGAGGGCAATTCTGCCACGCTTTGCAGAATTTTCACAGATCGGCATGGTCACTCACAATGATCACCTTTCTAGTGAGATGAGGGCCTTACAGTACACATGATCACTGCAAACCACTAGTGCCACATGGTGTACATGTTATTCCAAAGCAATTAAGATCAGATGCATTGGCATACTGGAAATTGAAAATAACCATTTATGTACGTATATGTAGCATATTCCTCATAACCTACATGAAAGGTTCGACTAAATACATGTACAATACACTGTTCATGTGCATGTATGGTTTGTATGCTACATACAATCAAATTCTTTTGAAATGATGTACAGGTACATGTAATACATGTAAGTCAAAATGGCATATGTATGATCCCATATGATCTCTAACTATGTATACATGATTATTAACTACATGTTTCTACAAATCTAAAAGTATGTTGAAGTTGAGCATAGATTCCACTGCTACAAAGCAGTGAAAAAATTCTTGATAATATATAATTACTTTGAACAAATAGTAAGTGCTATTTCAAGAAAACTAAAAAGAAAAGGAATAGGAGCTTCTAAACAGCATGCAATTCTCCAGAAATAGTGCGGAAAAAACACACATCTACATGTACAATGTAGAAGCACTATCACTATGTGAAGCTCGTTCACACATGACACAGCAGGCCTATATTGCCTAAAAAACCACTGCAAGTTCATCTCTGTACATACACGGTGAGTGAGGTGGAAAAAGGGGGGCTGTGTGCAACAAATATAGGCCTCCACACATATTTACTTTTCTTAAAGATACAGGAATGTGAAATGCACCATGCTTACATGCTATTCTGTTCAAGTACACCCTGTAGGCTTGTTTCCCCCCCCCCCCCCTAAAGGCGGTATACTGCGGTACAGGCATATGTGAACGCACCCTCACAAAATCCACAAAACAAGGTGAGCTACACGTATGTGACAATGCACCATGCAGATGAACAACACAACACAAACATGTACTACATGTATGTACATTACAATGGTTGTATAATGCTTTCTGTTTGTAAACACTGCAACTTACATGTAAATCATGTCAATGTCATGAATGAACTGAAAATGTAGCTTGAATTCTCATGTTGATTAGACATACATGTGTACATATATGTGAACAGACTCAGCAATCATCCTCTAAACGGATTTACTTCACATACAGCCAGATTATTATTATTTTTTTTAAACATGCGAGAATAGACTTTCTAGTTTCTAATGGCCTGAATAAACCCACTTCTACTCTCCAAGGCAGCTACATAAACCTTATTCTACTCTTACAGCATTGTGACAGAATAGTAAGCACCTTGTAGTTGACTTTTAAGTGAATATTGCTAATGTTGCCAAAATATTCTGTATGGTATGATTTTAAGAAAGGGAAAGATTGGCCTTTCACTTTACAAAGCAATTTCAATAAATTTGAAATATATCAAGCTGTAAAGCAGTACTGCTTGTAAAGCAAACTAATTCAAACTGTGCAGCAATGCTTAGTTTGCACTTTAAAGATGAAATTAAACATCAAATCATAACTCATCAAAGAATTTCTTCATCAAAGACCAAAACCAAAAAATCATAATGAGTCCACTGCAATTCAAGAAACTAAAACTTGACAAAAACTGAACACTGGTTAGTATAACAAAGTCGACAATCTACAACAATGAAAGAACAAATCAAAAAGGAGCATGAAAAGCACTCCAGAGAAGACCAATCACAAAAATGTGTGCATACAGTTCAATCAGGTATCAATTCTTATCAACAACTGAGGAAAATTGGCACCTAACAAAAGACGCATTCAATTCATTTTAAGGCATGCAAAGATTTCATTTCCTTAATCATTTAAACATTGCCTCAAAGTTGATTCATTTTTTAACCCATAGAATGTGTCCTGTACCTGATATGGAACCCTTATCAGCTGGGATAGTCATAACATGTACTTTTTACCTTTGTGTGGCAAAATCACATAGCTAGACATAAGTCAACAGGAGTGGAAGGAAAGCTTGCACACTCAATCTTACAGCCAGTAGAAGTTTGAACTGCATGTAAACTCCTACCTCATTTTCATATAATTCTGACTGAACTAAACATGTCCCAGAAACTTTTGTAATTGGTCCCTCTGAGTAAGCTTGTTCAAAATCAAAAGATTGGTTAGTGTATGTAGCTGGCTAGCTAGCTTAATGGGGACTAAGGAGAATGATGATGATGATGATGGTGTTTGATAGTACCTTGCTGTCCGGGGTCGATGTCGCCGACCTCCAGCCTCTCCTCATCGCCCCCAACATCATCTTCCTCTTGGAGTACTATCTCTTCTTTTACATTCTCTCCCTCTTCCACCTTGCCTACTTCTGATAAACTACTCTCTCCAGGTTCATTATCTTCCCCTTCTCCTTCTTCTCCTTCTCCTGATGGTGATTTTGGAATGGGGTGGGGGTTGGTTGGGAAAGGGTTAGGGGTGGGAGGAAGGATGTGGTCAGATACAACTTTAATACAGAGTACACACAATGTACAGTTAAGATTTCACTCATACCCACATGATTTTGAAATCATTTATGTTTTTTTTTTTACGGCAGGAAGGTGGGCTAGTGAAATTCAGGCAATGGTTGCATACTTTCAAACTATCAGCGGTGGTTGAACAATATTTGTCCTTTCACCTCATTTGCATAAAAATAGAAATATCAATTTCTAAGGGGGGGGGGGCACGGTAATAATAATTCTTCATGCTAGGATGCATAAATTGTACTTTGATTTCACATGAATCCAATTTTAAGTATACTTGCGAGTTACACAGCATCCACTTTTTTTTTTTTTGGGGGGGGGGGGGAGAACAAATACACTGCAAGTTTGATTGATGGATTAAATAAATCAACCCTTATAAAATACTTGTACAATACAGCAGTGCCTGAATATTAAGTACATGTACTTTACAACACTGTCTATGTTTTTTGTGTGCACGATCCACTTGACACTGCAAGTTAAGACCCTTTTCATAAAAAAATCCATTATAAAACCCAGCAGGAAAACATTTAAAAAAAAAAAAATCTCCAGCATGCTTCACAGCATATATATGTGTGTATGACAAAGTCTGCAAATGTACATGTATGATGTGGGTTCTCAAACTATACCATCATGTTCCAAACAATTATGCTGACTATTGATTATGATGTGGGTTCTCAAACTTTACCATCATGTTCCAAACAATTATGCTGACTATTGATTATAATCATAATATCATCAGATGTGCGTATGTGTGTGTGTGATGATTTCAATCAATGTCAATCTCTTACAGCTGCTGTGGGTGTGTCTATTTACTTTCCACTTTGCATCTGAATCTGGCAAATACCATAGATGCACTGATAATACACAATTCATATGTTTACAGGGGGAGAAAATCCTTTACCCTTTACAACTTTAAAACAAATCTGTACAGGTTTATCGATTGCCATCGGCAGGAAACACAATTTAATTTCCTAGTTTATTCTCAAAAGTCATTGAAGCTCAATGACAAAGATTACCTTTAAATAATACTGCCTCTACAATTACAGCCACAATTTAACCTAATATGCATGATTTGATTTTAGTATAACACGCATTTTCCATAGATCCCAGTCTGGGTAGTCTCGGGCTTAGCAGTGTTCAACAGGTTAAGTAATTTTCAATCAACATTACTGAAAATGTATCTTACATGCCTATACATCAACTTTGTTGAACTTTACTTTAAACAGGGATTAAACTAAGCATCAGGTTTAAATTTTGGTAGAAAAACAGCCTAAATGTATCACACGAAAAAATACATTTCCACGAGGAAAGTGTCATCAAAACCTTTTCAATCTTATGTCATTCCCTTTTAAATGCTATAAAAACTTAAGCTACATCTCAATACATAGTATACAAACTTGTATTTATAAATCCTGAATTTTTAATACTGCACAATAATGCACAGCATGAAAATGATCTTAAGTTTTGGAAATGTTTAAAGAGAAAATATCAGTGTCTTGAAGCATATTAAAACCTTTAACTTTAACTTTAATCCCAAAGGAAACAAATCCCAAATGATTATACTAACTTCTGATTTAATTTTCTGAAGTTTACAATTCTGAGTTGTAACTTGTCATGATCTACATGAAGTTTAGATGATATACATACATGTAATTCAAACTGACTTTATTCTCTGATATAGACTTAAAACTGTTTAAGCCATTCATGACAGAGGTCCACATTTTGTGGTTTGGCCTAATATCTTTTGATGCAAAGCCCTAAAAATCATACCAAATACATGAGCAGAAAGAGCAAAAAATTCTTCAAAAACTGTGCCCATTTTGGTTGCGTCAATATTTGTTGTTTGATGCTGAAAATTTTTAAAAGGAAAATAAGCATTAAAATCCTTAAATTGGCAATGTGATAGAAAGTTTAAGATCACCGTTTTCCCCTGCAAATTGGCAACTTTTTGACTTCTCATCATAATTTCTGTCAATTTATATTCATTTCAGATACATGACGTTTCATAAGAAAAATGTAGCAATAAAATAAAAATGTTGGTGTTGCCAATTTGAAGAATAAAAGCTGATCAAATTAGGCTTTAAATAATTCCTGTCACGAATGGGTTAATCAATTTCATTTGAAGCAAGATGTAAACTTGAGATGATGCTACTGTGAGTGTAAAACCTTTGAACTGAAAGACACTACTTTCCATCCTGATTTTTCATTTTAAAGAGTATAGTTGATAATATTTACATAAAAAATTTACATGAGATACAAGGATAACACATAGTGATATACATGTAGAAAGGCCACAAAGAAACTCGGCAGGGATGGGCATGCACACATACAAAATTATAGACATTCTAGAGAATTTAACAAATTCAATAATATCATTTCCTCAAATTCCTCCAAAGGTAATCTAGTGTTATGGTAGTGATAATGTCATAAACTCTGTGAAAAATAAAATGGCATGGCCAATTGTAATGCATGTATTAAGTCAACATCCTCCTATCATTACGGTTTTAACCCAGGAAGATTGCAGAGAATGGTCAAAACTTGCTATCAAAAGCCAAATAAATGGACACCAAATATACTCATATGGGACAGCATATTGCATTGTGGTCTCAACAAGGCAACTTGTCTGCTTGTAACCACTCTTTGTGCTCAGGAATAGCAACCATACATTAAGATTTATTCTAATGATATTTGGTGGGATAGTAAAACTATTTGTTTGATTTCTTTTGAAATTATCATTACCACAACTTCACATTACCTTTTCTCTGCAATTATTACACTTAGAAACACTTACATACCGAAATAATAATGGTTAAAGTTAACCATGAGATAGCTAAATTGCAATAGAATGCATATATTTCCAGAATTAGGCAGATGATTTTGCAGAATTACATGTAGGAAGCTCCAAACATCCCAATATTAACTATGAATGACTAGCATGCCACGAGTATGACTTAAATACTTCAAAGGAAAAAAAAACAGTTTTAGAGTTGGATCAGGGCCTATAAAATATAGAACAGACACTTAAATAATTGTGTGATTGCTTAACAACTATCTAAATGGATGACTCCATGTACCAAGATATAAAGCAGACTTCATTACAAGCAAATATCATTAATGGATGCAATAGAAAACAGTACTTTTTGCCGAGTGACAATCCTGTAAATGAGAGAGAATTTAAAGCCCATTTCCAGTTTTTAGTATGCTCTGAAAACATCTGATGAGAGTTATGACAAAAACCACATCACTTAAATTCGCAGTTGCTGCATTTTTTAAAAACTCATAAGCCACTTTTCCATTGAAAGGTAAACTGCCTCAAAAAACCAGAAGGATGACAAAGCTAATGGGGAGGTGGTGAAAATAAAGCACTCTGCATAACAGAGGTTCATACATGCAGGTTTACTCACTGTATCTGTGTTTTTGAATTATTGTCATCTTATTTTTCCTCGGCAGTTATTGGAGGCAATTAACATTGTCATTTGTGAAGAAAGGCTTAGTTGGTAGCTGAAGAATATTAAAAGGATTTATAATATCATGTCCTACCTTGCTGAGGAGCCTGTACTTGTCCTTGGTCTACCTGCTGTTCTTCTTCCTCCTTCTCTATTTCACTCAACTCGCTCCCATCTTCTTCATTCTGCTGTGGGTCTTCTGCACTGACCTGCAAACATGGCAAAACAGGTTCAAACTTGATAAAACTTGATAAAACAGGATCAAACTGGTTCAGACAGGTTCAAACATGTTCAAACAGGTCATAATGGCACTATCACAATCTGTACGCTTGTTTTAAATGACTTTGTATATCCATGTGCAATTCAGTATATGTAACTGCGATACATGATCTAATAAATATTGCACAACGCCTACTCAGCTTGTTGTACGCAAGTCTATGGGAGCTGAACGCGCGATATTCGTACCACTGCACTCGTACCATCCAAAATGTACCATTGCACGGTTAGCGTGACGTCACAGTAGATTCCCATAAATTACTTCTTTCGTTTCTTTTGTGATGTCACAAGTAGCTTGGCAGTAGACCCTACACGCATATTTATTGTTGCATGCTCAGGCTATGCCAGCAAGTCGCGTTCGCGCACTGCTACAGATACGCGCACAGCCTAGCCATATGGCGCCGCGCCAGGCATTTTGCAGTCGGAACTTCTTTCCAACCTTGATTTCTTAACCAAAATGTTACTGTTTTTTTATTGATTTCCATCAATTTCTCAGACTTCTGAGGCGTTATACAATACAAATAGCGAATATTCTAATTCGTGCAATGGTACGAGATTATAACAAGTTCGCAAAGCAGATCTCTGCCAGTTGGCATGAAATTACACTACAAGTACACTTTATACATTTACTTCCAAGTTATAAATGTCATTACATTATCATTTCAAACAATCTAGTAATACACTCATATAAAGATGCAAGATATATTTACTACTAATAACATCAACCATTATTTTGATACAAAAATTCACCATAATTAAACATGTACAGTAAAATAATTCCAGACATTACAATCTCAAACGAGATATTGCCTGTCTATTGCTTTCCATTAAAACTTCTGATTCTAGCATTGGTAAACAAGAAAATAATTTAGAATGACTGTTATCATTATTATTATCAAATGCAAAACAAATATAAAAGATTTTGTCACAATTTGTACCCTTCTACCTGGCAAAGAACAATTCAGGAAGGATGTACTCACCCCTTGTTTTCCTTGGTCCATGTCATGCTCTTCATCAATATTAGTTTCTCTATCGACTTGGCCTTGGTCTACGACTTGGACCTGGTCCTTGTTCTCTTCTGGCTGCTGTTCTCGGTCCAAGAACATCTGCTGCTGTTGGCCCTCTTCTTTCTTGGTCTCTGCATTGGCTTCCATCTGCACTGGACCTGGGTCTCCTTGACCTGTGAGAAAGCAACATATTTGTAAAATCCCTGAAGAAAACCCCTGCAAGTTTTTTGCAAGTAAATGAATAGTATTTGAGTAGGTAAAAAACAAACATAACACTATTAATGCTGTGGAAAAATTATCTTTTGTGTCCTCTGCCGGCAAAATAGGGTGGATCAATCAAATTATTATAAATTAAGTGCAAATTATGACATCACAAATATACTCTTGGTAGCTTTCAGCAAAACCCCCTCTCCTTCAACTGAGCGTGAACTAAATACTGATATATATATATACACCGCACGTATAATCATCACAAGTGACACAGTTTACGGTACCGCATGTGAACACTGAAAAAACCCACACCGCTGGATATGTTACTGAGCCTTAAAGGTACTGTAGTCAATATATTATACCCCTTTCAATAAATCGTTGGTTTGGACCAGGTCCGCACTAAGTCATAAAATTTTGAATTACTGAACAGCGTGGGCCAAAATAGTCCGGACTATTTTAGCGCTGCTTTTGTGAGCACCAAGAGCGGACCAGGTGCGGACCAGGCATGGACCAAAGAATTACTGAAATGAGCAGCATCAAAGTCCGCCCAAAAATTCCTCGAACGGTCAAAGGTCACAGGCTTTTCAGCACTCTGTGAATTTTGCTATAAGAGTAGGATATTGACTCACTTTCGTTGCCTGTGCTATACTTATAGTTCTACACACACTGATCACATAAATATTATGAAAGAGCACTCTCGTTGATATAATTATTGTGAAAAAAAAGTTTGTGTTTATTACGGATGTGAGGGTTTTGTACTCTGCTATAGGCCTATATTGTTCTCTATTATCATCATCAAATAAACTTTCATGACTGTTTGAATAAATTATTGATTTATATGTCACTGAAGTTCTATGAATAAAAAACAAATACATCAAATATTGCGTGCAAAATAGTGAGCTCTTCCGCTCTAACTAGAAGATGACACCATAATATGTTCAGTTACACGGCAGTTACTCCCTTTTCGACAGATTTTTTTGAAAGGGTCCCCATAACAGAAGCGTGGTCCGCTGTGAATTACTGAAAGCAAATTTTATTCCTTGGTGCGGACTATTTTAGTGCAGACCAAAACTGGAAAAATTATTGAAAGGGGTATCAGAGATTGCTATTGAAGGATATGCAAGAGAAGTGGTCTTCAATGACAGGTACCAAGATGAAACAAAGATAACCTTACTAAAAAACTTTGACAAGTATATATTTCAAAAATGAGAGCATTCCTTTCCAAGGAATATTTTGGTTTATGATACTGTTCCAAACTGACATGAAAATAATCACAAAGCTCACATAATCAATCCTCAATTTTCATTGAGATCAAGCTTATCTTTAAATGAATGTTGTGCATTTTCTAATCACATAAAGATACTCAATAATAGAAATTAATATAGTTACCTGGCTGTTCCATTTGCTGTTCCTCTTCTTGTCTGTTAAAAAAGCAAAATAAATAGGATACGAAATACATTTAACTCGGCAGGTAGAGATGCAATCATCAGCCTGTCAAAAATAACCTTGAAAATACTGTTAATGATAACCAGGCCCCTAAAGCTCCGCCATTTCGTCCAGATCCATTAGAAGGCCGACCTAAGCACCCATCAACATTTATGAGCAAAAATGAATAATTCATTTTGTAAGATGATTCCAAGGAGTCACGTGCGTTTGTGCATGTTTTAAAACATTACGCCCATCAGCTAAAAACATGTGCAATGATGCACAATCAATGTGCAACAAATGCGCATTAAATCAAAGTATCATGATAATAGTGATACACGCCATATGCGCAGTAGATATGAATAATGCAACAAAAACAGGTGCTTAGGTCGACCTTCAAATGATCCGAAAGAGGCGGGGCCTAATGCCATTCGCGTAATGATATAAGCGTGTGCTGCTTTTCGTCTAGTAAATTTATTATATGTCTATGATGATTACATAATAGAAAGAACAATGGCAATGATAAAAGCATCAACAGCAACAACACTAACACCAACCACAACAAAAGCAATATCAGCAACAACAATAAATAGCAGTGGTTACTTTGAAATAAGTGCCCCCCAAAAGTTTAATTGAAAAATTCAATTGAACAAAACAGAAGATTAATATGTATACTTGATACATCGTGCCAGGTTATCGTATTCTTTGTTCATATTTTCAAAAAGAAGGATTACACATATTTTCTTGAAGATAGATTCCCCACAGATGAGTGCCAAGCAATAGCTATATCTATGAAGCCAGCATACATCCTGTTTATTTTTCCTTTTGTGTTACCTTTGCGCTTCTTGTTTTTCAATCTGTTCTCGCTGCTGCTGCTGCTGCTGCTGCTGTAATTCTTGTTCATAGAGCATATGCTGGTGCTGCACTAGGTTTGGTTGTTCTGGCTGCTGATGTTGTTGCTGCTGTTGTTGTTGCTGCATATATTGCTGTCTCTTCTGCATCCAAGCAAGCTGTTGGGGTTGCAGTCCATTCTGAGGTTTGGCAAAATCATGATAGAAGGTACTTCTATTATCAACTTTCCAGGGTGTTAAATGTTATCTCAGTACATCATATAATTACAGCAAAACATTAAAGTGTAATAGAACTTTTAAAATATTTCATAATGAGCTTAACAAACAGAAAAATTAAGTTTCTTTTTTTTTTTTTTAATGAGCTTCAATAGCCTCATATTTCCTTCTTATCATTTTAATAAATAACATTTTTGGGGTTTAGCCCTTTTTCATCTTTAAATAAGAAATCTTGGTTCCATACATACAAAGCTATATGGAATGCATCTAGAGCGTAAAAGGAATGGAATATCAATGTAATGATGTCATGCTAGCTCTGTTGATTTCTAACTTGTAGAGCACAAAAGGAATTGTCCAAATGGAATATTAAAAAAATCTAATGATATCATGCTAGAACTACATTGAATTCTTACCTGCTGTTGTAGCATTTGTTGTTGATTTTGTTGTAATTGTTGCTGTTCTTGCTGCTGTTGCTGTTGCTGCAGATGTTGCTGATTCAAGGCCGCCTGATCAGCATTTCCTTGGACTACTTGCTCGCCAGGCTAGGATGAAATAAAAATAATACAAATTACCTACCCTGCTGGTCAGAATCTTAAAGAGAATAGGCTCCAGTGAAAATATGATACCAGATATATGATAGGTACATGGATCCTTACAGTATAGGAGGATGAGGGGTAAAAGTTAGCTTGCAAGGCACAAACCCCGGTAAGTCAGAATGTTTAAGAGTGTCCGAATGGTAAGACTAAATAGGTCCTGTACTATAGCTGCTCCTGACACAGCCTGAGACTTGCAAATTAGGATTACCAAAGGCTTTGTTGAATTGTATTTAAATGTCAGTAGACCAGATAGAAGTGATGAAAAGACCCAGAACACGTTGGAGAACCTTGCTTGTCTGACACAGAAAAGGTACAAATGTACAGACACCGAGGCACTACAGAACTTAAGTGTACCAAAGGGGGTTCCAACATACAACAACTGCTGCAACTTTATTTACTCATAGGTTAGGGATGCAGTAGGGTTATTACAGGAATGGGGGTTAGGATATACAAAATGTTGGATCAGGTTAAGAATGTGGTCCGTGTGGAGGTTGTAGAGTGATTTAAATGATGGACTGGAGAAGAGAAGGTTGTGGATTCGAACCCCAGCACGGCAACACTCTCCTTTGGCAAGATATTAACCTACATTAGCCACTCTCCACCTAGGTGTTAAATGGGGACCATTAGGAAAAAAAACATCGAATACAGTGCGTGCCAGAATATGTGGCCTAGCTTGAGCCGGATACTGAAGTGTTTTGAGCACCTATGTGTGATAGATAAGGAAACTATGAAAATATCCAATATCATCATGGAATGATGCCGAGCAACTGATGTTTGAGCATTTGTTTGAGAACCCTGCCACAGATAGACCCGCCACCATGGTTATAAGTGTGAGGGAGCCACTTACCACTGTCTCTGACACTGTCTTAGACACGTTGCCCTCACTCACCCTCTGTGCCTGCGACCCACAGGCCCGATTGGCCTGCTGGAGGACGAACATCTCGTTCCTGAGGTTGGCTATAATCTGGTTGAGTTCCTGCTTCTGGGACTCGCACCGCTGGACCTGGTTGTTGGCATCCTGTTGGATGGCCTGGATGGCCTGGTCTTTCACCTGCCCATCTCGCCGTGATGCCTCCTGGATCTGCTCATGCTCTGTCCGTAGTGTTTCATACTTAGCTGAAAAGAGCAAAATATTCACACAGGAATATGTACATGTACATTAATACTCTGTTTCATCTGACTGTAGGATTCTAGCGAACGAAGCCATACTCTATTGAAATACATGATGATTTCAGATTATCCAAGTCCTCAATATACACATTTTATGGGTTGAATCTTGAAGTGAGGAGTACATCAAGAGATTCTGCACAGAGTGACCAGATTTTGCAATCTGAAATACATGTACGAGACTTTGTGGGGCCTTGACTTTAGACAGCATGGTAAAAGTTTTTAATGAACTTATAATCAAGTAACATGAATGAATTTTGGGTAAATACCTCTTAACATAAGTTAGATTTGGCATTTCTAAAAAAATCAATATTCAACTGCTTGGAAAATGCTCAGCCCCCTTCCCACGTACATCAATCGCTTATATCATTCCTGAATCTCTCAAAAGGGAGGCATTCATCTATTGATTAATTCATGGTGCATTAATTTTGTACATATAAAAATAATCTATACCTGATGAAATTTTAGATCTATTTTTTCTTTTAATTTATGCCAATACATATACATGTACTTTGATTTGGAAGGGCTAGGCAGTCTATGGTTAATAGTTCTGAGCTGCCGGTCAAATTTTCATGGATTTACAAGCAGGAACATATTGATGTCAGAGAGGTGAAATCTCTTCCAATACAAATTTCCTTTCATTTTCCTCTGCCTTCAAATAGACCTGTGGCCTTGGCCTTACCTTTAGAGAAAAGGTAACCAATGCGGTACTACATGTACCAGTGATGGTGTACATGTACATCCCTGGTTTTCATCTATTTTTCTTACAACCATCGGGGATTCAACTACAAAATGCACTATAACATGAGCTGAAGATGTTGATTAACAGGAATATACTATGGGTACTCAAGAATTATAATTCCCCAGCTCATTCTTATTTAAATAAAAAACAAGTTCTCCTACATAAGGTCCAATCAAGACAGAGGTTTGTTGTCTTCTGTAAACAAAATGAATTTTTTTTTTTTTTTAATGCTTACGAGCAAGAAGAGAGCTGGCAAAAAATATGGGGATATTTTTGCTCAAGAATGCACATACTACACATCATACTTAGGCATTTCTTTTGGCTACTGGTAATTGGACCCGGGTCTCGACAATAATTTTGAAATACAGGAGAAATTGGCAATGTGGGGAGGGTCAATAATGACACGCCGGACAAATGATTAAAATACATGTACTGAAATACATGTCTAGTCACCCAGATTGTGCATGAAATTTTTCAAGTTAAATCCATGACTTTTGATGATTTGTACAGAAAACAAAACATTGTTTACTGTAGCAAGCCAACTATTTTGCAAGCTGGTAAGTCATCGATTAACTCTCTCTCTCCCTCTCTCTCTCTCTTCCTCTCCTTCTCTCTCCCTCTCTCTCTCTCTCTCTCACTCTTCTGTCTAGACAAACCACCTGGCTATCCTGTAGAGAGGTCTACATGTACATGTACAGTACTTTGTAGTTACATGTACGTGTAGGCCAAAATTTACATGCTTAAAGGGAAAGTCCACCCTAGAAATTTCACTGTTTCAATAAAAGGAGATAAATTTGAACAGTATTAAAAAAAAAAAAAATGAGCAAAATCGGTCAAAGAATTAGAAAATTACACTCATTTCCATTTTCTAGTAAGTTACTCTCCGCTCTGCAATTTGGCAACACTGATGACATCATATGCGAGCAGCTCTCCATTCACTTTGTACATGAAATTTTACATTTTCTCAATTTTCTCGGAAGTTACCCATTTTCTAACCCCCATAGTCAATGAATGTTCAGAAGAATTGCTTTTTACATAACATACTTTGACTATGGGGTGAGAAAATGTGTAACTTCCGAGAAAATTGAGAAAATGTGAAATTTCATGTACATGTACTAAGTGAATGGAGAGCTGCTCGCATATGATGTCATCAGTGTTCCCAATTTGCAGAGTAAAAAGTAACTTACTAGGAAATGTACATGAGTGTAATTTTCTTATTCTTTGACCGATTTTGCTCATTTTTTTTTTTAATGCTGTTCAAATTTAACTGCTTTTATTGAAAAGTGAAACTTCTGGGGTGGACTTTCCCTTTAAAGAGCTGTCTAAACTGTCAAACCAAATATTTTTGTAAACATTGCAATATGTTTGTGTTATTCATATACATGTACACCTTTGGCCTCACAGTGTGGCTGATTTATTTCACATACATGTACATGTATTTCTTACCCTTACAATACGGAAGTTACAATTGATTGATAGTGAATGTGTAACTCATATACTTACTTTTCATGTCCATGAGTAATTCCACTGTCTTGGATGCATTTGTCCTGAAATGTGTCTGTCAAATAGAGGGATAAAAATTATCAATGACTGAATTTAGAGGGGGGGGGGGGGGGGTAATTCCATCGCATCGAGGCAACTTTTGTGACATACAAGTACATGTACATGTACCAGAGTCCAGAACTGAAAAAAAAAATTTAAAAAATTACATGTCTCATTTAACCAGGCAAATATGTTCCAATAATGATTTAAGCAATCAAATCGTGTCTCACCAAGGTTTAGCTGTTAGAGCATCATGGTGTACAATTGTACATGTATTGTACATGTAATTCCAGACCTGAGAGGTCTATTGCAGCAAATCCATAAAAGATTAAAACATGGATTGCTACAGGTATGGTAGGAGACCTACCTCACTCTGACACATCAAAAACTCATCCAAACATCAGAAATGATCTTCATTGCAAAATGAAACAATTGATCCCTCTGTTGCATGGACATTGTGTGATTTTGTGACCCAACCCAGGAACATACATATACATATACATATACATATACATATACCTATATATTGTACCAACATTGTCATTTGTCAGACACTATGGAAAATTGTAGTTAATACGGTGTATACACTATGTGCTCCCATTGCAACTAAACTGTTTTTTTTTTCTTTTTAATTTGAAGGCAGACAAGAAATCTGTAGAAAAAAAGTTGTATTTTACTGTGTGACTGTGAGTAACTGTACGAGATTTGTGTAAATTTCAAAGAAGAATTAATGTAAATCTACATGTACATGTACATGCACAGTACATGCTTAATCTTGTTTTTATAAAGTAACTACATGTATGATAAAATGATCTGTGCAATGCTTTATCATACTATGGTATGGTACTTTTGTAAAGTACAAGGAATGAGATAAAGCAGACAATATTTGTACAAGTATAGCAGGTACAATGTACTCTACTTAAAAGACCTACATGCAGTAAACCTTCTGCTGGTACCCAACATAAAGTGTATGTACATGTCATATTTGTTTGATTTATATACATATATGTAAACAATATAATACCCTCAATTCTGCTTGACACTATTTAGGAGAATGAGGTGATACGTAATTCAGACTAAAGGTATGGTCACGGATCACCACCAAGGTTTAGTTTCTCTTCTATACAAGGCTTAATCCTATGAAAGGAGCTAAGTGTACTGTAAAGAAGCTTTTCTTTCTTTCATGATTTCCTTTCTTTAAAGGCTTAATTGCTATCACATCCTGCTGGCTTTTAAACAAACAGTTTCTTTTATCTTAAAAAGGAGTAGGGTCACAAAGAGCCAACTTGTATTTCATAAACATGAAGCACAAAGAACTGATGTACATGTACAGGTACATTTAGGAAGGACATGGGTGCGCTGCATTGACCCATTTGCCTAAAGTGTTTTTCGGGAACTATTCCTAGCATTTTATGACTATTCAAAGGAATTCAATATTCAACTTAAATCATGCACAAGCACTTCTAAGTCACAATCATATTTCAAGTAAAAATGTAACATTGTATAAGAGTCTAGCGACTATACATGTAGGTGAATAGTATAATAGCTCAACAGCCTTTTTGGTTAACAACCAAATAGCAACAAAAATGATCATTTTTATAAGATTTTATTTTTTAAAACCATTTTGCTTAATATAAAGGATTAAGTTAAGTACCGGTATCAAAGATTTCCAATTATTGCACTTTGAAATTTCAATACTGACACATGTGTCTTATATGTCAGTATAAGAGTCACAGAAGTCAGAAGAAAGGGTTCTTTTTGTGATTTATACGTACAGTGACAGAGAACCCTTTTCTGTGACTCATACAATGTAAGCTGAAATTTCTAAAATTCAATAAAGAAATTACACCAAGATACATGTATGTAAGATTGTTTTAAAGGTTGGGTTGCTTACACCACGAATCAAATGCCACAAGTCTCTTAAAATTATGCATTTTCATGAAGTTGAGTACCAAATTACTGTACATGTATGTATGCATTTCACTGTTGTGCTCTCAAGGCTTTCACACTCTGAACATACACATAGTAGAACCTTTTTAACCCTGATTGACACTACAAAGGTAGCAAGTCCAGGCTATTCTTTCCAATACATTACTGACAGATAATTCAATAGGGCCATCTTGTAAAATACATGTAATCCACTGTTCATGCAATTTGTATACACACACTTGCATGTTTATGTTATGGACCGCTATGAACCGCTACTGTGTGAGGTGAATGAGGGGTGGACTTCAGGAGAATGCCATAATAAGTATTTCTGATCATTACCATACTGTAGCCTTACTGGTACTATAAACTCTACATGTTTGATGTAAATTTATTTTCATAATGCAAAACACTTTTTTTAGATACATGTATGGAGCTTAAAATGACCAAACACTAAAGACTTGCCCACACGCATACATGGACATCTACAGTATGAATCTTCCAGAATCTTAAATCAGTTTACTGTAGATTTGTATGTAAACGCAAAGGTAAGAAAAAGCAAGTACATGTAAATGTCCCTGTACATTTACGGTTGTTTACATATATGCGTCCCTTTAATTCAGAGTAAAATATGAAGGAAACATCCTACCAAACTGAAGACTAAATTTTTACCAAACTTATTCAAAGTACTTCACAACTGCACCTAGATTCAAACATACAAAACTGGGTTGCAGAACAAACGTAAGAAAAGATGCTTTTAGTTACAGGGTAGTCAACGACTGGAACTCTCTTCCTGAGCAGGTACACTTAGTTGAGGCTCCCACTGTAGATGCATTTAAAATATGGCTTGATTGTCACTGGAAGGAGCAGGGCTATGTTTCACATTAATTACTCTAATTAATTTATATACTCCTGAGACATATGCAGTCAAGATACTACCTCTTGCTCCCTGCCTCCTTCTTGACAGGTTCTAACTTAATCATATGAAGTACATGTAGACTAGGGCTGTAAATTTAGCACCATGTTCGGGTTCGGTTCGGTTCGGCAGAGTTCGGCACATTTATTTCCGAATTTTGGTTCGGTTCGGGGTTCGGCAATACAGTATAAAGAAAAAAAAGGGTGAGCATCGAATCCGAATTTTGTTGCTTGATTCGGAAGATTCGGAAGATTCGGGAACTCCAGCATTCAGTTGAAAATGTTTTTAAACATGACGGAGTTTAAGTAATTTCTACTTCTATCGTGCGTTTATTTTTTAAACATGGCGGAGTTGATATAATTTCTACTTCTATCGTCCGTTCATTTTTAAACATAATGGGGTTTGAATAATATCTACTAACTATCGCAAGTTTGTTTTTAGTCATGACGGAGTTTAAATAATTTCTATTTCTATCGTGCGTTCATTTTCTAGACATGACGGAGTTTAAATAATTTTTGCTTCTATCATACGTCCGTTTTTAAACATAATGGAGTTTGAATAATTTCTACTACTATCGTAAGTTTGTTTTTAAAGATGACAGAGTTTAAACAATTTCTATTTCTATCGTGCTTTCATTTTCTAGACATGACGGAGTTTAAATAATTTTTGCTTCCATCGTACGTTCGCTTTTAAACATAATAGAGTTTGATTAATATCTACTACTATCATAAGTTTGTTTTTAAAGATGACGGAGTTTGAATAATTTCTGTTTCTAACGTACGTTCATTTTCTAGACATGACCGAGTTGAAATAATTTTTGCTCCTAACGTACGTTCGTTTTAAAATATTACGGAGTTTAAATAATAAATTTTCGATCGTGCGTTCATTTTCAAGACATGACGGAGTTTGAATAATCTTTGCTTCTAACGTACGTTCGTTTTAAAATATTACGGAGTTTAAATAATTAATTTTCGATCGTGCGTTCATTTTCTAGACATGACGGAGTTTGAATAATCTTTGCTTCTAACGTACGTTCGTTTTAAAACATTAAGGAGTTTAATTTTCGATCGTACGTTCATTTTCTAGACATGACGGAGTTTGAATAATTTTTGCTTCTAACGTACCTTCTTTTAAAATCATTACGGAGTTTAAATAATTAATTTTCGATCGTGCGTTCATTTTCTAGACATGACGGAGTTTGAATAATTTTTGCTTCTAGCGTACGTTCGTTTTAAAACATTACGGAGTTTAAATAATTAATTTTCGATCGTGCGTTCATTTTCTAGACGTGACGGAGTTTGAATAATTTTTGCTTCTAACGTACGTTCCTTTTAAAACATTAAGGAGTGTAAATAATTTTCGGACGTGCGTTCATTTTCTAGACATGACGGAGTTTAGATAATTTTTTGCTTCTAACGTACGTTCGTTTTAAAACATTTCAGAGTTTAAATAATTTTTGTTTCTAACGTGCGTTTATTTTCTAGACATGACGGAGTTTCAAAGATTTTTGCTTCTATCGTACGTTCATTTCTAAACATAATGGAGTTTGAATAATTTCTACTACTATCGCAAATTTGTTTTTAAAGATGATGGAGTTTGAATAATTTCTATTTGAACAACAAATCAAGATCGCGCATCACCGCGCTTCGCTTGTTAAAGAAGAAAGGAAGTCAAAATAAAAAAACACGCATGTAAAGCCTAATTCCGACTTTTTATTTCAAACAAATAAAAATAATTCCGAATCCGAATCGAAATGAATTTCGGGAGGAAAAATATCAAACGAATCCGAATCGAATCGAATCCGCATTTCGGCGATTCGTTGCAACACTACTTATTACGATCGATTACAATCGTGAGTATCTTTTGGCATATTTTGAAGCTTTTAACATGATTTGTGGGGGAAAACAACTAGAATTCACGGTGCCAAATATTATGAAATTTATCAGAATCAAAGGAAAAATAAGACACAAGCTGTTTTAAGTGTTTTTCTATCTTTTATTAATTAAAAACTTTTAGAAGATGAATTAAAAGAAATCCCACCAAGAAATGTATGTATTAATTTTTTAATAAACTAAAGGTGTATCGCCTATTTAGCATAATGAATTCAGGACAAAGTCTTCACCGAGTGCTGAATCAATGTTCCTGTGTTATAAACTGCCGAACTTCCGAAATTGGCCTTTGAGTTCGGTTCGGTTCGGTCCTGTTCGGAAGTGCCATGTTCGGCGAACTTCCGTTCGGTTCGGCGGTTCGGTAACAGCCCTAATGTAGACTGTACAGAATGTAGCTGACATGCAGATACATTGTACATGTACATGTAGATCAGGAAGCTTTATCGCTGCCTCAGTATTCTCTCAGTAATTGCTTTAAAAAGGTATGGGGTAAACACACACACAAACTTACCAAAGATGATACAGCAAGGTCTTTTTCTCTCCTTAGTGATTCTGCTTGAGAGTCAATCTCTTCCTTTAAAACTTTTATTTCATCCTTTTCTTTGTGGCATGTTTCTTTTTCTGCCTTTAAAAGAGCGTTCACTCGGTTGGCATCACCTATTTGACTTTGCAGCGCCTCGCTTCTTTTCTCTAGATGTACCTGAAGAAGAGGGAAACAGAATAGATAAAAATTAGCAAATACCTTTTAATTTGATCTTGTCGAGAAAACTCACACCTCACAGTCTGCTGTGTAATCATATTGACCATAATTTATCATATTAAACTTGTATAAAAAATGGGAATCGGTCACTGATAAACTACATGTACAATGTAATTTATGCCACAACACAGCTCCACAAAAACAATGAATTTTTATCAAATGACAAGCAAAGAGCAAAAAAAAAAAAAAAAAAAAAAATACCCCCCCCCCAAATACAAACAAAAACATAACGAAATCCCTACTACAAATTAACGGAAAATTTGAACCCTGCAGCCAGGGGCTTATCTCGAAAGGGTGCGGTGCGGCGCCACGTGGCGTGGCGTGGAGTGGAGGGGGGATGCCCGGGATGGGCTCTTTCTTGAAGGGGTGCATTAACTAGTCTTCCACATCAGTCATTTAGGCCTATACCAAAATTGAAATAACAAAATATGACATATTTTCTGACAGTGGAATTCTATTTGCATGTGTTTAAAGAGATAGGCCTCATTTAAGAAAAAAAAAAGGTTTTGAAAAAATTCTTCATAATTAGCATTCATTATTTCCCACCTAGGAGTTACATGTAGATGACTTTGTTCGTCATGTGATATCTCAAGATGGAAAAAAGCAGCATATGCATCCCTCTACAGTTTTTGTCTTGAAAGGATGCGTTAACGCGACCAACTCCGTTCTCAACGCGCCCTTTCGAGACGGACATAAGCAGGGGGCTCTTCTCGAACATTTTTGTCTAAGGCAGTGTATACAGCCATACGCATGTGTCTTTACCTTACGGCCTCAAGCATCAACACGAGGATACAGCCACACTCATCTGAATTCCCACTTGTACTCTGCGCCATGACAGCTATCGCTAGCGTATGCACTGTACAAGTGATGCCCATTTATGCGACAGTATGTTACAAAACTACAAAAACTTGGATAGTCACAAAGGTAACTTTTATCTCTTGAAATTCACTGACATACAAACAATATTTTTACTTCATTATTGTCACCTGCTTGCCGATCAGGTGAGAATGATGTGAAAAATATTGTTTGTATAATAAGTGAAATCGAGAGATAAAACTTTTGTGATGATCAAACTTTTGCAAGTTGCAATACATACAGTTTGTACCGTTGCATGAATACACATCGCTTGTGCAATGCATACAATAGTAATAGCTGTCGCGGCACAGAGTATAAGTGGGAATTCAGACAAGTGTGGCTGTATCATCATGTCGATGCAGTGGATACAACCACACGCGTGTGGTTGTAAGGTAAAGACACATTCGTGTGGCTGTATACACTGCCTTTGTCGAGACGAAAAGGGCGTTGAATGCTCCACACCACATTCTTTCGAGACAAGCCAATGCCAGGTCAATCAAACTTACATGTATTCACCACCAAACATGCCAAATAGAGTACGGCACCTTTCATAAAATTTTGCAAAAAACACTGTTGTGGCTGTGGTCAAGTTGTTTTTCATTTGCATTCACATAGTCTAACGTCAGGCCTAACGTTAGATCTAACTATTAGGCCTAAGTTACTTTTAACGTTAAAGTGATTACACAATGTTAAATTTTTTTTTTTTTATATATGATCGAGAATAGAATTCCAAAAAGAATAACATAAAAAATTTGATTATTTTCAATTGAAATCAATGCATTTTGGCTAATTTTCTCATAATTAAAAAGTCAAGAGTTGACCAAAAAATTTGAGTATGAGGTATGACGTAAAAGTGGGTACCCAACTTTGCGCATTGCAGTTGTGCTGCATGCTAGACTGTACAATATTATTATACCTTGCGCACATTTTACCTGATTGTGCGACAAGGTACATGTAACCACTTTTACGTCATTTTGATGTCGTTGTGGGTACCTGGTTGAAACTGGGTCACAACTGAGGGGTCAAAAATATCCTGAAATCTTACTACATTTGGGGGTTTCCTTGGCAACATGACTTTCAACAAAAATTTAGGTAGATGATTTTCTGCTGCTGAAATCATGCTCTTTTGAACTAACATTGTTTCAACATTGCAGTGGGTAACCCCTTTAACTGTTGTTAATGTTAGTAGACTACTGTTAACGTTACGCCTACCGACACCGTAATTATTTTGACTCAGTCATATTCATGCATCAAAATTTGATCTGCTAACTTATATTTGATCACCTACACGTTCATTAGATTAGCACTTATAATTAAAACATTATTTCCTTGCAATCAATTATTGTCAAATGAGTTACAGTGCCCATGCCACTCAATCACATCATAGACTGCACAATCACCTTTTTCATAGCCAAATCTTCGAGGGTCGCCGTCATTTCTTGCACTTGTCGCTGCAGAAGTCGGCTCCGCGACGACACATTCCAATAATTAAAAGCTAAAATACAGATAACCACCAGAAGGCCTAGAGTCAGAAATTGTGGTGTACGACCTGGTCGTCCTCTTGAAACTCCGTTTGCAACCATTTTGTAGAATTTTCTCTATTTTTAGACGAAATTTATATTTACTGCAATGAAGGTAAAGCGATTTGTATGCGGCGTCCGCAGCTCAGGGCTAGGGTTTTTACCAAAGAATATTTATTACGAAGAACCTTCAGTACCGAAATAAAGCACGCGTACGTATTGTAGTACAGTACATGTCAATCGGGGAAAGCCTGTAGCCTTTATCAAGACGGCCCAGAGAAAAAGATTACCTTTATCTAGACGTTTGTATTTCTTATCTTCTTATTTTTTCTTATTTTGCTGGACATCGCTTTTGGTAAAGAACCCAAGAGGTGAAGGGCATAACATAATCAATATTGATATTGTCCCGTAATAAAATAAAACTTATGTCCACCAACTGATATGATCAACTCTAACTGCAACAAGCAAGGGAGTAAGGGTGAGAATAAAAAGGGCCAGAGCTAATAAGTTATACAGGAGAGATTGCTGTGAAATTCTATATAATGGGGGGGGGGGGGGGGGGGGGTAAACGTTTTTCCTGATATTAAGCTCTATGAGCAAACGCTGGGATATCTGACACTGATGACGGGAAATTCTGAAATAAGATAAATAAACAGGAGATCTTCAAGTTTTTCTCTTAATCATAATATTTTATATAATAATCACGATTTATGCAAATTACAAACCTATAAAATATAGGTTTTATTATGTTAAAGGTCCATAGAGACGGGTGAAAGGGCTTTGAAAAAAAAATTAGATTGCATGCGAGCAATATAAAGACAATTCAAAATTTTCTTATATAGCTGGGTGGACTACAAGTAAAAAAAATATATATATCAAGAAATTTTTTCAAAATATCACCAGGTATACTCTGAGTTTTTGGACAAGCAAAAAATATATGTATATAAAGAAAAATTTTTAAAAGATCACCAGGTATACTCTGAGTTTTTGGACAAGCAAGGAAAAAAGGTTTGTCATGTTCCTTCTGTGCCGGGGGTGCACATTTCCTTTCACTCGATGTGTGAAATCAGACATCAGTTTTGGTGGCTGCTGGCATGTAGGCCTAGGGGCACGGGGATTCTCGGATACGCCTCCAATGGAAATAACTGAAAGTGAGATTTTGTAAGACTGTATTCTGCTTTAGCAAGCTGAGGAGTCAGGCGATCGAAAAAAAAAGGTAGGCCTCGTATTAGGTGCAGCATGGCCTACACTTATGAAAAGAAAAAAAAAAGCCCCGACCTCTATATCATTAATCAAATACTATTTAACTTTCTATAACAATACCAGCTGAGGATATATTTACTACTGAATCCTCAATTCTGTTTAAAAAAGTAGGCTTATCCCATTTACCCCTCCCCCATCAGTTCTCTGTCTTTTTCTCCCTCCCCGCTCCCTCTCTCCCTCTCAAAGAGTTTCATTTTCCTTTTATTTTTTTCATACTCTCTACTTTCACAACTGATCTGAAAAACTTACTTCATTAATACTAATGAGGCACAATAGAACAGTGTTTCTAATCAATTCTAAATTTTACCCGTTCAATTTTTACCTCCCTGGCTCTAGCAGACGACGCGTCGGTGTCTCACGTATCATGATGTTACAGAGAAAGTACATGGTCCCAAAATATTATTGACGTCATCGATAATAAACGGCTTCACGTTTGAAATTTCATGTGAATCACCTTTTCCATTTATGTGAATAAATTCTAGGGGAATAAATTTAATTTCAATTTCCTTTTTTTGTGTGTGTGTATTAACCTATGGCAGCTTGAAGGCCAAAAGCATGCATATTCCTTGGGATTTATGGGAAGTTTTTAACATTTTTGGAGCCTTCAGTTAGCTTATTCAAAATCCCAAATTGCATACAATTCACATTTTTATATCTACAAATAAAAACTATAGGAATTATATATCATCCGAAAATTGCTTGTTTTGCGTGCGCGTGTAAGCCTATGGCGGGCTAGGCCTTTTTGGTAAAAAATCATACATATTCCCGGGGATTAATGGGGGGTTTACTGGACTCATCGAGCCTCAATTATAATTTTCAGAGCTTGAAATTCATGTAAATCAATTTTTCTTAAATATGAATAAAAGCTATGGGAATCAAAATAATTTAAAAATCCCTATTTTTGCGTGTTAACACGCAAGTTAGTCTTTTAGCTGCCGTGTACGGCAGCTAAAAGACTAAAAGCGGGCATATTCCCTGGGATTTATGGGGGATCTCTCTCATTTTTTGAGCCTTCAGTAAGCTTTTTCAGAGTCTCAAATTACATATAAGTTACATTTGCCATAAATTTAAGGCCCGGGGGATATGTCTCATTGAGGCCTGTACATCATCCGCGCAAATCACTTTCTGAAAAGCACCCTAAACGGGGATTAAAGTAAGACGGAAATAATGTATTACATCTCCGATTTTTATACCCTTAACGGGGATTTTATGTAGGATTGCATCATTATCTCCTAATTAAGTAACATTTCCCCGGATTTTCCTGATTTTGATACCCTTTTTTCTGATTTTCCTGTTTTTGATACCCTTAACTGGATACCCGGGTTCCCCGTTGCTGAAAAACGACCCTTTTTCTACGTTTTTGTTTACACGGATGATGTACAGGCTTCAATGAGACATATCCCCCCGGGATTTAAGGTAACAATAGGGGAACAATAATCATTCTTAAAATCTTTGTTTTCACGTCTTAGCCCTACGGCAGGTGACTCCGTCAAAAAGCAGGCATGATCCTGGGGATTTACAGTGCAATTTATTGAAAATAAAGATTCAAGAAATGTTTTTTTTAAACTATCCATCCTTCCGCTCGTGCAAAAATCAGGCTTCAAAAACAAAGTTTAGATATGAAATATCAAGAAAAAATCTTTTCACACGTACCAATGGCGGCGCATTTTTGCGAGTCCGTTTCTAACACAGCATTTACCATTGCCAAAATGTACTACGGAAGTAGGTGACGGTAATTTGTCTTGTAATCCAATGTCTTTGGTTTTTACGTGGAGCATAATGAAGCTTAGGAGACTAATAAACAGGAAAGCTTCTTCTTCATCTTTCGTTGTATGGTATCGGCAATCAGTCATATTTGATTTTCAAATTGACTTTAAACACTTGATAAAGCCCTATGGGCGAAAATTCGTGAAATTTCTTTGGTTTACGGACTTTTTTATTCGTTTTTGAGCATATTTGACTATTGTTGCCAATGACATTATAAATAGAGAATTCACTTCTGTAGATCTCTCTCTTTCTTTATCTCTTTAAGGCACTTGACTGGAGAAACGAGAATCGTGGTTTCGATCCCCGGTATGTCACTTATGCCTTTGAGCAAAGGCATTTCATCTACATTGCTCTTTATTGTACATTTTAAATAAATTATCGTGCTATAGGAATATTGGTTTACCAACGTGTGCATGACATATATGTTTTTTTTTTTAAGTGTGTGTGGGGGTGGGGGGGGGGGGGGGTGGGGGTGGCGATGTGTGAGAGGTGTTATGGTTGAGTGGTCCGAAACACTTATTCCGAAGACCGTGGGTTCGATCCCCGGCAGGGCAAGGCATTTTTTATCTACATTGCTGTTATATCGTACATTGAAATGAATTATGGTGCTATATGGGGTATATTAATACCAACGCATGCGTGTGTGTTTCTTCAAAAAAATGTGTGGGCGTCCTTGTATGTGTGCTTGTGTGAGGGGCCTTATGAAAATAAGGATTGCGTACCTTGATATAAACATTTTCAGGTTTCATCACCTCTGTAACTGCTCTCCCATCCCTATACCGTATGATAAATAGTCAGATAGGGAAATGAATGAAAGCAGTACAGTTTCACCCACTGGCGCCATCACCGCACTCATCGCTATAAAAATGCTCACCCCAACATCGCAATGGTAGCGTGATGCATCCCAGAGAAACCGTTCAAAAAGCGCCAACACACACTCCTCTCTGTACTTGGATGCATGTGCGTGGGTCAGCATGGTTAAGCACATGCAAAGGAAATAATGGTGAGCGAGGAGGAGGATTTTCCCGCTCTTCCAGCTCTCGCTTTCACCAGCATCGCATCATCCATCAGCCATTCGGACGTTTGACACGCGGGCAACAGCCGTGAAGGCACTTGAACGGCAGGCGCTGCTTGGAAGGCTGTATACAGCCAGTCGCCATCCCCCACCCCGGTGTGTCTAATATTCTTATCTACACTCTCAGGCCTGCTTACTCCATCTTTGAGCTTACACGACGATAAAATAGCCTACCAGATGTCCTAAAAACTGCATCTCTGTCGAAATTGTTTATTATATTTTTTCCATTTGGACATGATTACTTTTGGGATCTACTGATACTGCATAGCAAAGGATAACGGAAAGAGCCCGGTAAGCATTCTGGTGGTATTTATCAATTCAGATAATGAGGCTATAAATGGCTAGTTTGAATGATCATAGGAACAACCATTGTGAAATATATAATCGATTTACCAGACATATCTACTGCTTGTCTGTTTTGTTTGGCGCCAATTGCAAATGACAACGGGATGGAGGGGGGGGGGGGTGCGCATGGGTAAGGCTATATGTCTGTCAATTTTTTTTTTTTTTTTTTTTTTTTGCTCTTTCTAACTAGTCATGCTAGTATATTCCATTTGCTTCAGCATGTTCAGTCATGTCAATCGGAGGTGGAGGATTTACAATATAAACCTCTCGCATGTCTTGGCGAAGAGCTTAATGACCTTACTTAAAACATTGAACATTGTTAGAACAGTTGTTTAAAAATCCTAAGGTTGTTTAACATTATGAACCTACCAACTGTTGTTTGAAAAAAAAATGTGTGTAAAACGAATGGGGATTTTTTAAACAACAGATAGTAGATTAATGTTAAACAACCTAATGATATTTAAACAAATATTCTAACTGTGTAATCAATGAGAATTTAGACATGACGGATAGCCCCATACTCTACCTTAGAGTCCATGCCTTCGGATATCTTTAACCATGTTAACTGATTATGTATTTTAGTGAGAAGCATGTGACAGAAGGCTGATCTTGGAATCATCGATCGAAGGGATTTCAGTTCTTTTGGTTCATAAACTTATACCGACTTGATCTATCATTGAGAGCTTCCGTTTATGGCTGGGCGTCAATATAGTTGGAAGATGGCATGAGAGAGAGAGAGAGAGAGAGAGAGAGAGAGAGAGAGAGAGAGAGAGACAGAGAGAGACAGAGAGAGAGAGAGAGAGAGAGAGAGAGAGAGAGAGAGAGAGATAAAAGGGAGGGGGAAGGGAAGGGGAGAGCTCGAAGGTTTAATGGGATGAACAACAATGATGGGAAAAGAGGGGGAACCAAAATGTTGAACATCACGAATAATGGGAGTGGAAGAAGTGGACACAATGAAAGAAAAGTGAGTATGAGAGATTCTGTGAATAAAAGGTACTAATGACTGCTGAAGAACTGAAGATTTTAAAAAATCAAAGGAATCGAAGCAGCAAAATTTGTTGTTGAAATCTAGGCCACGTAATTTTATTAAGCAAATCGTTTGTTCGAAGTAGATTAATGTTACCCAAACCTATCACAAAGTAATTGATTTTTTCATTAATGTCTGATCAGAATACTATATCATGCTTACATTCGACACGAATTGAGAATAAATCTCTATCTATACAGGCTCTGATTAACAATAGCATATTGCTAACAAACTGAATTTTGAATAAAAAGTCAGTTTGCAGAAATTGATTGCAGAAATCATATTTTGCATTCAGCCGCCTACTTCATATCTACACCTGATTGTATTATACTGCAACAAAATCGATTGTCCTGCTCATGAAAGTTCTTGAATAACTTCTGAAATTAACTGTGCTCGTTACGAAAATTCACTTTTTTGTCTAAGTCGTGATTAATTCTCATTTTGTAACCATCTGCCTATATGAATGACATTTTTAATCTACACCGAAAGTATATATTAGACCTTGGAAGCGTGATCCATGATTGTGCTGTATATAGTATGGATTCTCATTGTAACTATGCACAAGAGAGGAAGAAAAGAGTATAAAGAAAGAAAGAGGTAGAGAGAGAGAGAGAGAGAGAGAGAGAGACAGACAGACAGACAGACAGAGAGAGCCAATGAAAGAGATAGAGAGACAGAGAAGGAGAATAAACGAGAGAGGTAGAGAGAGAGAGAGAGCCAAGGAAAGAGATAGATAGAGAGACAGACAGACAGACAGAGAGAGCCAAGGAAAGAGATAGAGAGACAGAGACAGAGAATGAGAATAGACGAGAGAGGGAGATAGAGAGAGAGAGAGAGAAAGGAAAGATGGAGATGTAGAAATAGAAAGACTGCATGGGAATTACGAAATCAAGTTTAATGATGTCGGCTGGGTTACGAACCACGCAGGCATATAGGCGCTGCATGCTTGCAGCTTAAATTATTATTATCCCGAGAAAATGCTTTTGCTTAATCTCATCGATAAAGGGGCGATCTTATTTGCTTTGGTAATTGAATTGACGGTATGAGACCTGCAGTTAGTATACCGTCCAAAGTCACGTTTATCATTACTGGGAATATCTACATATCCTGACTGCCTACATTATGACCTTAACATTGCTAAAATGCAATGCTAAGAATTCTCTGCAAAATGCATTCTGAATTGTTGATATTTCACTTGATTTATTTCTGGCTAAATCATATTTCTAACGAAGATAAATAAATAAATGAATAAATAAACACACACACACACACACACACCCTCACACACACACACATATATATATATATATATATATATACATGCACGTGCGGACTATACAATTGATGTAAATTTGCCAAAAAGTACAAAAACTGCATGAGTTACCTTGAGTTACAAGTGCATGTCGACTGAATGATAAGCATAAATTATATAGAAATTGTGCAGCAAAAAGCCAGACGCTTTATGTTTGCTGACGTCAGCTATAACTAAGGAAAATGACTGGAAGCTGAAAGAGCGAATTGGAAAGTATGACAGAGGAATCCCTTGGTATATATACTTTCTGCAAGAATTTTTCTAAAACTGGCGAATGCTGAAGAATAGACAGACGATTCGGTAAAACTCTAAAAAGGTGACGTCCCAGGATTTTGGTTGGTTGTATTCTTAGCTGATATACATCTCTCCTTGTTTTGGTAGACTATCATACATGTCATTTTAACATACACTGCATGCATATTGGTGAATTTTGTGGCTTAGAAATTAATTTTTCACCACTTCCAACACTCATGATGACCATTAGGACCGTGCATGTTAGCTCATTTGATAGAGCGTCCGCCTCATGAACGGGAGGTCGTGGGTTCGATCGCCGGCCGAGTCATACCAAAGACTTACAAAAAATGGGACCTTCTGCCTTCTAGCCAGGCGCTCGGCATTTAAGAATGGAGAAGGGTAATAATAACATTATGTTATGCAGGGCCCGCTGGAAGATCAGCTGATAAAGCTGAAGTGGCTACCCTGGGTAAATGAGGGTTTTTGTTATTATTATCATTATTATTAAATGTCAAATGTTAGGACATTAATGGTAAAGACATTCTCATGGCATTCTATTAAATAAAATGCCATTGCACGTTCTGAGATGACAGAAATTACGCAAACGAATTATCGTAAAGGGTAATTAAACAAATTAGATGCGTATAATGAATGCCTTAAAATCGGTGGCACTGCGCGACTTTTGCCCTACTTATTAATGGATTGATAGGGATTGAGTGGCGGATTCAGGATTCTCAGGATGGGGGTAGGGGTTCAGGTAGTCCGAAACATCTCTGACAGTCTAACGTCATTAAAACTGTGATTATCATCCTAAAGTTGTGCTATAATCATATTCGTATATATATATACATACATACATACATACATACATACATACATACATACATACATATATATATTTAGAAAAGATAATTCGGCCATTTATTGTTGGTTTAAATTTGGGTCATTTAGTTATCAGTGCCCTGTAATAAAGCATTTTACAGGGCGACACGATGCAATTCACAAAGGAATGATGACATAGCGGTTTCTGGCTATAATGGGGGCACTCTTGTAATGGGGGGGGGGGGGGGGGGGGAGGTTGAAGAGATTACAGTGCCAGAGAAAATGTAGGCCATAATACGGCGACCTTTTTGGATAGTGTCGTGTCATGTTGTCTACTTTTAACGTATTCGTCACACTAAGAAAAAAAAAAGGTTCAATTTTGCACCCTCCAAATGGTACACCAATGGTAAGGGTGCAATTAGAAGCATTAGGCGCCATCAAGGGTGTAGTGACCTACATTTTGCAGAGCTACATTGGTGCAGAGTACTACCCTTTAGGCCGGGAAGGTGCAAATTTGCATTCTTTGGGATGCAAAAATTTCTGCACCCTTTAAGGTGCATAATTGCACCTTTAAGGGTGCAGATGGGCATTTTCAGGTGCAAAGTGCAAAAGGGTGCATATTTACACCTTTGTCATGCTGTGGTTGCAAGATTGCACCCCTAAAGGTGCTGCTATTGTAGCATTTGGGGTGCAAAATTGCACCTTAGAGTGTTCCCTTCTGTCTCTCAGTTGCTTTTCTCTATTTTTAAAAAATCGCTACTGCATAGATGAAAGGGGAGGAGCGGCGTTTGCTCTCTGCCCCCTGCAACCTAACTATATCATGTACTCACAACCTTGTCTTGCATAACAGAGTCAGATGTAATTATGAAAACTGGACCTTGTGGTTGGCCGCTTGATGCTCAGGTAGCTACGTGACCGGTGAATTATTCGTCCTTCCACTGATACAATGCCGCATGAGAACCACAAGGACGTTCACTCCCATATGCCATTCAGTGTAACGCCCTTCCATTTATACGAGACAGAATTGCTGGGCTATTTCTTATATATATTGAAAGAATTTTGACAAAATAATGCAAACAAATTTGGCAACTCCCTTGAAAATAATAAACACTGAAAGAAATGAAAATAGGAGAATAATAATTGCGTAGCTCCCTCAATGTTCCCCAAAGCTGTCATCCATTTTGAATCAAGGGTCGAAAAAAGTGCCTCAGCCGGGAATCGAACCCGGGTCACTGGCTTAGAACGCCAATGCCTTAACCACTAGACCACAGAGGCGGGCCAGCAGTTAGGCGTGACCGAATCCAGTTGACCGACAGACAGATTTCCAACCCTTTTTGATTCTTTGTTTCGGTGCAGATGGGTTGATGAACAATGAGGAGCCGCGTGCAGCAGTTAGATCCCAGCTTCTTATCCTCTCACTCCTTATCTTTCTCTCAGCCTTTTCTGTTCTCTCTCTTTCTCTTTCCTTCTCTCTCTCTCGCTCTCTCGCCTCCTTCCCATTTCATTTTCTTCCAATTTATTTCAAATGCATATCTATGTACACAATACTTCTTATTCTTTAGAATTACTATCTTGTTTTTGCAAATATGAAGGAATTTCCAACTGTATTTTATTTTGGAATGTAATACTTTAAATATTGTATGTTTATTCCAAGCAATTTAGCTTTCGAGCTGCACGTTCGGTTTTGACGAATACCTTTTTAATTCATTTAAAATCTAATCTCATTCTCAGTACTGACTGCGAATATAAAAAAAGGAACGACAACCCCGCATTTCTTTGCAATCAGCATCAACGTTGCAATTAAGAGAAAAATGCGCTTGTATTAGAAACAGTTTGGAAATTTCGAGATAGGGCAAATAAAAGACAGGGTACTTCAACTTTCCAGTGCAAATTTACCTTTTACTCGTCTGCAGCACATACTGTTTAATGTTAAATACATCTTCCAGATGAAGTTGAAATTAAATCCCCCTTTCGATTTCTTGCGCACGTTGAGTGCAGCCATGAAATATTGTTAAGCGAATAGTAGCCATATTTCATTTCATATTCATTCCGCTTCATCCGTTGCAATATCACCTAAAGAGATGTGTAGAAATGGACATGTAGATGGATGAAAACGAAAATTTGTACATAGTAAACTGACGATGATACGAGTAGTCCTGATTCTTTTAATGAGTCAAGTCTAAAGAGAGTGCTGTCCTTGAAATTTTTGATGGAATCTTCTAACCATTGTGTTGCAGGATGACAAGAGAGTACATACATGTTGTCGATATTGCGTTCATCCTGGGTGGTGTTTAGTGTGACTTAAGGTGCTTTCACACAGTGTGGTACCACGCTGTGCACCACACTTTTTTGTGTACAAGCCTATGGGGTATAGGGCGACAAAAAATGTCGCCGAGGCAGTACACACTTTTTTATTGCTGCCTAGATACACAAAAAATGCGCACCAATCAAATTTCTAAGAAGTTAGCGCAAAAAATGTTGCCATGAGATTGCTTGCGCAAGTTTTGACAGTATGCTCTCTTATTGAGAGTTGACGTGTTAATGCGCGTTCATTAGCATATGTGGTGACACAAAGTCCCACCATGTGTGAAGACGAAACCATGGACGAAACAACAGTGTGGCGCCACAGTGTGATGGTACCACACTCTCGCATCATGTGTGAAAGCACCTTTAAAGTCATGCTTGCGCTTAGGCACCAACGCGCAAATGTTATTTAACGCGTAATCTCATTGATGGATACGTGGTAGCGCGCGCACCCTGTGCATGATCTGACCAATGAGGTGATGCGTTATATTCCACACGCAAATGGGAATTTAAGTGCGATTTTTAGTCAGACTTAAATCTTCGTGAAGCACCCCCCGGGCGTAAAATATTCGAAGGAGAAGAGCTCCTGAGCGTGGATGGGGAGGGGGAAAGAGAAATTCCATCTATATCCACTGCACTTAAACGCTTTTAACATTTCCAATTTTTATGTAGTATAAGCTAGAAAATTTATAGTAGAATGCATCTGCGTTATCATTAGTGATATTCACTGTGCTATAGTAAAAGTCAGATACTTTTGAATTAATCTGCGAGTACTGCGACCAAAAAACTGAATTGACACTCTTGAAAACAAGTTTACAAAAGGTTTTGTTGAAATGAGATGACGCAATAAGGGAGGATAAGAAAATGAAAATTTTAGCTGATCAGGTGCTACGCAATCCTACCATATTAATATAATACATGCACATGTATAGTAAATAGTGTATGTATAATACGCACTGTGATTGGTTAAATTTGCATCACGTGACGTGCAAAGATTTTGTTATAGTGCACGACATTTTTGTACGAGCCTTACCATGCAAAAATCATTGTTATAGTGCACGACCGTGCACTATAACAATGATTTTTGCATGGTAAGGCTCGTACAAAAATGTATGGGACCTTGGGACTGCTCATCAAAAGCACCGCGCGCATATACACACTGTTACCATATCGAGAAACTTGAACTTATTCTTTAAAATGTCGTACACTAGATCAAACGTCAGTGGTCTGTTTACTATAATAAATAGTGCATGTCCTATTGATGCACCATTATTGGACAACATGAACCCCAAATACCAAATTATCCCTCGTGCAGGTCTATTTTACCTCGGCCTTCGGCCTCGGTAAAACAAAGCTGCACTCGGGGATAAATTAGTATTTGTCGTGCACATAATCCAGTAGAGTGCATGATAGACCATGCACTATTTATATAATATAATCAACTGACATGTTTCGATGTCCAAAACAAGACTTGATTTGATAGTTCCGACATCTTCCGTTTGAAATATACTTTTTTGAACAATTTTAAATTCTGGTACAAGTTTTCGAATTCGTAATTGGTTTTCTTTTAATGCCTATTTTCTCTCTGGTTGAACTTTACAGAAACTGGGTGCAATGCCATGGATTATATTCAACATAGGACGGCACCACCTACTATGGAGATATTGTAATGGAATATTCTATGGTTCATTGAGACGCTTCCTTAAATCCAAACCGATCGGAGATTAAATATCGATTCCTGCTGAAGACGAACTAGATTTGACGCCCCAGTCATTTCTCCCGCTCTATCCGCGTTTGAGCGGATGAACGTGGGTGCATGAACAACGGCACCCCATCGCGGCGTCTGGCCAGCCCAGGCCGCCGGGCCAGCACTCCCCTGTCGTCGTCGGGTGAGCAGCTAGACGTGGAAATCCAGCCGTCCCATCTCCACAACCACCCTGCGAACCACAACAACCCTCATCCTCATCATCCTCTGCATCATCATCACCATCATCTCCATCCGGATGACGATATCGAGGATGATCAGAGGTCGAGAGCTTCGCTCTATGATCTCGTGAGGTCTCCCGATGATTTGGATGAGGAATCAGCAAGAATACTCAGAGACGAGTGCGAAAAGGTTAGCAAATCACGATTTTCTCAAACATTTAATTTTCATCATAATCACAATCATAACATTCCTTCGTTTGACAGGGTAATTATGGCATCATCATGAAGTCCCATAGTGATGCGACTCTAAAGAGCTATCTAAATCATTACCTCAATTTAAGTGCACTTAAGGAACAATCCTACCACGTCCCTCACCTGGGTGGAGTGTGGCACATTCAGACCAGCGTATAGTGTTGAGGCGGGGATTCTTTTGAGTCCACCAGAGCACAATGCCGTTACAGAGAATTTCTTTCGTTTTTTGTTTTTAAACACGTGCACACGTTGGTATCAATAATGCCTATAGCATTTTCATTTATTTGATGTACGATAAAAGAGCAATGTAGTTAAAATGCCTTGCTCAAGGGCATAAGTGCCGTACCGCGGGGATCGAACCTCCGACTCTCGCGTCCTCAGTCAAGTGCCTTAGACCACTCGACCACGGCACCTCAGAGTTGAATCGATACCTTAGGAGTACATTTGTGACACAATCAATGTCCCTTTAATTTTCACACTTGGAATGAAAGGTTCAAATTTGCACTCTAAATGCAACAATGAGAGCACCTTTTTGGATGCAATCTTGCATCCTACATAAAAAGGTGCAAAGATGCACCCTTTTGTACTTAATTGCACCTGGAAATGCTCGTCTGCACCCTTAAAAGTGCAACTATGCACCTTTGAGGGTGCAGATATTTTTGCATTCAAATGGGTGTAAATTTGCACCTTCCCTAAAGGTTACAACTCTGCACCCTTAAGGGTGCATAATGTAGTCCAGGGTTCTCAATAGAAAAAAAAAAATCCACACACGGTTCCCACTCTGCGCAAAGGGTGGAAGTTTCGGAAGTTTACGGAATAACACCTAAAGTTAGGTGTGGCAGCAGTATATGCTGTAGTGAAAGGATGAAAAATACTTCTTGGTAAGCAGGAGTTGTCTACTAATGGCATAAAAGTAATAATACATTGCCAAAAAGCAAAGCAATCTGTGACATTTATCATTTATGTTAGGAATATACACTCCAATATTTTTTTAACCCTTGTTGCCACACATGGTGCAGCAATTTCACACATGGTTTTTCCTTGTCTGAAACCCTTTACGCATGGTATTGGAACCATGGGTGTTATGTACTGGCGAGAACCATGATGTAGTCCACTGCACCCTTAATGGTGCATAATACTTCTTTGAGTGCAAAGTTTTACCCATAAAGGAGCTCCCAGTGTGCATTTGAAGGGTGCAAAATTGAACCTTTTATTTTTATAGTGTGTTTGTTAACACCACTGTAGACTATGTGAGTCCCGTGTATTTTAACTCTCATGTTAGTATTAAGATCACCATGAAGTTTGATGCCCCACTTCAAAATTGTAGATGCGCCAATTCAGACCGAGGTGGTCATAGTAACCCGAGTCATTTTGCTTCAGCTTCAGCGTATAGCTTAGCTTGACAGTTCGCTTTTAAACAATTTTATAGTGTGTTTGTTAACACCACTGCAGAATTTGTGAGTCCCGTGTATTTTAACTCTCATGTTAGTATTTAAGATCACCATGAAGTTTGATGCCCCACTTCAAAATTGTAGATGCGCCAATTCAGACCGAGGTGATCATAGTAACCCGAGTCATTTTGCTTCAGCTTCAGCGTATAGTTTAGCTTGACAGTTCGCTTTTAAACAATTTTCAGTGGATAAGCCCCTTTTTGACAAATCTGCAGTCCTGCATTAAGTTTCGATAAAGAGACGTGATTACGATTATTGAAAAGATGATTTTCTAAGCACCTGAAAGAGACAATTTGCCTAATGAACGAATTTGCAAGCCGGGAGCCTAAGGTTCATATCAAATGTCTTAAATACAGAGTTGGAAATTTTAAGAGGAGAGTCGGCATGGTCGGTGACAATCTACTGAATCACTGGAACAGTTAAATAGTCCAGGGAAAGGGGACACACAGAACGAGAGGGGGATGTGGGGGGGGGGGGGTACGAGAGAGAGAAAGAGAGAGAGAGAGAGAGAGAGAGAGAGAGAGAGAGGGGGGGGGGTAAGAAAGAGGGAGAACGTGTGAAGATAAGCTGAATTTGACTAGCCCCAGAAACCCCTGTTGGGCACCATCAAAGCATTTCTGTTCCGCAAGTATGGCAAGGAAATACACTCCATCTTCCTCCTCTTCCTCGTATACTCTCTTTCACATCCCCTTCTCACACTCCTCCCCTATCCGTTTTTCAACTCATTGAGCTCGTCGTCCTCCAGTACCAATTAACACCAATGTGTTAACTCCATAATTTACCGATTTCCGAGCGAAAGCAATCAGGACATCGCACCTCTGCATTCCTTTAAATATCTCGCGTGATGCCATCAAAAACGTGTTAGGTTACGGGAGAGATTTATGTGAGTAGCTTTCGAAAGATGGGGAGCATTCCTCGTCACACGTAGAACATCATTCTATTTCTGTCGTCGCCTTTTTATTAACGCGCCCCGTTTATCGGCGGTTTATTATTTCTAGGGGACAATCATCCCTGGGCGAAAATTGTTTGGAGGTGCACCAAAATAGCAGCTCGTAATTAAAATGAAAAGCGGGAGAGAATGAGGGAGGAAAGATTAATTACACGAATACTGTACATGTCGGGCTGAGATATGTATATGATATTCGCAGCCGTCAGGCCCTTCAGGCCCGTGTGTATATAAATTATGAGTATAGGTGTGGGTGAATTTATGTGCGTGTGTCTACATGAGCGCGAGTGTGAGTGTGTATATCTTTGTGCGTGTTGGTATGTTTAAACCTTGTATGGGCAACTTGTTTCGTAGATCTTTCTCTATTGATGGTAGTTATGTTAGCTACTATATAGCGTAATTTTCATGAATAGAGGTTTAATCTATAATGTAAAATGTTAGTCATAAATACTCAGCAAAGCGTCATGAAAAAAATAAACATCCTCGAAATTGGGTGTTTGCTCGAATATTCGGTTTGGAAATTTTCACATTAATTTCCACACTTCGATATTTTTATCTGAACAAAATTTTTCATTGGTGTTTTACTTAATTTCCTTTAGAAAAAGTGTGATAAATGGCCGAAGTGATATCCGATTACTATAATATTAACAGAGAATGATTGTTGATAAAATGCATAATATTGTATTGGATAGTAATACAGTACAATGGTATGAAATAATCAAGGGTGGGAAATGAGGGATGCGGATAGCTACCAAAGTCTCCCAAGGGGTTTGTATTGTAGAGATGTCATTTTAAAAAACATATTCAGTAGCACAATGTCGTTTTGTAAATAAAGGCGATTAATCCTTTTTGATAATTAGATACCATTAAACAGATATATGCATACGTGAGCATTTCAAATGGAGAGTTATCGTCTGTTATGTGTAGAAGAAATTGGAGCTTATGATATTAATCGTTTTCATATAAGTGATCAAGAACACCAAATACACTTCATCCAATTCATTCTTTGTATGTAGAATCACTGTGAGTATTGTATATTGGGCGATATGCCTTCGTAGGAATAAGTGCTGTTTGAATTGTATGACATTGTTCGCGTACCGTTCAGAAATGAAATGAGTTATACAATCGGAAATTGCATTCTTTATGAAAATTGTTCTGTTCATTTCCTTTCTTCCTTTTAAATCAGTAGGAAGCCAGGCACCTTGATTAAAAGGCTGTGCCAAAAGGGGCAATAGATTGAAGATGAAAAATATAACCACACATATAACAACACATTACAATTTCAAAATACTGAACAGATAGGGAAACTAAAATCACCAAGAAAAAGAGTTACTGGATAGAAACAGAGGAACAATAAGAGAGGGAGAGAGAGAGAGAGAGAGAGAGAGAGAGATGAGTGAAGAAAGAGAGAAAGTAGATGAAATATATTTATATTTTCAACAGGTGCAATTTTTATTTCGTTTAACATCCCTTTGGCAGTTTTAAAGGTACTTCGGATCGCAAAGATCTATCGAATAACGGTATCATTATCTATTTGGGAGCAGTATGCAACATTCATCTATCAAAACACATTTTAAAATTTTAATTGTCTAGAGGTTCATATACATCACATACCATTTACGACATTTTGTACCCCACCCTCTCAATCAAGGAGAAATATATAACTATATGAATGTCTGTTATGTATCTTTTGCTTCATCGTACATGCCTGCATAGCACTCTATCGCGTAGCATTGAATCTAATCTTGATTTACGGTAATGGAACTGCATTTCATTAGAAACTAATTTAATGTAATTCCTTTTTTAAAAATACATAGATGAGCTTTTTTATTTGGGCAGACAAAGTGTCCTTGAACCCACATTCGCTGAAAAGGTAAACAACATCATATATATAATGTTAATACATTATAAGATCTCGCTTTGTAGTGATCCTCCACGCAAAATGCATAGTGTTGATTACACATCTACATTTTCTACAGATTTGATTGGGAAATATATTTTATTCGTCATCTCAAACATTGAATTTGTATAATTCTTGGAAAGATTGTTATTTTCTAATACCAGAACTCGAGATTTAAACATTTCTGAGCGAGTGCTGTGCATGCAGAGCTGTTAAAAGAGATTTTGAAAAGTAATAAATGAACAAATAATTATGTCTACTGCGAATATTATTGTTAGGTGAAGCATGTTCGACCAGCAACACGGAGCGAATGACAAAATAATGGGCGTCGTTAAAATGACTTATGTTTAAAGGCGCTATTCAACATTCTGAATCGAAATGGAAGTGGTTGTAATCATTTCTGATTGTAAAGTCAGGAACGATCAAAACAGAAGAGGAATATGGCGACAAAAGGTACAGGTGATGCTTTAGTTATAAGCGCTATCAGGCTGTTTTGTTCTAGGCCCTTTTAAAATCGGATGTACAGAAAATTAACTAACCACAGATATATATATATATATATATATATATATATATATATATATATATATATATATATATATATGTGTGTGTGTGTGTGTGTGTGTGTGTAATTATTTTTGAAATGGCAAGGTTTTGCGCATAAGACTAAATACGTGCTCCTCATACACTGCCATAAGAACATCTAGCATCTCATCTCTATTTCTATGCCCTTTTTACATTTTCCAAAATACGCTATACTGTGATCAGTCACTAGAAAGATATAAAGGGCCGGTAACACATCACCGATAACGATATCTATAAGTATTATATCACTCCCAAATCGGTCACCTAAAGTTTATGTTGCAAGTCCAATCTCACTGATCAATGCCGATAACTGTTGGGATGAATACCCAATACTCTTTTCACATAAACTTTGGGAGGGTGGTTTATTTCTCGTTCTCGTTATCGATGATGATTTCACCAACCTTAAACTGGTTTCAGCATTATCGTGGGCGTCAATCCTTCGGGTGCAGAGGGGTAGTTATATCCCTCATCCAAAGATTTAAGAGATATCTTGTGTATTCTTTCCGGATGATGCTCCCAATAACTGTGTTTGGTACCCGTATGGACGCCCCTGCATGGGGAACGTTTCATGAAGTGTCTTGTCATTGATTTTTTACTGACAAATTTGCTCTCAGCTAATCAGATGCAAGGATTTCAGTAGCTTATAACAGTTGTCAGTGAAAATCACTGACAAGACACTTCATGAAACGCTTCCCTGGTCATTATCTCTACAACAGTTTGTGGTGACGGCAGCAGTGGGATATATACGCGCTCTTTTCGCTGTTAAGACTGAGTCATAGTATAAAGCAGAAATAATGTATTTCCCTTTTCAAATTATTTTCAATATTATGATTAACCGTCTGCCAATTAAAAAGCCAATTAAAAAGCGAATATGACGTTACACTTTAAAAACATTACCGGATCAGAGGGCACTTGCACTATTTCTAGTCAAATGACTAGAATTCTAGTCAATTTACTGTAGAGCCGACAGTATTCTAGTCAAGACTGACTCTGGTTCTACACTCTTATTTCCACGGTGTTAAATTGACTCGGAAACGGCGTCAGCTGGGAGTCAACTCTATTCCGAGTTAAAGTGACTCGTTTTCCTAGTTATTTTGACTCGGAATTGAGTCGATTCTCAGCTATTGCCACACCATTCCTAGTCAGATTAATTTGGAATCCGATTCACTTCAACTCCGAATAGAGTTGACTCCCAGCTGACGCCGTTTCCGAGTCAATTTGACACCGTAGAAATAAGAGTGTAGTGAAAATGACTAGGTTTCTGGTCATTTCGACTAGAAATAGTGGAAGTGCCCGGCTGATCCGGTAATCTAGTCAAATCTGACTTGATTGTTTTTTTTTTTTAGAATGTAGCATTGTCCAATGAAAAACAGAAAAAAAAAATGTATGCCCTCGATATGGCTTTACTTTGTAAAATGTATCGCCATGATCGCTGTAGGCCTAATAATAGTCCACTTCTGAACCAATGTTTTATACCAGTCTGCGCACACGTCCTTTCCATTAACGTGATTCTTCAGCAAGACTGGGTCACTACACAATACCCAATTTTACACAATTGTATTAAATACATCTACAATACAATATCTAAAAAAGTTTATTAGATTTTGATAAAGTTTTGCTGATAACCCCCTACATCATGTAGATGTAGACAATTTATGTCACTATCCAATTGCATGGCCGGTACCCAAGTTCATCTTCAATCCCAGCGTCACGTCTGCAAGAATTACGACATTAAGGTCCCCAGGAATGACGTGATTACAGCTGCTCTAAAAACACACCGCCTGGTTGTATATCATTGTGGTCGTTATTACAACGCTCAAGAAAAGCAGCAACCTTCAGGAAAACCTTCATCACAGCAAGAGGCGAGGAACGATCGGGGTTGAAAACAATGAGTAGGAATTCGTCAGTCGAATGCAAAAGAAGATGGGGGAGTCCTTTTATCTTTCTTCTAGCTTCGTCAGTGTGGGAGACACAGTCTGTTTTGCAGAAAGGAAGTCTGATTAGGGAAACAGAAATAGCTCCCACTAACAAAAAGGAGAAATTATAGCGGCACCAAGCATGTCAAGAATCAAACCTTACATGCATGCTTCGATGCGTCATTGCTCTCGAAATAGGAAAGAGTTGAAATTCACTCTTTATTTGTTAAGATTAGGGAACACTTGCCGATGTTACAATATACGTCCATTGCATTATCACCATGATCACTGATTATTGGACTGCATCAACCGGTCCTTTCCATCATATTACTTTCTGTTTGTTGCTATTCCCCTCTTAATCATGCACCACTTTCCAAATTTCAGTTATTTACATCCTGTTCTGGACATTCCACCCTTCCTATATGCACTGCTCACGCTGATCTGAGATTCTTGGTATACTGACCACATCTGACAGATCGCATGGCTCACATGGCTCATATAGTTACATTGTAACAATGGTAACGTTCAGAGAAAATACTCCGGTAGTTTTAGAATAAACACTTGCATTTTAGCATGGGTCCTACTAGTTCTAGTAGGATCCATGATTTTAGACACCACCTAGTCAAGTCACACTGCTCCTCTGTTCTCCACCTTTTTTCTTTACGTATTACACCTCTCTAGATGACATTCTTTTGTAAAAGATCCATACTTTCAAAAATGGAATCCACACTCTTAGAAAAATGTGCCAGTTAAAACCCTTTTTTTTCCCGTATTTAGAACCTCCAGAAATAGGGGTTCTGTGAAGGGTTCTTTAATGTTTTTAAGGAACTCTTAAAGGTTCCTTGTACAACCAATAATGGTTCTAAAGACCCATTTAGAACCCTTTAGAGAACCTTTATAAGCTAGTAATGGCTCCTTTGAAGAACCTTTAAAGGTTCCAAATGTGGGACAAGAAAAGGTTCTAATCAGCACCATTCTGTCTAAGAGTGCATCGCAAAAGAGCAATTCAGACCACTACTTTGGAATGGATTCCAACAAGTTTTGAAAGGATTCAACTCCGAAACGAAGTAATCTTTGGTAAGAGTGACTCCTACGAAAAGTACATTCCCTGCTTCTGCACTGAGAAATTTTACCTTATACCTTACCCGGGTATAATTCTGCAACAACCAATAGGCTCAGGCTAGGTTTTAGGGTGAGCAAAGTAGAGGATTTCTTAAGGTAAAAATCAGAACTTGTTCGATTATTAGCTGAAGGTGTTTGCTTAGTTGAGACAAGTAGAGCTTTGGAGTGCCCTGCTGCTCATGATTGCTTACAGTAGAAGTGTTGGGTGGATGGGTAAACTGGGATAAGCACTCCCCCTGTAAAAAATCTGGAATATCGTAAGTACTTTTGAAGACAAGATATGTATTATTTTTTGTCTCGCTCTTCTGATAGAGAATTTGGAAGAAAACAGGCATTACAATGATTACAGATGGGTGAACTGTTTGGCTCCTTCTATAGATTTATGCTGTGCCATTGTCTGAAGCTTTTGGAATTATTTTAAAAGTTGTGTACCCCTGGGAGAAGCTTTTTTTTGCAGTCACTGACATGGCTGATGTTGAACTACTACAGAGTTATCACTAAAAGAAAAATCAGTAGAGCGGTGTAGAAAGGCAGTGGTAGTAATAAATTTTTTCGAGTGTCAGTAGACAGGAGTGGTGAATAAAGGCAGTTTTTGGTAATAAATTATTTCGAGTGTCTTGTTTAATCGTGACAGTTATGTTTCCGCAGAGAAAGCAGCATGTACCAACAACTACTTTCGTTATTGACTCGGCCCTGTTCTAGTACGGTATTGGTGTGGCTTCTTCCCAAGAAAACAGAAATGCAAATGAAAGGTATATGCCCAAATGAATTCGTGACAATGAAATTTCAGAGTATACATAGAGTAATGGAAAATATTTTTTTAAAATCAAACTTGTTTAGTATCATTAATTTGGTTTATTCATTGAAGGGATCTTGCAAGAAGTCCTACGAAATAAAAAGAAAGAGTAAAGAAAATGAAGAATAAGTTATTTGCGTGATAACATAATATCTCATTTTTTGTCAGGAAATGCAACAAAAAAAAAAAAAAAAAATGCAGTTCCGGTGAGGTGATTTTCCCTGACACTTGTATTTTTGTAAAAAATAGTATCTAAACAGGGAGGTCGAGTGAGTTACTGCTTTTTGTAAAAGATGCATATCAAATTTCCTTTTACCTTCACAATTTCGTCAGTTGTATTCAGATGTAATAATGTGTGACCTCGTGATGACAATTTTCGGAATGTAAATTCGATTCTTTCCTTTCAATTGAAAGCTACAAATGTGTGATAAAAGTATCCGAAGATACGCAGTTTTATCTCATGCGTGAGGAAGCGACTTTGAATTCTAACCGTGAAATTTCTCACTTCTTTGGCTTCATCCCTTCTTCGTCAGCTCAAAGACGGCTTATTCCAGCTGACATAACTCAGCAGAATGCTTATGTCTTTTTTTAAAACCTCTTCCATGATAACGGTGCTTCTGATGAGAGCCAGAATGGACGTCAGGTAAATATCATTTGCTCAGAGGTCTAACGCCTTTCTGGCTTCCAAGTCGCAAGAGTGATAAGAAATCCAGTCCGCCGTGAAAGGAAAATTGCCTAATGTTCCGAGAAGAGATTCTTTCTCCAACTCTAGCGACTCTCATGAGAGGTATATCAGCGAGAAGTCACTGGAATTGATGGAAGTAAATTCATGCAGGGTGCAGCACAAGGGCGTATCCAGGATATTTGAATGATGGGGGGGGGGGTGCACAAGTCTAACAAAATCTTCAACAAGGAAAAAGAAAGAAAGAAAGAAAGAAAAATGATTTTTTTTTTGAAATACATAGGTGCTTTTGAGTAAACGTATATGTCGTACAAATTAAGTTAAAGGTGCCCGTAAATGTGTGACACAGGGCATTTAAAAAAAAACCTTTGCATAACAAGCACTTCGAAACATGTGATGATGGATTTATACGCGTTACTTCCGTGGTATAATAATGAATCTATACCAAATTTCGTGGTGTTCGAAAAAAAGGCATTGCGAAGGGGGTACCCTGCCTTGAAGGGATGGGTAATAACTATTCCCAATTTACCCCGTTATCTGTGCTCTTTGAATCAAGGAATGCAGCATCACATTATTTACGAGGGTAGCGAGGTGAGACTTGCAACGATTAGATAAATGGCGCCGCGAAGCATCTCCTCGTCACAAAAAATGTACACCACAAGGTACAAGAGATGGAAGAGCGAAGCTATGTAGGCTAATACGATTTATTCATTCACAGCAGGGAATGGGTGGATGGGATGTAGCAGAGAGAAGGCGGGGGAGGCGAATGTTGCCCCCTTTATCAGGCTTCTTATGTTACACTAATACCAGAACAAGTAAATGCAAATCTGATGCGCCGGAGATTTACATATCAACATATTCGACACATAATATTCATGTCTCGTTGGTTCCATATCGCTTTTTCTAAACGAAAGTATAATACAGGAATTAGGAATGTGTAACAAAATGTTTGTGAGTCGCTAAGTCTTCTCTAAAAATATTTAGTCATTTCTCTTTATTTAAAGTCATTTTGCTTCATCCAATTCAATGAGTGGAATATATTGGTTTCAATAAAGGCATAATAAACAGATAAGTAAATTAGGAATGTGTAACAACACGTTTGTGAGCCGTTATCGTCTTCTCTAAATATTTTGTCATTTCGTTTAAAGTCATTTGGTTTACTTCTAATTCATTAAATTGAATTTATATCCGTAAATGGATTAAAATCTGCTGTGTGTTATAAATCAAGAACGCATGCCGTAGCTGCATGGCTTTGGCACATGGAAAGGAAAACACGTACCTAACATTTTTCATCTAGAGTCTCTTTCTATATTGCTGCATATGCACTTACATATAAACTTGGGAATACTAATTGAGTAAATGAGCGGTAGGGTAGTTTGGAATGGTGCACGTATCCACTCACTCATTTACGACACGGCGTAATTAGATTAATGGCTTCCCGCGTTCACCTTCACATCACCGTTGCAACTCTACTTGCCACCAAGTCTTCTTACAGAGGCAGAACAAGGATTCAGAAACTTGTGGGGAGGGAGCTTGCTAGGGTTTCAAATTCCTTTTTAGGGTTGGATTCAGGATTTTTACCGAGGGGGGGGGGGGGGGGTGGCACAGAAAACGAAATTTCAAAAAAATAAGTGGACTTTTTTTTAGTTACGTAGGACTTCTTGAGGTAGTTGGGCTTTTGAAGGGGGGGGGGGCACTTGCCAGTAATACCCCCATCTGTCCACCAATGGCTTTACAAGGTGTCAATAACAAGGAATGATCGTATTACAAATAGATATTTTGACTTTTAAAAAAATCATAGAGGTGTTGTGGCTCAGTGGATAAGTTTTCGGACTTTGAACCACAAGGTCCGGGGTTCGAATCCCTGTCGCGGCACTAATGTCCTTTGGCAAGATATGAATCTACATTTGCCACGTCTTTTGGATGGTGACGTTAAAGGTCGGTCCCAGACGTAAATAATCATATTTTATTAATACACGTCTGTAAAAACCCAATTCAACAACAACAACAACCAACAATATCCATTCATGATGAAAGACAGTGCGATGTTCATCGTTCAAAAATAAAACTGTTGCAATTTCAGTCGGGTTCACAACTGCAGATCATTCAATAATGTATAATTTAGGTGACTTACTTTTTAAGAATGACATTGTCAGATATTTCCATCCTTACACATCTGCACAAAATGTCACTGTCTGTCATTTTAACCAAAGGGCGATTTTTCTTGTTGTCACGGAATATGCAGTGACATTGAAAAAGGCGCATAAGGTGTCAGAAAATTTTAAGGGAAGGTGGGGAGGATCAGTTTCTTGAAATATATAGAGAGGTGCAAGCCAGCTGCACAAAAGAGTAGGGTTTTGACATGAGTGCCATTTTGTTGTTGTTTGATTTTTTAGGGTCAAATATTGATACGAAATAATGTAATGCGTCACATGAGAGTTTTCCTGGCATAACTAATGCAGGGGAGGGGGGGGGGGGGGACTCAGCATTGAAAAAAAAATCACAGGTTATTTGTTTATGAAAAGTTGAAAAGGGGACATTCTATATTATTAAGGGGGAAAGTAGGCCCACTCAAATGGAGAAAACTAAGAAATACTCACAAGGTATATACAGGTTTCTGTGAGACGATTATTATTGGGTTTTATCAATATCTACACAACTCACATAACATCAAGCAAATCGCACAAAATAATGGTGATAGGTATTGAAAATCAGATGAGCTTTAATCAAACTTCCATACACCAACTGCCCAGAACGTAAATAATGCCCATAAATCACACACATACACACGATTGAACGGTAATTTAAAATACAAAAATATTTCAATACTCTTCTCTTTACCCCGAAGGACTCGGCTATTGAAGATGTCTATGGGATTTTTTTTTCGAAAGTCCTTGCCATTGTGTTGAAAAAGAGAGAATTAAGGTGAGAAAAAGAGCATGCAGGGAATCGTTTTCATCGCATCGTCCTAATCATCATAAATGACCTGCTCACCTCAACAATTCCAAGATTCCAAGCAAGCTTTGTGATGGTATGTGTCAGGTTGCGCAGACGAACAAATTTAGGCGGAAGTCGACACGGAGTAGAATTTCTTTTGCACGTGACCTGTGTAAGCCTTTAGTGTCATTAATACCGGTTTGGCATCGAGATGTTTGCTGTAGTGACTGATGCGAGATTGGCGCCGCTTTTGCAAGGATGGATCTAGTATTAATGTTTGAAAGAAAGGACCAGGATGGGAGTGGGGAGGGTGACTATTCCAGAATATATAATTATTTTTGGTGTCTTATTTCATTTATATCATTGGTGCAGTAGTACAGGCCTGTCATATCAATCAGTGCTAGTCCACTTTTTCTTCCAATATGAATATTGGATTGAAGAGGGATGGGCACGGGCAAGTTATCCCTCTCTAATTTAGCCAGTGCAAATCACTACAATATGGTGATCTGGGGCGTCGAGGGTTTTGAGGATGAACGGGGGGGGGGGGGGACTCAATGATGAAAAGCATAAAACTGCATTGCATTACATTACTTCATGATCCCTATGAGAGCCTCCCTAATAATGGAGCATGACCTTTATTACAATATTGAAATTTGCATGGTTTGGGACACAGGGACTACATGAGATATGGGGAGACAAATCAATTCAGTTAGTAAAAGAAAGTATTAAACATGCGACCTGAAACTCTATATGTCATATCTTTTAGCAGCAAAAACACTAAAAGAGTGTCCTGACATTTAATAGTCAATTCATCCTTGCATCGCCGCTTACACACTAGTCGTAATGGTATCACTGAACTTTTTCTATCTTCCTTTACCCCTTAAATTATTTAAATACAGCAGAGTCATAATTTCGTTTTGATTCTAGCTGCTACTGGTCGATGATTATCAGTGTTTAGAATCCTATCACTCTTTTAAGATCTACTGTAGATAGCAATCGCCCTGTCTCTAATCGCCTTACCATCGTCTCGCTGATTCTGTGTCGCTCATCAAACTGCAAATCCCCCCGGTTCCGCTCACAGTCCGTGCTTATCGTTTGAGGGTCTCATCTTCACAACTTATTAAAGATGAAAAAGCAAATAATTCGGCCCAAATTTTGGAGAGAAATAGTTATTCCTTTGCTTATTATTTTGCTTATATACATAAATTATGTTTCTGAAAACGCAAAACGCAAATACTGACATTCTGAGAGTGCGAGTCATCATGGTCGTGGGAACACAGGATTTTCTTATTTGAAGCGAAGTAAGGTTCTGTAGCTATGGAACATAGCCCGTAGGCAGTGAGAGAGGAAGAGGGGCAGTTGCCCCCACGAAATGTTTTTTTTTTTCTTGAAAATTTTCCAAAAAACCACTCAAAGTGTGCACCAGATCGTTAAATTTCAGTTTTAAAATGCAAAGCTCTCTTGTGTGGGAGGGAGGGGGGGGTACCCCCTCCCACACGTTCCCCAGCTCGGTGGTCTCGCTCCTTCGCTTCGTGTTCCCTGGAATATCGCGGATATTCTTGCCCCACAGGATACGACCTTGATATAGAAGGCTTCCGAGGAAATTTGGTGGAATTAGATTAGCAAGTATATGCTGTAAACTTAATCATTATAGCTAAATGCGACATATATCAAGGCAGAAAAATCTTGATAAGATGTGTGACGAGGATGAATACTCATTATTCAAAAGGAATGTTGATGTACAGATAGATATATGTATACAAATGTTTCATTGTATACGAACACATCCATACCTACAACACATTTAATTTCCAGAATTTTAGGAGTTCATCATTCATGTGGGGAGGGCCGTTGGAGCCCCTCTTCTGTTCGTCTTGTCCCTATGCCCTCTTTTCTTCTTCTTGTTCTCTCACATCATAATTCTATTACAGATTAAAAAAAACTTGATTTCTGGTTATGCGATTATAATGAGAAAGAAACTGTTCCAAAGCTGTTGGGAAAGTTGGATTACTTTAAAGACAGGTGTCTATAATGTGAGAATTCACGAATGTTAACTTTATAAGAAATTCAAGAAATTTCCACAAAAGTATACTTGCACTACACACAGAAAGCAGTATGGGGGACCACACAAAACTCTGGCATGATGGTTGGGCCCGATTTTCAGCCATTTTCATGTCATATTTCTAAAATTTGGGCATTTAAAGAGCAATCCTTTCAAAGGACCTTTTTAGAATGATATTCTCCTAAGTGACATGAACAAATTAGAAAGCTCAAAATTAATTTGTCACCGTCATCTTTCCCTAGCTGAAGCTTCTCTTTAAATCAGATTCTCTTTGCTGCTTCTTATTATAGTTTCACATCTTACGTAGATCGCACTCTCTCCACCAAACAGCAATCATCAACAAGAGATCGCAATATCAAATCAAATTTCTTATCGCACATTATCTGGCATATATTTCCTTGTTCTCAAATTGTTTTTGGGCCCCACTGTCATGACTGTGCGATCGATTCTGTCTGCGCATTTTGCAATGAACGCCTCCAACCAATTATGTATGCTCCATTTCCTTTCCATCAGTATCAGGGGCGTCAGTCCGCTTTTAATTGGGGGGGGGG